>PYXC01001219.1:727500-870000 GCA_015244755.2 Tenualosa ilisha
CACACACACACACACACACACACACACACACACACACACACATACACACACACACACATACACATAGAGATACACACACTGTGTGTAGTATTTTAAGCTGCTGTGTGTGTCTAGGTGCTGTGTGTGTGCTCGAGTGTGTGTGGTATTCTAAACTGCTGTGTGTGTGTAGGTGCTGGCCTACTCGTGTCGGTGTGTGTGTGTGTTGTTCTAAGAAGCTGTGTGTGTGTGTGTGTCTAGGTGCTGGCCTACTCGTGTGTGTACAGCTACTACAACCAGGACACAGAGAAGATGGATGTGATGGAGCAGCAGACAGAGGCTCTGGATCTCCACACCAACGCCCTGCAGATCCTCCTAGGTGAGAGAGGGAGAGAGAGAACGAGAGAGAGAACAAACGAGCGAGCGACAAAATTCTCCCCTTATCTTTCCTCATCTGCCCACTCCACTGTCCACTAGGAGGAGCACTTGCTTCCTCCAGCCGGCCATGAGCCCTGTGGAAAATGAATCAAGTAGTTTAACTCGACTCCACCACCACACACAGTAGTCGGATGTGCAGCAGTTCACCCTAGTCTCTTATGGTACCCTAGTTTACTAGTCTGAAGGAAAGCACACGCCCATGTGCTCAAAAGCTGACGTCATGGTTGGTTTAGTGGAATTCTCTGCTCTGGTTCTTGGGATTTTGCTCATTCAGAAATGGGCTGCTGTTAGCGCAACTCCACATGGGACTGCAAAGCAAATTAAACAAAATTACAAGATTTAATGTGTCCCCTGCACTGACTGATGCTTTAATGTGTCCCCTGCACTGACTGACGCTTTAATGTGTCCCTCTGCGCTGACTGATGCTTTAATGTGTCCCCTGCGCTGACTGACGCTTTAATGTGTCCCCTGGGCTGACTGATGCTTTAATGTGTCCCCCTGCGCTGACTGATGCTTTAATGTGTCCCCTGCGCTGACTGACTCCTGTTCTGCCTCAGAGGAGACGCTGCTGCAGTGTACAGACCTGGCCTCCTGTGTGCGTCTGCTGAAGCCTGAACATCTCAACACCGGCCTGGAGCTTATCCGCCGCATCCAGGAACGCCTGGTGGCCATACTACAGCACTCTACACAGGTTAGTACACACACACACACACACACACACACACACACACACACACACACACACACACACAGCACATTGCACCCAGAAGTGCCTGGTGGCCATACTACAGCACTCTACACAGGTTAATGCACACACACACACACACAGCACATTGCACCCAGAAGTGCCTAGTGGCCATCCTACAGCACTCTACGCAGGTTAGTACACACACACTCACACAAACACACACACACTGCACATTGCATCCAGAAGTGCCTGGTGGCCATACTACAGCACTCTACACAGGTTAATGCGCACACACACACACACACACATACACACACACACACACACACACACACACACACACACACACAGCACATTGCATCCAGAAGCGCCTGGTGGCCATACTACAGCACTCTACACAGGTTAATGCGCACACACACACACACACACACACAGCACATTGCACCCAGAAGTGCCTAGTGGCCATCCTACAGCACTCTACACAGGTAAGCACACACACACACAGATCACTACTGAAACACCATGCTTTGGAAGGCATGCACTGGAAATGTGTTTTTGCTTTTATTTTGGTACAGCACATTCAACTTCCTTTGTGTATGGAATGCGCTATATAAATAAACCTGCCTTGCCTTGTTTATTGACTGTGTGTGTGTGTGTTGTTTTGGTAGGACTTCCGAGTGGGCTACCAGTCCAAGGCTGCAGCTGAGCAGGAGGCTGGGCAGGCATCAAACCTGCTCAACCATGCAGGCACCCACAAAGAGTGAGCTCTCTCTCTCTCTCTCTCTCCCCCCCCCTCCCTCTCTCTCTGTCTCTCTCTCTCTCCCTCCCTCTCTGTCTCTCTCTCTCTCTGCACCTAAAAAGCTTAACAGTTCAACAACAACAATATGAGTAGAGTTTAACAGGAGGTTATTATCTAAATCATCAAATCCAACAAGTGTCTCCTCTTTCCTCCAACTTTCTGTTGTCTGTCTCTGTTCCGCTCCTTCTTATTGGGTCCTACTGGGGTGAACAACAACCCACCCAAGAAACCAACAGAAAACACCTTTAACATTTACATTTACATTTAGGCATTTAGCAGACGCTTTTATCCAAAGCGACTTACAAAAGAGGATAACATTCAAGCTACAACACAATGAACTAACAAGGAGTGCATATTGCTAACATAGAATCTGCGCTGTTTTAAGTTGAAAGTGCAATAGTGTAGCACAATGTAGAGAAATTAAATTATTAAGTGCATTCTCAAAGTTTACGCCAGGAGATATTCTTGGAAGAGCTTAGTCTTTAAAAAAATTACTTTAAAAGTAATATCCAACCAGTGGGATTTAGTAACATTAAGATGAGACAAGAAGTTAACAATACAAAGCACAAAGACAAAACATCACAGCAAAATCCCAGGCTGAGAGACAGCGAGACAGACAGCAGTCCTCACAAGAACAGGGAACACAGAACACACATATAGCCATAACAGTCCACTCCATCGTTCTGTCTCTGTCATCCCTCTGTCATTTATCTATCTCTTGTCCTCTCTTATCCGCTCTGTCCCCTGATCACATTTGTTTCACCTTCAGGGGGAAGTCGGACAGGGGCTCCGACTCCGGAGATTCCGATAACAACAACTACACAGGTGAGGAGGGTGGTGACGACGGCGAGGAGGACGAAGAATATGACGACGACTACGTACCCGAGTGGCACGATAACTACGACGAGGAGGACATCGACGAGGACGACTTCTTCTCCGACAACGAAGAGTCCGAGAACCTGGAGAGCGACTTCAGTCCCCTGGACTGAGGAGAACCAGCAGCACGGGTCCGCCCTGTCCACCTCGAAATCCCGAGCCCACCTCAGCCTCCCCAGTAGGCAGCCACTACAGCCATACTCATCCCCAGAGTTCCCAGATCAACGACCTAGCACTAAATGATGATGTCACCTTCAGAATAGGTCTCACGGAGGTTGTGAATGTTAACAGTCAAATGCCATCCCCTAAAGTTTAAGAGTAGAGCTTGGTTGGCCTCTTGCGTGTTTGGCTTGGATCCCATGTTGTTAAATGCACCATTTCAGGGTGGTGGTCTTAGTATTTGGAGCAGATGCAGTATGTAAGCCCAATGCTCTCACCTTTGCTTCTTTTTCTTCTTGCTTTTATATGAGACTTGATCTTTTTTCATTGCCAAGCAGGGTAGAAAGATTGAGGACTGTTAAAAAAAAATTTAGATTCAAGGCTAGTTCTGTAGCTACTCTTAGCAGTGTGTGAGAGCATCTTACTACTTTCAGTTCTTTTCTTGATCTCTTCCACCTGAAATAAGAAGGGATTTGTGATGCAGTTAAGGAAGCACCTTGTTTGTCAAACCTTTCTTTCTTTCTTTCTGTTCTTTTTTTAATCCAAATTTGGATTAAGATATATAAATGAATATTTCCATAATTACAGTAACAAAAATGCCTTGATTTCTGTTTTTCTTTTTTTTATTGAATGATTCATGAAAATGCCTTTATGTGTATTTCCAAAAGTTTGCCATCTTCTGTGTGACTGCACAGAAATCCAGTCCTGTGTGATTGTATGGGAGAGGCAGAAGCCAGGGGAGGCTCTGGAAGTGTTGGTGCTCCAGGATCCTGTTGGAAGAATGTTCTAGCAGCTGATTGCTGGGACTTAGAACCAGTATGTGAGTGTGTTTAGTGATCAAAGCAGATAGGCCAGACAAATCACTTTTCCAGTCCACTCCGTAGCACCCATCACTACGACAATACGTTCACAGACATCATTCATAACATTATTATGCTCGCCATGGCTTTATGTGACTTTATGTATCTTTATTTCTTGCAAAAAAAAAGATGAAAAAATGAAAGTAAAACTTTTGGACATGTTTATGTTCAGTCACAATGTTCAGAGATATCAAATATCTTGCAATGTCCAAGTTGGAATTAGCAGTAAGTTAAAGATATCCTTATATTCCTATATTGTTCAGCATTATATAATGTTCTTTCTGAGTGAAGTTGCGCAACTTCAGCTAACTGAATAAACGGCTTTTCTCAAACTGTAGTCGTGTGGTCACTCCAGGGTTGGGGACAGCAGATTCACCAAACTCGGTGACATGTTCAAAATGAAGTAGCAGATTGGAAAAAGTGTGGCCCGCTTTGTATTAACAGAGCATTGTACACATTTTATATTGTACTGTTGTGGTGGAACTTAGTCAAAATCCACCACCAGCACTGATGTTTTAAATCCAGATGCTCCCCAGAAATAGATCAGCATCAACAAATAGAAGTTGGTTGTTGACAAGGACTTTTTATTTCACAGTGCCAGCACAGAATATGAGCAGGCAATCGTCAATATATCTATGTCATAAGCAGAATGAAAACTACTGCAAGATGCTACCCCAGTTCCCCGATGAGAGTTGACTGAGTCTGAAGCGTTCTCTCTTTACTGGCCAATCAGATGCAAGGTATTAGGTATTTGGTTACAGACACACTTTTTAACCAATAACCAATACCTCTGGTGTATTTCATAGTTGACAGGCTCTGGTGAATTTCCTGTCTGTGTGCAGCAGCGTCTTTGATTTCCTGTCAGTGTGTGTTGCTTAACTTTCTGGCCCGCTACTGTCGTGGAAAATCACAGCGACGTTTGCAAAACCGCAAAATCAATGTCCTAACCCACTCAAGAACCAACCAAGAACTCAATGTCCACAAGCTGGAGTAGAGGAAAAGGACTATTCACAATGCCAGCAAAGTATACAAGAGGCAATTGTCTCACAGTATAAGTGCGTAGTAGAGTGAAGAAGTCCCACTGCAGATAGGCTACCGTTTACCCTGAGAGTTGATCAAGTCTGACTGGTCCTTCTAAACATCTGCCTTTTTATACTATTTGAACCACCCAGATACCTAAGCTACCTCGCTAAAGACTCAACATGCTTATTGGATCCTTTCCCAACTGATCTTCTTAAGGCTGCTCTCCCTCCATTGGCTGAGACAATTCTTAAAATTATAAATGACCCACTCATAGCTGGGCAAGTCCCAAAATCTTTCAAGACATCTGTTATTAAACCATCATTTAAAAAACCAAAAAGCCAAAAAACCTTGCTAATTACCGACCATATCTAACCTCCCATTTGTGTCAAAAATACTTGAAAAAATAGTGTCTAAGCAAATCTGTAGCTTCTTAAATGAAAAGAATACCCAGGAAACCTTTCAGTCAGGCTTTAGAGTTAATCATAGTACAGAATCAGCCCTAGTTAAAGTCTTCAGTGACCTCCTTATTGCATCTGATAATGGATATATATTAATATTGATCCTACTGGATCTTAGTGCTGCCTTTGACACTATTGACCATGGTATCCTACTACACAGGCTTGAACACGATAGGCATCAAAGACTCTGCATTAGCCTGGTTCAAATCATACCTCTCTGGTCGCTACCAGTTTGTACATGCTCATAATGAGTCATCAACCCATACCATAGTAAAGTTTGGTGTACCCCAAGGCTCAGTGCTAGGTCCCCTGTTGTTCTCCGTGTACATGTTACCTTTAGGATCTGTTATAAGGAAACAATGCATTACTTTCCACTCCTATGCTGATGATACCCAGCTTTACCTTTCTATGAAGCCTAATGACTATATGCCAATGACTAAACTTGATGCCTGTCTCCTAGACATAAAAACCTGGATGACTAATAATTTCCTATGTTTAAATTCTGATAAATAACATTCTTGTCAACAACTCTACTCCAACTTGTGGGCAGCAAGTTCTTGGTTTTTGACCAAGTGTACCGGGTGGGTTAGGACATTGATTCTGGGGTTTTGCTACGTCGAGGTGATTTTCCACGACACTCTCTCTTTCAGCTCTCTCTCAATATTTATATACATATATGTATGCCCAGATTACACATTTGCTCTCTGATGTGTGAGCCTGGCCGAATTTACTTTCTTCCTCTGTCCACAATTATCTGTGCTGAGTGTCATCCCTGCCTCATTCCGGCGGACTCCTCTCACCCTTCCCTCCTGAGTGGACTACAACCAACACTACAGGAGGCCCATGTCAGGACCGACTCTCCATCATAGAGGCCCTTCCTGGATGCCCATGCTAGGCCCGACTCCCCTTCCTTGAGGCTCTCCAGGGGAGTTGTTTTTCCAGCGATGGCCTTGGCCAAGGCCTTCGCTGATTAGGGAGGCCAAAAGCAGATAGAATTGGAATGTTAGGATTTTAAGGCGAAAGGCTTACCATTTTCAAACCTCTCTATGTCCAAACTGGGCTCCGATTTTAGCCAAATCCTTTTGTGAGGCAGTGAGTATCTCCATGATGTTATCCATCGCCTTTAGCTTCTCTAAGATGTGATCCATTTTGCGGTCTATGGCCACAGTCTGAGTGCCCACAGTTCCCGCAGCTCTGCCCACTGCCTCAACCATGACGGGCAGCCGACCATTCCCATGTGATCAGCAGCACGCTCAGACATCTATTGTACAAGTGTGCTCCTGCTATTCGGGCTGCCCCCTCCCCTCTCTGCTTCTCTGCTGCTGCCTGTCTGGGCCTCCTAGGCCACCATTGGAATAGTCTTGCAACAGTCTTTTATATGCTTCTGTCATATGTTAGTATAGGCATTACTCTCTTAAGTTTAATGCTGTGTATAATGAAACAAACTCCATCTTCCTCACGATAATAATCTCCACACTACGTTTAATTTTCATCTTAGTACAAACAATACGTGAGTAATATTAACAATATTATGGGTTAATACTGAATGTAACACACTTCTACGTATCTTCACAATGATAATTACGATAATATGAACGCTCTATCGTCTGTATTGTCAGTATAGAAAAGATACCAGAGCATATTTGCAATAACAAGGTCAACAGGTGAGGTTGCATTTTAAATTCAGTAGGCTACTTTGTAACAGAAGTGCATACAGTAACTATATAAAAACTAAATGTATTCCAAAGTTCCAATCAAATGTACTATGCAAAACTATTTTTTTTCAAACAAAATAAAGCGTTTGATCAAGGATGGTTGATAAAATTTGGCGTGACGTAAAAGTCCATCCGGATATTTCTTCCTTGACTCCACCCATCCTAGTACAACAACATCCGGGCTCGGCAAGTAACCTGGCTCACGGAGTGTGTCTGTGAAAAGCTAGCACTAGTGCCGTGCCCTTAAAGATTACCATGTGAATTCAAACAGAACTGAAATAATCTTTTTAAGAATTACGTTGTCGTGGTGAGTGTATACTAGATGTCGAGACGAACAGATTTACCCTTCCCGGTGGCCTGGTTAGCTGCGAAGTTTTCTGTTGGTTGCTGAATAGCTAGCTTGAAATTTGGCCGTCAGTGGACGTTGGAGCTTCAACGCTTACAATGGCGCGAGGTCGAAATCGTGGTGGATTGTATGGTCCTCCTCATGACAGCGGTCCCCGTTTCCCGCTACATACACATGGGCCCCCTCAGCCAGAAGACCATTGGATGGAGCCACCACATCGCGATGACCCAGGTCAAAACTTCATGCACGGACCTCCACCGAGGTATCGGATGCCTATGGGGCGAACACCCGAACCTCAATTTCACGCAGGTCCAGGTCCAGGTCCAAGTCCCAGACCTATGCACCATTCAGTTGATATGAACCCAATGGATTATCGTCCTAATAATGACACTGACCTGCGTTTCGGTCGAGGTCCTGATATGCCGAATGATTACCATTTTGAAGCGGATCGTCCAAGGATGGATAGTGGGCACTTTCCTTCGGGGATGTATGATCACGGGGCAGATGACAATCCTGAGTATGCGCCTATGGAGCGAGGATTACATCGGCCGATCGATTACGAACCTGGACCGAACCGATTTAGACCAGAACATGAGCGTGGATATGTAGAACCACACTTTGAACCAATGGAGTGTAGTTTTGGGCCAGACAGGCGTCGGATTAGACCACGAGGACATCATAGACCGATGGAGCCAGAGTGTGGACCCGATATGCGTCGGTTTGGACCAGTGGATCCTTTTGGACCGATGGAGTCGGGCTGTGGACCGGATTCCCGGCAGTTTGGAGCAGGCGATTGCTTTGGACCGGTGGAGTCAGACTTTGAACAAGAAGCGCACTGTGCCCCAGGGGATCGCTTTGGACAGAATGAGTCGGATTTCAGGCAAGATAGGCGTCAGTTTGGACCAGGGGTTACATTTGGACAGAATCACAATGAGTCTGACTTTATGCAAGGTAGGCGTCAGTGTGGACCAGATCACTTTAGACAGGTAGGGTCTGACTTTGGGCCAGGTACGCGTCGTTGTGGACCACGGGGTCGCTTTGGACCGATGGATACTGGCTTTGAGCAAGATACGCGTCGTTGTGGACCAGGGGATCGCTTTGAACACATGGAGCCGGACTGTGGGCCAGGTACGCGTCGCTCTGGACCAGAGGATCGCTTTGGGCCGATGGATTCTGACTTTGGGCCAGAGACGCGTGGTCGTGGACCAAGGAATCACTTTGGACAGAATGAGCCTGACTTTGAGCAAGATACGCGTCGTTTCGGACCAGGGGATCGCTTTGGGCCAGTGGAGCCCGACTTTAGACAAGATAGGCGTCAGTTTGGACCAGGCGATCACTTTGCACAGATGGAATCTGACTTTAGACCAGATACGCGTCATTGTGAACAGGTGGATGACTTTCCACCAGTAAATTCTACTTTGTCTCAGGAGGAGGATGACTACACACATGTGGGCCAGCGTCTTGGACCTATTGATGATCGTGTTCGACCCTTTGATTGCCACTTTGAACCGGAGGAGGATAATTTTGTCCCTGACAATCAACTACTTGAGGAGGGGAGGGGAGGAGAAGAAGAGAATTTTCTCCCTGTCAATCAAATGGTCGTCAATGTTGGTCCAGTCGAACGGACCGTTATAATTGGATCAGTTGTGGAAACCCAGGATTTTGAGTTGGATGTACCGGTTGAACAAGCACCGCCTCTTTTCCCTATCCTGGTAAGTCACATCTTTCTACATTTAGGCAAAACCGTAGCATTATGTGCCCTATCAACCAATCAGAACAATTTCTCAATTCTAGATTAAATCATTGCTTTTGGTTGATATGAGGCATTGACTGAGTGTTGCAGGTTTTGAAAAGGCATTGGTTGTATCTTAATAGTATAGGATAGTATGCTTTTATCTGTCCATTTATCCTATGACAAAGCTAAGATTCTGTCTTATTACTGCACTTGAAATAGCTGCATAAAGCATCAGCTAATCAATGCAAGGCTACATAATGGGTTGTAGTAGGCTAGGTAGTTATCCCCTTGTTGGTACACTGTATTGCATCTATTTGTACATCTGAGTATCAATGACTACAATGTTGCTGAAGGTTCATTGCATGAAATGTGTACTGCATGCGTTGTGGCCTAGATGGGCACTGCCTGGTCTTCACCTCTTTGTTATCTATTCTTCCTCTGTTTAGGGTGGGGACCCTCCTTGTGACCGTTCTGATCGAGGGTCTTGGCCCACAGCTCCATCACCAGTGCCCACGGCAGAGCCACACCCCCCTCCTCAGAACACTGGCTCAGCCTTGGCGGAGAACCCCAAAGTCACAGCCAAGGCCCCGACTGCAGCCACGGCCCAACACAAGTTAGCCACTCTTAGTTTGTGATGTAATTTATATGATGGTCAAAGTGCTAAAGCTAACTGGCACTAAGCTTTACCTGGAAATGTCAGGTGCACTGATCCTTATTGCCCATTTCCCATCATATCAAAGTGATGAGGCCAGTGACGAGAATAACTGGCCTGTGTAGGGAAGGCAAAGCTCAGTTTCTTAGTCCAGTGAGAAAAGAAAACTCCAGTATTCTTTTTTTCACCTTTGGTTAAGTGAGTCTGTAACAAGGCTATTTGTGTGTGTGTGTGTGTGTGTGTCTATCACAGGCCTCCCCCTGGTCGGTCAACAGGAGTGATCTCTTTCATCGGGGTGAGTCCAGTGAGCAGTGTGTCTTTTGAAATAGTCGTAAACTAGCCTGAATTCAAACGCATGCTATATAGGAAGAAGCAATTCCTTGGGGGTCAAAAATCCTCCATCAACTTTGTGTGTGGAGGGAGTTAGCCTGTCAGACTTGGGCAGCACATGCAGGGCATGCTTGAGCCGAGGGCAAAAGTTAAGAAGTAACGCAATGAAAATGGAGTTGGACAAAGTTTAGGTCAATAAATTGATGCCAGTACTGTACATGTAACTCGGACCAAGGACTCTGGTGTGATTAAGACGTAAATTGAACTACTCCGGACTAGTCCATAAGTGCATGGGAACGTACTGATTGTGATCTTTACCTCTTCTTGTAGTGACTTTGTAGTCACTTTCAATCACTTTGTTTACATAAAGCAAAAATCAATTTGAAATTGTACAAAACAAAATGAAAGAAAGCTGTTTCTTAACTGTTTCTTCAGGATAACAATGGCATCATAGAAAGGGGCGATCTGAAGAGGTTCTCCTTCAGCTTTAGTGTCTTTATGGGCAACATCAAGAACTTGGTCCCTGGAGTGAAGGTGCACTTCACCGTCTTCAAGAACAAGGTGAGCCCTTTTATTTTACAGTTGTTTTGTTTTGTTTTTGCAATAGGTTAGATTTGCAGCTTGATGAACTGTCATTGAAAACATTGTACATCACACCAGCCTTGCTTTGTAGTCTACCCCTAAGCTTCTGTGGTGCTTTACCCCTAAGCTCATGTGTTTTTGTCATTTGTATGGTGCTCTCAGAAGAGGCAGGAGTTTGCTACTGATGTGAGTATCCCCCCTGGAGGCACAGAAGAGCTGGACACTGAGGTTTTCATGGGAGTCGTCAACAAACACATAACAGAGGTGGGGCTTGCGGCAGTAAAATAAAACGAAAGGCCAAAAGCATTGATGTGAAGGAAGGAATGCTGTTTTCTTGTAGTGTTAGACTGTACGTGCACCGTGCCAGTTTTCTTCCTGTAGTCAACTTCCTGTAGTCTTCCATTCATCCCGTAATGAACCATTTCATCATCCAAGTGACTATGAACCTAAAAACGTTGCCTGGTGTGCCTTTAAGGTCCAGAGACAGAAAGAGAGTCCTGCCTGACCTTTGTCACTCTGTTCAAACTCCTTTACATGTTGGCCCAAGTAGTATGAGACTATGAGGTTGTTTTTTTAATTATAGCTATTGTAAAATAAATATATAGTTTTTATGATGTTCTTGCAGGATTCCAAAGGAGGGTTGATTGAGGCGACCCCCTACGCTAAGCTCCTGGTGCTGCCGTTTGGGAAGGCCGACTGCAAATGGACCCTCTTCATGAACGACCGCGTGACGTTTCAGGTGGTCACCGACCTAGTGACCAGAGCAAAAAGGGCCACCAGTGTCAAACCCCAGTTCCCCAACACCGTCCAGTTCACACGGGAGAGGAGAGAGATGGTGAGTCTGCCAACACTGGAGCTACTCATCATCACCCACTGCTGCTCATCTGCACTAGATGTGTCTTATGAACTGTGTATATTTGAATGCCTGTGGAGCTCATATGCACTGTCTGTAATATGCACCGTGTGCTTTTGAATGCCTTTATAAATAATTACATAAAACAATAACTGTGGATTATTTATAATGGTACTGCTAATGGCTGAAGTGACTGCTATTTACAGACTTTTCCCCATTTATTAAAATCAGAGAACTACCAAAGGTTTTTGTGCTGTAGATATTCCCCTTTTCCATCATTGTGAGTTTGTTTTTCTAAAGCTGTAAAATGTAAAGTAACACACCTAAGAATGCTTTTGAGAAACTTCATCTTCAAACCAGCATAAAAGTGTTGCATACTTAGCTCTGTATATTGATTTTCATCCAGCAAAAATGTAATTTTGTCCATATGGCTTTGAGCGCGGCTTTTATGTTGTTTTTTAAGTTTGTAGCCAACTGTGTGGGCAACAGAGTTGATGTCTTTTTCCTCTCTGCTGTCCCCAGGGTGTAATTATGAGTATCAAAGGTGGTTCATGTTCCATCATGTCTGAGAACCACAGCAACCTCCACGCCAACGTCAAAGAGAACCTGAGTGAGGGAGAGCTGGCTGTCATGGACGAGGTGGAGTTCACTGCTCTCCCGGTGAGATAATCAGGGATCAGCAGTCTGAGTGTTTGTTACCATTACCCAAGTAGAGTGTGTGTGTGTGTGTGTGTGTGTGTGTGTGTGTGTGTGTGTGTGTGTGTATGTGTGTGTGTGTGTTTATGTGTATGCACGTGTGTGTGTGTCTGTCCATTCTTCCCAGTTCCAGAGCTCAGTACCTACAGATTTATCCTGTGCAGGCCTTTGTACCTGCAGTCATGTTGTTACAGTTCAAGTATAAGCCTCATTTTCCAGGAGGGGGCCGTCCGATTACTGAAGCTTCCAGTAGGTACTGTGACGTTCCATTCGAGCGCCAAAAACCAAGAGATGAAGGAGATGAGTGAGGCAAATGCTACTCTGAAAAGCAAGGTAGGTAGGAACAATGGGGCAGTCACACCACACAAGGTAGGTAGGAACAATGGGACAGTCACGCCACACAAGGTAGGTAGGAACAATGGGGCAGTCACACCACACAAGGTAGGTAGGAACAATGGGACAGTCACACCACACATTCCTCAGGATACAATAATCACGTTGTTTGTTTAGTTATTGGTTAGGCATTAATAAAATGGTTTGGTTCCAGTTTCCAACCGACCCTGTCAATTTATGTCCAACGCATATTTATTTTATGGTCTTGGTAGGACTGGGTGCCAAAGTGCAGTACTACTAGGCTACAGAACCGGCACCAACATAAACAGTAGTAACCAGACTGAATGACAACATAGATTTTGGTGCCTCATTGCGGGGCCAGTTAAATCCCCTGGTGTTTTTAATGCGCTTCGGCACACATCAGAAGCATCACTGCAGGTTGTGTCTCTGAAGGTCGTGCAAGTTGACCATCTCCACTCTGATTACAACAGAGTCTCCACTTTCCATAGCTAAAACTACATTAAAACAGAAGGATGCCTCATGTATATCAGCGTGTCCCCACGGCTAGTAAAGTGAAGCATTTCTCATGGCTCTTGTTTAACGAAATAGACAACTAACTACACTACACAAAGCATACAAGTTTTTAATAAGAGCAAAATGTACCTCACTAAATATGCCGCAGGCTGGTAGAGTGTTCTTTCATTTTGATGAGTAAATTTGAAATGGCAAATAAACACATCGTCTACTTCACACAGTGATATTCCTGAGCTAAACACATCGTCTGCTTCACACAGTGATATTCCTGAGCTGCCAGAGAAATTTTCATTGGCACTCATGTACTATCAGTAGTTCACTTGCCCTGACAGAAGATAGCCACAGTGGCCTAAACACAGATGCCTACAGCTGAATAGTCTGCAAACATTCAAACACCGGGTGTAACATGTTTCAAAACTCTTGTGAATAGGAGGAACAAGTCCAAGTCAATGATGAAGCATGATGGGGGCATTCTGACAGCTTTTAGAGAGGAAAGTGTCTGTGTACCGTTGCTTGGCAAGCCAATCAGCACAAATACTTTTCAGGTATCACAGTTACCGAAAACATCACAGCTGTAGATGTTCCTAACAAAATGAATATATAGCTCAATTAATAATAGCCAAACCACAGTTTACCATTCCAAGCAGTAACAAACTGACAAACCGTATACTATACATACACAGCAGCGAAGGGTGCAAACTACACCATAGATGACAAAGGAAGCTGGCTCCGCGTGTGTTTGTGTGTGTGTGTGTGTGTGTGTGTGTGTGTGTGTGTGTGTGTGTGTGTGTGTGTGTGTGTGTGTGTCTGTGTGTGCGCGCGCCGGTAGAGTACATGCAGTACAGGTTGGCTTTGTCATGAAAAATAATATCACTTCTGCAAAGGAAAATAAAAACAGAAAAGAAATTCCCTGTCCTTGCTGCCACTGAAAGATAAAAAAACAACATCCCTACCGACCCTTGACCTCAACTGACAACCAACAGGGGGTTTATGAGGCCCTAGGGTGTGATGCCCTCTCCTCCTCATCTGAATGAAGCCAGCATGTCATATTTTAAGCATTTTAATATGTCATTTTGATGTCATATTTTAGGCAGTTATTTTACTCAGTCTTTATTAAATTTCTCTCTCCACCTCAGTGGAAGCCTTTTGGTGCAGTGCCACCAGAGGAACAGGAAGTGCTGGAGGAAATTAGCAGTGAGTACTTCGATGGAACAGTACTTAGACTCCCAGCAAAGGACAAGGAGGGTGCCAAGGCAAGTAGCTCAAGGACCGCAGCTTTGACAAACTTTTAAAGAATGTAGCCGGGCAGAATTCAGTTACATAAGCATTTAGTTTTAAGAATGCCTGAATATGTCAGTTGTGACTCATACAAACTCAGATGCTGTTGGGATATGGGATCAAGCATGTCCACCAGTTTACTCATACTCTCTCTTCCGTTTGGATTAGAATAGTGTCTGATCAAATACTTTCCAAAGGTTAAAGCTAGACAGTGGTCCAAGAGCACATAGCATCTGTGTTTGAGTGTGTGTATGCTTATTGTCTGCGCATATGGCAGAGGGAAAGGGAAACATGTATGGGTACTCTTTATGTGTGTTAATCTTTTAATGGTTTACCACTTTTTCATTTACTTGTTTACTCTTGTTTGTATTTTTCTGTTTGTTTGTAAAGTGACCATAGGTTTGAGAAAGGCAGCATAGCTTACTAGCCATCCTGTTTGTATTTGGTAGGCCCGCACTTCAACACAACTACAATAGATTTCAAAAACGGCATTTATGCATGAGCAGGCTGTATTCATTTCCTTGATCAGGTTCAGTATTGATTCTGTTTAGGATATTTCAGTTCCACTTGAAATTTGACTTACAAAGTGAATGAAAACTATACATACCGTATGTACCGTACATGTGACATCATGAATTATATGAATGAGTTAATATATATAAATCTTTATGTTTATTATTAATCCAAAACTATTATACACTATGTTACACTGTTACACTATTATCTATTTTAGTTACACTTCCATAGGAAAAGGTACATGTGACTACATTACATTTAAAACATTAAATAATTAATTTTCTTTTGGTGTGATCTTTAAACTATCGTTTTGTGATCAAAAGGGGGGAGTGTTCGAATTTTATATAATTTTATGTGATTTCTTGTTACTCCTTTCTGGCTGTCAAATGAATAATTCTCATCTGTGCACTGCTCCAAGTTATCTCTCCAGCTGTCTGTACAGAATGTTCAGTCAGCAACTTGTGTAGCATGGTGGGGACCTTAGAGGTCGCCTTGACCAGTGATCATGTGTCGATGCTTGTCAGGTGCAAGGCCTTGGTATGTGCATGTATGTTCCTGTTTAGGCGATGTGTGGTTTGCTCAATTCTAAACCCTTGAGTGTGTCCCTGAGTTGTGTACTTATATGGAGTTTCACCCAGATTTAGAAACTGTTCAAGTTATTTTCCACTGCTTAGGATAGATTTACAATCAGACTTTTGAGTATATGTAGAGTCCATTTTCCTTTTCACTGATGAGGAGGATCCAGACGAGCTACGCTACAACATCTTAGTTACCCTGTCTCAATCTCGCGGGCGAGACAGGAGAGTGACTTAGTTTGATAGTCTTTAGACTTCACTTTGTTACTTCAGCTTTTTATTTAATCTATTATTCCATCCAATCAACAATTGTAATTAATTTGATTCATTTTATAATAAATCATTGATCCTGATCCAACGTAACCATTCTGCTGTAAAGAAAACACAACACAACTTTAAGGTGAACAGTGACTTCAGGTGAAAAGTCAAACTGGGAATATAACCCCAAAATCTAACATCAGGATTTCATGAATGAGTGTTATATTATTACTAAAGTTTTTAAGTCCTTTAAAATCTATCCCTAATTTATTTTATTTTTTAATTTCATTTTCTCTCCTTGTTTTGCAGGAGTGTCTGTTGGGGAGCTTACAGACCTCTGTGGATGGAGTGGAGAAGAGCCTGAGCTTCAGGGTAGATGATGTTGTCACAAAGGCCACCATGCTGGTTGGAGATAAAGTTCAGTTTAAAATATCCACCAACCCAAAGACCAAGGCAGAGAGGGCCGTTAGTGTGGAGATCCTGCCAGGCACCTTTGAGGGTACAGAGGAACAGCGCAAAACAGTGAGTCTGGCCTCTCTGCTCAGCCGTGGGCAGTGAGTGTGCAATAGAAGAAGACTTGCGTCGTTTTCAAAATGCCATAACTTCATCCAGCTTGTGTAATGATCTTGACTGTAAAGAATAGGATCATCAGTATACAACCTGGGTGCAAATATCATGGCATTTTGGAGGCTCTTTGAAGGAGCTCTGGTCAAAATAGCCAGTCACAGTCAAAGTGCGAAGTTTGAAGTATGAAGTGTTACCATTGTGGTCAAAAATTTGACTTGGTGAATCTCTGCAGTCTTTAATCACAACGCCGGAAACAAGTTACCCACACAAAACCGACACAGTAAATAGCCCATCTAATTGGAGACTAGGACTCCCTTTTAACACCCCCAGAATACACATCACATGTTGTAAAACAGAATGCAGACCCCCATGCCCTTCCTTTGACCTCTTGTCTTTCTGTTGTTTTTGCTTATCTAGGTTTCATTATTTACTTTTTCTAAATTCCTGGTGGAGCCAAATCATCACCTTTCTGGTTTTCACCAGCACATTAAGTTACCCATTAACCACATTTTGCTTGGTTGGTGGTCTTGTGTCTCAGGGTTGGGTTTTACACTCTGTATCATATCATTATTCTCTTTTGCTGACATTCATTTCTAGGATATTACAATTTTTCCTACACCATAACCTAAAAAGTAAACTTTGGTATTCTGACCTGGGTCCTACTTTCTCTCCATTTTGTTTGGTGTCTGAATTTTTACCATGGAAAAAGATGGGAACACGTTTATGCCTATGTCATGTTATGGCTTATGGTTATTGTCAGTGAGGTAATCAAACACAGGTCTGTACCCTGCACTGTTTGATGCATTATGATAACATGATATCCCATCAGTGATGAACATAAGCTTTTTGGTGTGGATTCTCACACATTTGAATTATAACATACCTGCAGTTTGCTGGTCATAGCATGATAACATGGCTATAACTAGACAGATTTCAATTTCAAAATCAAAATCATGTACCTAGTAAAAAATTGGACCCAAAAAGGCAGAAAACAGGCTCCAGATTAAAACCACTTTAAGGAGTGCATTCATCTGTTTCCAGGGCGTTGTTGTTGGCCTTAGTAATATCTTTGAGTTTGGATACATCAAGTACCTGCAGGACCCTGAACTGTACTTTAAGTTCTGTGAAGTGATGGAGGAGAAGGAGCTAACCCTTTTAGAGAAAGTGGAGTTCACTGTTGTGCCGGTAAGTGTGTGAGAGCGTGGCCATGTCCTTGTGGGATGAAACATCTCTATTCCCGTGTGTTTTTGTCCTCTGTTGTGTCAAAGAGAACCAAAGAGTTCATTATGCAGGTGACAGACGGTAAATGACCCTGGAGTTAGTCTTAACTCTAGCCTGTCTTTGCCATCTCTGTCTCCCCAGAAAACTGCACCTGAAACAGGTGAGCAAGCCATCAGGGTCAAGAGGCTGCGCGAGAGTGTCTTCAGCCCTGCACCAAAACTAGAGGGTCTAGGAACAGCGGCTAAAGAGAAGGTACAGTAGTCTGTGAAGTGTGTATTTCACTAAAGGGTCTGGGAACAGCGTGTAAGGAGAAGGTACAGTAGTCTGTGAAGGGTGTGTTTTGCTAGAGGGTCTGGGAACAGCGTGTAAAGAGAAGGTACAGTAGTCTGTGAAGGGTGTGTTTTGCTAGAGGGTTTGGGAAGAGCGGCTAAAGGGAAGGTACAGTAGTCTGTGAAGTTTTGTTTTACCATGGATACAGTTTTCCTGTTCCCCCAGCATGGCAAAGTTTTGTTCTGTCCTTTATGCACTCCTGGTGTTCATGTTGTGTTGATCCTTGTCTGTGTAGAAGAAGATGGCCATCAATCTCCTGAAGGACAGCGTACAGACGCAACACATGGGAATCAAAACTGACCCTGGTGGTCCGAATATTGTGTGAGTTGGTAGACATGCAAAGGAACATTCTAAATTACATCAGAGTACAACGGCTCCAGTCTGCAGCAAACTGTCTGTTAACACAGGGATCATCTCAAATATTGATAACAGTGGTCATGCCAACTGAAGTTACACGTTGAATGTTTTACAGAGTTTTGTTGCGTCACTGCAATGCATTGGCTGAGGAATTGTTATATGTCTGCCCATTCTTGTCCAGTGTGTTTGTTTTACAGAGCATAATGAATTTATCTGTGGTAGTAGATAGTTTGTTATATGTTTGTTATACATATATTTAAAATTCGGAGTGCTCTTTTAAGATCAATTGCATCGCCATCATTCGATACGATATGTTTAGACATAATTGCTAACCATGATATCACATTGATATCATGATTAGGATTGGAAGCATTCGATTTTTTTTGTTCTCCTCTACAGTAAGACAGAGGAGCTGTCCGTCTGTGCTAAAAATGCCAAAATAACTAAAGAGCCTTCGAAAGAGGACCTGAATGAAGCCAAGCAATCGACTGAAGATGCCGTAGTAACAAGAGTGGCTATGAAGGAGGATCAGAGTGAGGACAAGCAGTTGATTAAAAAGGTGGTAACTAAAGAGGCTCAGAAAGAGAATGTGTTTGAGGCCAAGCAGTTAAAGACCAAAGAGTCTGCGGAAAAGGAGAACAGCAGTAGTCTGAAAAATGGCAGTGAGAGCAGCAGCAAGAATCAGGATAGGGATAGCAGGTCTGATGAGCGGCACCAAAGCTCAGGTAAAGATGGGAGACAAACAGGCAGCAAGGAAAAGAGTGATAGGGACAGGAAGAGTCGCAGTAGAAGCAGGGAGAGGCGTAAGCACAGCAGGAGTAGGAGCCAGGACAGGAGCAAAGAGGACTCTGGGAAAATGGAGAAGACCAGTAGCAGTAGCCAGAAAATTGGCAATCGCAGCCGCAGTAGGAGCCAGGATAGGAGCGGCAGGTCAGATCATCGGAGTCGCCGAAGCTCAAGTCGAGAAGGGAGACGAGGAGGAAACAACGGGAGGAATGACAAAGACCAAAATCACAGCCGAAGCAGAGACCGCTCCCGTCGGAGTCACAGTAGGAGCAGGAGCCGAAGCAAAAGCCGGGACAGGAGTGGCAAGACCGATCGTCATTGGAGTCACCGCAGCTCAAGCAGAGAGAGGAGACGAGGAGGAAGCAAGGAGAAGAGTGACAGAGACAAGAGGAGTCGAAGCAGAAGCAGAGAGCGATCTACCAGGCACAGGCCTAATAGAAGTAGGAGCAGGGACAGGGACAGGGAGAAAGACAGAAATAAAGAGAGGGGCCGAGACAAAGATAAGGACCAGAGGAGGAGCCACAGCCTCGAGCGTAAAGATGAGAGAAGAGGGAGGCGAAGCAGCAGTAGGGACCGTTCCACCAGGAAACGCAGCAGGAGCAGAAGCAGCAGCCCCAAGAGTAAAACTTCAGAATGCACTTCAAAACCTCCCTCAATCTCAAACTCGAGCTCAGGGTCACTTAGCAATAGTCTACCAGTACCAATTCCTGGACCAACCAGTGAGGTCGCTAAAGAACAAGTGGCCAGGTCGGGAATGGTGGATAAAGAACTGGCACGAAAGAGGAAGGAATTAGAAAGGCTTAATGAGATGATTGCTCGGAAGAGAGCAATTGTTGCCCTGGAGCAGAAGAAAAGAGCTCCTATTGTTGATCCTAAAGAACAGCCTGGTTGGATTGCCCAACCTTTGCCAGCAGCACGTAGGGAGGAGATTCCCAAATGGGCGTCACCGTCCAGTCATGACCCCAACCAAGATGTCAAATTGCCAACTACAACGATCAAGTCTATTTTGAAGAAGCCAACGCAGTCCTTCCTGGAGTCCACCTCTCCACCTAAGGTCTGTGATGGTTTTACTTTAACCCTTAACTCTTAACCTTTATTTATCCTTGTGCTTTTAAATTTTCCCTTGAACAAGTAACGCTTTTTTTATATTAACAGGAGGAAAGAGGTCCAGAAGCCCTAAAACCCCCAGTTCCCCAATCGCTATCTAGCAGGCTCTTCCCCATACCTGGATCTTCAGACAACCCTGACCCACCTCTTCAACAGATTGGTCTAACCTTTCCAGCGCAAAAACTAAGATCAGTGTCCGTTCACCCTGCAGTTCCTGAGACACCCTCTGTACCACACCCATCTCACATTACTGAGCACTGGCTTCCCCAGCAGGGTTTAAACCCACCTTTGCAGCAGACGGCACCAGAGACAAAGAGCAATGCCTCTGTTCAGATGCAGCGCTTTCTTAAGCTGCTCAACCAAGGAGTGGACACCAACCTGCTCTCTGCGATGGTCAAAGAGGCCAAGGAGGAGAGTGCTGCCATCGAGCAGAAGCAGAGCGTACCCCTGCGCATGGAGTCCCACAGGAACGAACCATATGACCCCTTTACGGCCACTGAGGACCAGGAGTATCCTGGCAAGGACGATTTGCTGCCCCATGAGAGGGCAGTGGAGGATGGCAGTGGCTTTTCATGTATTGTTGGCATGAAGCCTGGGCTGTACGTGGAAGACCAGTTCCTTAAGACAAGCAAGGTGGAAGAGGAGGAGCACTATCTCTATGGTGACACTGTTGCAGAAGATAAATGCTCTAGCCAGTACAGCCAAGGCCCTCAGCGATACAAGACCTCTATGCAACCTGAGCAGTCCAGAGAAGAAATACTGGCTAGGCTGAGGCAAGACAAGGAAATGGCAGCAACTGCTGGTAGTAAACAAGCAGAAAAAGAGCAGTCTTTTGATAGGATTCAGAACCTCTTCAAAGCCTTAGGTATAGAGGGTATAGATCTAAATTCTTCTACAGTTAGTCAGCTGACAGACAGGACGCGAGAGCGGCTTTATGGTGGCAAGATGGCCACAGCATTGTCTGAGCCCAAAAAGCGTAAACACTCCCCAAGTCGGCATAGAAGTCGAACCGACTCGTCAGACTCAGACTGTTTTCGTTCAGCATCTCCTGATAAGCCGCCTAAGCGCCAGGTGTTCTTGAGCTACCGAGATCAGCCACAACATGATACTAAAACTGATTTGCACACAGGGAAGAAAATTATGAGCCTGGATCTCCGGGGCTTGACAAGAACAATCAGGAATACACCAGGGAGTCCAACCCTACAATCCCCAGAATCCAAAGCAGGATCACAACCATCAACTTTAAGGCCTGATCCATCTGAATTCACCTACCAAGCTTCAACTGTCAGAGACTATGCGTACCCTGACAAAACCCCTTATGCAGAACCTCCATATGCTGAGCCCGCTTATATGCCCAGCCAATTTGTAGTCGATCATTCTGCTTTGCCTCCACCCCCACCAAATGCTTATAACCCTTACACCTTGGCCGCAGGCCAGACATATCCACCGCAGGCATATCCACCACCTCCTGTCATGTCCTCTGCTGGCATACCTGGCCCTGGTTTCCCACCTCCACTCCCACCCATGCCTCCATCTTCCCCATATTCTTCTGTCCTTTATCCACCTAACCCTCCCAGCACCCAGTCTTATGTGGAATCTCAGCTTCCAGCAGTCCCCATCCTACAGTCTCAGTCTGTCAAGAACATCAGCACTATTAAATCTCGGTGCCTGAAAGTGATTGAAACGACCGCTGCACTTGTCGAAGAGCCTAAAATCCCAATAAATACAGCAATACTGCAAACCAAACCAACACTAACAGAGGACGATGTGAAGGAGCGACAGAAGAAAAGGGTAGGCAACCCTCTACTCATTACAGAAGATGAAGATGTGTTTAGCTAATTCGTCTTCATTTCAGTTGCGAGTTATGTGTCCACATTTGTTTTGCTGTACAGCTGGAGCAAATCAACCAGCGACTGAAGGAGAAAAATGTGAAGCTCATGGAAGCTAGAAAGACTAAGAGAAAGGAGTCTACAGCAGGTATCAGTGTGGCATTAGTGGGATGCAGCAATGCTGCATGAATACACATAAAGTCAAAGAGAGATGTGATGTTAGTGTGACTGGAGGTAAGTATTTAGTAGGCATGGCTGACATTATACATTTTGGTTTTAGGTTGTGCTTGTTGAATTGATGGGTATATATACCCATTTGTGTTTGTGACGGTTTTAGACAGAGCTTCAGACATTTTCTGGAATTGCTGTTTCACACGCGTTGCTCTCAACAATGGATTGGTTGGAAGAAGATGTATCTGCCCGTGCAGGATGTAGTCTGCCTAAGCACTCAATGTTGAAGTGAGGTCTTGCTACCAAGTGGTTAACACCAGGGAACGAAACCAGTTCAGTTGCAAAATCTTCTAGGTAAACTAGAATACCAGTAAAATAGGAAAGCTAGTTTTTCCATCTAGTGTAACAGTAACCAGCTGGACGCTAGAGTATAGGGCAGTGCCGTGCAGGACAACACAAGTTACGCTAGCTACAACTTTAGCGTCTTATGAGTTCCACAGTAGAGAAGGCATAAAAGGAGTTGCAGACTTCTGTGACGTGACATTTAGATGCGAAATCGTTGGTATGTATAAGATGTATGTAAGATAATTGGTGTGAGGTGTTTTATGGCATGCATGTTGTACCAAGGGGTTGTGGGTTACAAAATGGCAGAAAATGCTCTTCTGTCTGGTTGTACAATCCGGATTCTGTATTGCAAGGCAATTTGGTGCTGTGAATGCTAGGTAGATGCGCAGTGGCTTAGGGCTCTACAGATCTTCAAAGACTTGTGGCTGCGGTGAATTCTGTGGCTTTTTTTATCTTGGAAGTAGTGTGCTTCTGTGTTCTTGGAGATGCCAAGATCCATGTTGTTCTACATCTGTTAAAATTGATCAAGAGCTGTTGAGCAAATTGCTTACCCAGTCCAAATTTGTTGGAGATTGTCTCATGATTCATGACAGTAATAAGGGAGTTTTTTTTTTAAACAAGGTGTTGCTTAGAATATCTATCTTGGTATACCTGGGTTGAGGCTACTGCTTGGGATTTCCTTGGATTACTTTCAGTTTTGAGTCATCTTGAAGCCAGCATTGTGTTTACCTTCACTTGGAACAGAACTTGTAATACGCTCGCTGAACCAGCACAGAAGATGTAGAACGCTTGCATTACACATAGCAGAACCTGGAGAGCGTTTGCTGGTTTCCATGTCAACTTGGCAACGCTAAGATGTTTTGGACATTACATCAGAATTGTTGTTTTCCTACTCTGTTGCTGTTTTAACTGGGAGAGGGTGGGGGGTGTTGGACACACAGTTCAGGGACTTGAAGTCACACTACTCTTGGGCTGTAACAGCATACTTTAAACCCTTACTGGTAAGGAAAAGCATTGCACCCCTATTTGTCAGTGATAGTATTGATAGCATTGCCATAATCTTTGCTATCTAGTTTTGAGGGTCTGTTTCTACAATATTCCTCCTCAAAAATGTCAACCTTTGAAGTGCTGTGAGTATTTGGATGAGTAGTCAGTTTAATATGGGGTGTGAGGGAAGCATTTTAGACACATCATGGTACTGTGGGCATTCTCTGGGTAACATTTTCTGGGTATTAGTCCAGGACAGCAGTGCGCTTATGTCTGTCAGTCAATGTTTTTCAGAAGCTAATGCAGTGTACTCTGCTATCGCAATCTTACAGGCAATGATACCAGCGAAGAGGTTAAGAATGTGTGGATTTGCGGTCACTCTCTTGTGACGTTGGCAGAGAAAATCTCCAGACAGTCTCCAGAGGTTGCCATGACACTTAGCATGGACCCGGACAGTGTGCGCATTTGTTGGAAGGGCGTCCACGGCATGACGTGGGACCAGCTTGTGCCTCAGCTGCTCCAGCTCAAACTAAACTGGCCCAACCCAGACCTCCTCATCATCCACCTGGGAGGCAACGACATCAACAAGGGCACTGCTGAAGACCTGCTGAGTTCCATCAAGAGGGACCTGACCTCAATCCGCAACATCTTCCCCCAGTGTCTGATTGTGTGGTCTGACATCCTGCCAAGACGAAAATGGAAGCAAGGTATCCTGCCGATGGAACAGGTAGACAGAGTTCGTGACATGATCAACTGCAGAGTGCACACTATACTTGCTGAACTGGGCGGAACCGCTGTCACGCATGAGAACATCGGACCAGAACTCTACTGTCCTGATGGTGTGCGGCTCTCAAAGAAAGGGATCGAGGCGTTCAACTTGAATTTAGAAGACTTTCTGGAAAAATGGAAGAATGAAGTCTGCCCAGAGGCTGGAAGCAGCTAGACGAGGGCACGCTAGTAGCGTTTCTGTTCACTTTTTTCCCACTTTGCAGGCAGTTGCTATCTGTAAATGCTGCTCTGATTTGAATGTATTTCAGCGTTATATCAAATGGTATTACCTAACCTAACGCCAGTAGTGTCAATGCAAAAGCAGAGTTTCATTATTAATGTTTATGTTGTATTGAATAAAAATAAAATTTTGAATAAAAGAAAAGATTTTATCCTGATTGTGTGGGTTTTTTTTGAAGAAATCTTTGTAAAGAAAGCTTTGTGAAAGTTAGCATTACCTCACTCATTCATTCTTTCATCTGCTCTACATTCAATTACATTGTTTGTGTTTAATTGCATCAGCTTATGCATTGGTATGTGATTTTAAATTTTTTACCCATTCTGACTCTGCTGAGGACTGATTTCTTAACTGAAATCAGACAGACAACTCTCTCTCTCTCTCTCTCTTTCTCTCTCTTTCTCTCTCTCTCTCTCTGTGTGTGTGTGTGTGTTTCAGTCTTCTGTGGACCTGCTGTGTACCCAGGAGAACAAAGCAATCCTCAGATGTCCTGATTCTAGTTGTCATGACATCATTTTGTATGTTTTTAGAACTTTGTTAAAATGGATTTTACCTGCTTAAGATGAGAACATTATCGGAATGCAAGGCACTGCTTACCACCATGGCTGTTTCTGCAAAGGAGGAGAGCCTGCAAGATGGAGTTTTTTGTCTTTGTTGCAGTCATCAAAGGACTTTCATTTTTTGCCACTCAAAGACTGGAAAAGAACTTAAAGTGGAGAAAGCTTGCTTCACCCTTCAAAGATTTTACTGTGTTTGAGCAAAGGACATTTTTACCATGTAACCTCCCAGGTTTTAACAAGTATGGAATGTATTATAATATATGTGTCAACATGGGATTGTATCTTGTCAGATACTACTTTATAAATTGACCCGTTGCAAAGATGATTGTAAAAGACTGTCACCTTCTATGTGTTCCTGCATATGTATTCTGTGAAAATTGTTCATGCCGGTGGCCAGGTACCTTCAAATTGCATTTCCCACTGTAATATTCCCACTTTTCTTTTTAACAGCTCCAGTATAAATATTGAAGCCTGTATTAAATTTAAAATTAAATTAAACCTGTATAAATACTGTTTCTTCTATGGTTTGTGTTGCCGTTCAAACGTGATTTTTGATTAAATAAAGGTGTTTGTATTAAACAAAATAACTGGAATGTACACATCAATGTCTTTACCAGGCCCCATTGGATGGTCTACAGAGAGATGCCATGTGAGAAATATTAAGGAAGAAGGCATGCAAGTGTCTTTGGGGCAAGTTTACTGTGTAGTCTAATTTGTACTACTAAACTTGCACACCTTCTGCCCTCTTGAATAATATAGACTAGTTAATTATATCATAATTATTAAAAACAAATAAATTACACAGTTCTAGTAAATGAATAAGTGTTAATTAATTTAGGTTGTATGACAGTGTAACGTTTACTTATTGCCTAATGGGACTGAGTGGAGTGAGGGAGCAGTACAAGAGCATCAACTAGGCTACTGAAGAGGCTTCAAGAATTTTATCGAGGGATATCTTAAGCAAATTAGTTCTTAAAAAGCAAATTAGTTCTAGGTTGCTTGTATTTTCACATGTAGTTCAACTGTACAACTTAAAATAGACAACCGGATGTTTCGTGTGCAGACGTGAACCCTCACCTACGGAAGTATACTGGACACACCACTTTCTCGCAATACTGTCTGTTTCTGGCTCCTCAAAAGATGTTTTCATTCGCCACATCCGCAATCGTTAGACAGTGTAGGTTGTTTGCAACCTGTAAATGTGTTTTTTGAAAGTTCACGAATGCAAGGGTACTGTATTTCATCGGTTGCTATGAAGCGCTGAACACAATTCATCAGACCACAGCTAGTTCTGTGCAGTTGCTAACTTTAGCGACGTTTGCTGTGTTTTGACTAGCCTGCTAAGCTAGTCTGCCAACTTTGTCGCTAGGAAACGTTAGAGTTACATAAGTCACCATGATGCCACGAGGTCCCAGGGGTCCTCCTTTTGGTCCCCGTTTCCCAATGCATCCAGATGGACCTCCACATGACGGTCCCTGGATGGAGCCACCTTTTCCTGGTGGCCCCCACCCACGCTTCATGCGCGGACCCCGTCCAGGTCCAGGGCCCTGGATGGATCCTATGGAACGAGTGCCCCACCCTCCATATGGGCCGGATCCCTGGATACACCCGCCAGATATGGACCGTATGGGTTATGGACCAATGGACGACCCTTACTACGGTCCAGGTCCAGGTGAACGTTACCCCTATCCGGATTTTGACCGTGGTCCACCAGTGCGTCCAGACTATCCAATGGATGGGTACGGACGTCCTCACCCTGATCCATATTACAGGCCTCCGCCACCAATGCAACCAGGGCTGCCCATGGATGAGCCAGGCTATGGCCCTGAGCCTTTCCCACCGATGCCCGGTGCACCTTTCCCTCCGCCAGAGTTTGATCATGGCCTACCACCACCACCGGTACACCCGGAATACCCCCCAATGGACCCTGGCATGCCTCCCCCTGGCATCCCCCCTCCCCCTGGCATGCCTCCTCCTGGCATCCCCCCTCCTGGCATACCACCCCCTGGCATCCCTCCTCCACCACTTCATGAGTACGGACCTCCCCCCCCGTGGGTCCATGGCCCCATGGCCCCGTACTTTGGACCTGTGGACCCTCACTGTCTTCCCCCTCCTCCGGTTAAAAGTCTCTCCGTCTCGGAGGTAAGTTCTCTCTCATGATAGGACTGACTGAGCCTTGTTGTCACATAACGGTACACTGAAGTCACATAACAGTACACTGAAGTTACTCTCGTCATACACATTGAAATACTTTTCTGTCATCAACCATAAACTCCACATTAACATTATTGAAAAGAAGTAGTCGTGAATTCATTGTTAGTTATAACCCAACAATATTAGAAAAGAATCTTTTTCATATTAGGTTAAGAGAAGAATAAACAGCAAATCTCTGTGCTATATTGTTGAAAAGCTGAAATGAACCCCTAAGGCTTATTGTACTCCTTGGTGTTTGAGGGTATGAACGTGTGTGTGTGTGTGTGTGTGTGTGTGTGTGTGTGTGTGTGTGGTGTGTGTGTGTGCATCCATGCCCCAGACCAATATTTGGAAGTTATTTAGGTCAGGTGTGTGTTTTGATCCACACTAAGGATTACTTACCCTTGTTCTGCATTATGTACATTCTACTTAGTCCACGCCTTGTCTGCACTATGATGGTGTAGTTCTTTGTGATGATCCAGAAACATCTCTGCTATGACACATGCATGTAGCCAAACTAATCTTCCTGAACTGCACAGGTGATGAAGGAACGAGACAAACTCAGGAAGCAGAGGGACCTGAACAAACAGAAGGAGGTTGAACTTGTGAAGGAAGTGCAGAACTTGCGCCAGCAGCAAGGTATCGGAAAAGAAATCATAAATGAGTCTTAAATGGCAAAATAAAACAAGACGTGAACAATGTCTAAATATATTTATTGAAATGCTGTCAGTCGATTACAAAAAAATTGTCTAATTGAATACAATTGGAAATCACAATTAATCACACATTTAAAGATCCAAAATTAGCTTTTATTTTTTTATGAAAGAAGAATGTCACACATGCCCCCCCTCCCCCAGCTGCACTCGCATCCCAGGCTCAGATTCTGCACACATCCCTTGCTTCATATGTACCATAGTTTAGTCCTTGTGCTTTCATTCAATGTGTCTGTCAGCTCTTTTAAAATGCATCTGCATCATTATGCTGCTTGTATTCTGCAAATATTGTCAAAGAGAAACTATTTTATTCCCGCACAGAGTTCGCGAAATCTTAACAAGAACTTGAGACTAGGCTCCTGTAGGCTACTTTGCTATCTCACGTCAGTGCGGAGCAGAGTTGCAGTCAGCCTTCAGATAAACACAGAATTGCTGTATTTGAACCGATCTTAAGTCTAAAATTTTTACATGAATCACATGCGTTAACACGTTAACTTTAACAACATGACACACAAAACCATGCCTTTTAATCTCCATCTCTCCCCGCCTCCCTTACACACATACACACACATTCTCTCTCACTCTCACTCACTCACTCACTGATTTACACACACACTTCTCTCTCTCTCTCACTCTCACTCACTCACTCACTGATTTACACACACACACTTCTCTCTCTCTCTTGCTCTCTCACTGATTTACACACACACACACACACACACACACACACACACACACACACACACACACACACTTGCACATAGGTGTCCTTGTGAAGAAGGATAAGAGGAGACGAAAGAAGAACCCGGAGGAGAAGGATAGCCCAAAGGACCCGCAGCTGACAGTGATGACCATCAAAGCTGAGGTGGCGGAGACTAAGCTTGTGATCCTGCGGAAGGAGATCAGTGCCCTGGTGACCAGGCTGGCCGAGCTGGATGAGGTGGGCCTGACCCTGGGGCTCCCTCCCCTGCCCCCGTCAGCCTCGTCAGCTGCAGTGAGTCTGGAGGACCAGCCTCTGCAGATGGCCAAGGTGGAGCCCAAGAAGAAGAAGAAGCTGAAGGCCTCCACCACTTCTGCCTCTGCTGCTGCCGCCACCACCACCACCACCACCACCACCACCAACTCCAACTCCAACTCCATCGCCAACGCCACCACCCCAGAGACTGAACCAGCCGCCATCAAGGTAGATTTACTGGAGAAATACAGGCAGTGTGTGATATGCAGCATGTTACTGTTGACAGTGAATTAGTCTATATGGAATATTTGACATTTACTGGGCAAATGATGTGCAGTAAGCTAGTACATTGGCTGGAGAGATAGAGCAGTGATGTGTTTAGATGATGTATTACATTTACTAGAGAATCAGTGGGATGATAAGGAATTAATTGGGGGAGTGGTGATACAAGTTAAATATATATATTTATGTATATATAAATATTTTTTATATACATATATCTGGAGTGATGTCTGTTGTTGGGCTAGTTAATGTAGGTAGTAAATTCTGTGCTGGTGGTTTCTCTTCCTACACTTAACAGCGTCATCAACAGAAAATAGCTTGAGTTAGAAAAGCATTTTATGAAGCAAGACTCTAAAGAGATTACTTGATTGACTCAGAATTTCTTGCTCCCTTTTAATTTTGATATAAAACATGTACAAACGTGTTTTATAAAACATGTACAAACGTGTTTTATAAAACATGTACAAACGTGTTTTATATCAAAATGAAAAGGGAGCAAGAACACCTGGTTGTAGTGGACTTTTTTCTTTTATTTGTCTATTATCTTTGTCCTGCTCCCAGGGTCAGTACCAGGAAGTGCGAGCTTTTAACCTTACGTCAGTAGATTTTACACCAGCAGATTTCCAGTATCCGTTGCATCTCACTCATTCCGTCATTTTAATGCTGCTGATGTGGATCTTCTCCTCCTGTGTATCCCAGGGCTCTGCTGATTCAGAGACAGTCACAAGCGCCAGGGTTAAGCAGACAGACATCACTAACGATGAGTCTGAACGGTCAGAGTCCGCCCAGGCAGAGACGGCCAAGGAGGAGTCTGCCCAAGGAGAATCCGCCTTGACAGATATCACCAAGGACGAGTCAGCCATGGAAGCGTCAACTAAGGTTGAGTCCGAGCAGTCAGAGTCCACTCATGATGAGTTTGCCAAAGACAAGTCCACCCAGGATGAGTCCAAGCAGTCAGACTCTGCACTGGTAAGCACTGCCAAGGACGAGTCCACTCAGGACGAGACTACCAAGGACGAGTCTGTACAGGCAGACACTGCCAAGGACGAGTCCACTCGGGACGAGACTACCAAGGACGAGTCTGCACAGGCAGGCACTGCCAAGGTTGAGACTACCAAGGACGAGTCTGCACAGGCAGGCACTGCCAAGGACGAGTCTGCACAGGCAGGCACTGCCAAGGACGAGTCTGCACAGGCAGGCACTACCAAGGACGAGTCTGCACAGGCAGGCACTGCCAAGGACGAGTCTGCACAGGCAGGCACTACCAAGGACGAGTCTGCACAGGCAGGCACTACCAAGGACGAGTCTGCACAGGCAGGCACTACCAAGGACGAGTCTGCACAGGCAGGCACTGCCAAGGACGAGTCCACTCGGGACGAGACTACCGAGGGCGAGTCTGCGCAGGCAGAGTCAACCCCCAGCGCAAAGACAGAGCCTGATAGCCAGTCAGCATCCTCTACTCCCACTGTGTCTTTCGCCAAGGTAAACACCAACAACAACAACAAGAGCAGAATCTTTCATTAATTGCATGTTATATTAAGGAGATTACTGTCTCTCATTTCACTGCCACTAATACTGTGAGCCACAGGCAGGCAATTCTGTGGATATTGGAACTTTTTATCACCAAATTGTGATGATCCATGGCGTAGGGAATGGCCTCTCACGCGTCTTGGCTGCGTCTCATTCTTGTTTTAGGATGCTGTCCCTGCCAGCAGCAGATCCACCACACCAACTCCAGTAGCCCAGCCAGCAGTGAAGAAGCCCCCAGCACCTGCGAGCAAAACCCCCAAAGGCTTGACTAAGTTCATGCTTCCCAAGAGGCCTAAACCTGCTCCACTGTTCCCTGCGAAGTAAGCTACACTTGCTCCCAGCTGCAGACTGTGCTAGTATGTTGCATGCTTTCTTGAAGGGATTACTGTTGTATGTTCAAGTAGTCTTGACTGAAAGCCCTGTTATGTTTGTAGCAACCCTACAGCACTCTGCTATTGAGACCTCCATGTGTCTGTGGCAGTACCTCTTAGGTGCTACGTGCTTAGGTGCAATGTGTTCAAGTCAAAACATCCAAAAATGAGCACAGACAAGCAACCGAATGTGTAGAAACACATAAAAGCACTGTTGGCATGAGAGAGTTAAAATGCAGATCAACAAATAGTGAAAAGAGGCATTTTTGATATGGTCATTGTGACGTTATCTCCCACTCGAATGCTCTGTGTGCTTCATTTCTGAATGTTTTACGATGGTCACATTGCACCTTGATGCCATGCATACTTCAAGAGGCATTTCTAAGAACGTATTTAAACAGCAGGGCCATGTGTAGGTTTAAACTGTGTCAGTGGAGGTTCTGCTGTGCAGTACACAGGTGATGTAAGTTTCAGTGGAGGTTCTGCTGTGCAGTACACAGGTGATGTAGGTTTCAGTTGAGGTTCTGCTGTGCAGTACACAGGTAATGTAGGTTTCAGTAGAGGTTCTGCTGTGTATTACATAAGTCTTTATGTTTTATAGAGCACCAGCTGGACGTCAGATGGGGGTCATCTCATCTGTTGGGGTGAGTGCATTTGTTTTTTTTTTTTTACGTATGTCTGAAAATATGGGAGAGATTATCAGTATCATGTCTGGTTTTACTTAATGGTCCTCATATTGACAGGCGGAATAGGTTTACAAATTCACTCTAGGTCAACTTTAGACTTAAATTACAATCCAGAGTTGGAATAGGCTGTCTTACATCCACCGTTTATTGCTGTACTGTATATACTTATATTTTATAAACTAATATCTAGTAGCATAGTTGTATGCTATATAAAAGCAATGATTAGCACTGAATGCTAAAACTGTAGCGTTGTGCAGTACTTTGAACTGTACTTTCCTATAGCAAGTGGTAGCGTTTTTTTCCCCTTTTTTCTAATTGATTAGTGCGAATGGTTGCCTAATGAAGGACTGTTAGTGCTCTTGTTAGCAGCTCCTCCTCAAATGTATATTTCGTCTGTCAGGATAATGACCGTGGTGTCATTGAGCGGGAAGACAAAAAGACATTTTCTTTCAAGATGAGTGCTTTTGTGGGCATACCTGCCAACCTGGTTCCTGGAGTGAAAGTGCATTTTACCATCTGCAAGACTGAGGTAGGCCTGCAGACTGTACTTGTTTGACTTTGTTCCTGTTGCCAGTGAGCTGTGTTTATGTTTATGGTACTTAGTGTACATGAAGCCTTTTATCCAAAGAGAATGAGGTAGATGAGAAAAGGGATAATTAACACCAGATATGACGGTTATCAATTATTTCATAAGAAACATTTATGCATTTAATTTAGTATTTAAGTTAAATTAGCTAGTTTATAAATCTAGGAAGTTTTAGCGACAGGAACATGCATGGGCTGAACTTTTATAGAATCAAGTCACTGTCAACCAATAGGCTTATGATCTAATAGATCCCCACCACTTTTAGGTGACATTTGATGGCTACAAAAGACAACTTGTGTGCCACCTTAGCAAAGTAACCGCTGCGTCCTTACCATGCATGTGTGATACCACTAGTAATAATAGTACACACTTAAATCATGGACAAACTATGGATCAAACTATAACCCACACTGATACAAGTGCTCAAACTATAAGCACGAAGGCAATGAACCCCAAATTACTCCCAGTGTTGATGGGTACCTTTGCATGACAGTCTCTCACTGGGATGAATCTGTAAAGTGCTTTAGAGACGAAACCAAGGCAGTCAGTTTGGCATGCAGTAGACAGCAGTTTGGCATGCAGTAGACATGCATTTTATGACAGCGCAAATTCATCGCTGTTAACCATTGCTGTGTCCTGTGTGATGTTGGTTCTTCAGGAGAACGAGGACTGTGCGACTGATGTGTGTGTTCCTTCTGGAGGCACAGAGGAGCTACACGGGGAAGTGTTTGTCGGGGTCGTCACCAGAAGCATAAAGAATGCACAGGTGGGTGAGAACCAAAGTTAAAGCCTCCACCTGCTTGAGAGTGTAAGTAGCCTGTGTAACTGTGTAAGTAGCCTGAAAAGTTGTGGGTTCGAATCCCGGCTGCCACCGTTGTGACCTTGAGCAAGGCACTTAACCCTAAGTTGCTCTAGGGGAGACTGGCCCTGAACAATTGATAGTTGATGAGTTGTAAGTCGCTTTGGATAAAAGCGTCTGCTAAATGCATAAATGTAAATGTAAATGAGAGGAAAGTTACCTGAAGTGATCAAATGGACAAATAGAAGCAGAAGTTTCAGTAATGCCACAGAATATCCAAACTGAAGTACGTTATTAAGGGTATAAATTTGTTTGTTTAGTTGAAAAACAGGGTGAAACAGCTGAGGTTGGAGGCGACTATCTACGGTACGCCGATGGAATTGCCTTTCACTGAGGGCGACTGTGCCGTCACGCTGGTCACCAATGACCTTGTGACCTTTCAGGTCATCACCAGCATCGTTACCAAAACCATGAGGGCCACAAACATCCGGCCACAGGTCCCCGCTACCTTTCAAGTCACTAAAGAGACCCGGGTCATGGTAAGGCTATGTAACTGCTGGGAGGGGTCTTATCCACAGAGTCATGGATGGCGGGAATCTTATGGGAAACAGTGGATAGGCATTTATGAAGATGGAAGAATTCTTTGGAATAGAAAAGATTCTTATCTGCAGTGCAGATGTAGAAAAGAGAGGTTATTGGTATCTGCAGAAAAACTTTTGAAAGGAAAGGGTTCTTGTACACATGTTTACAAAGATGTGTAAATGTTGATGTCTCCTTGTGGCACAACTTTAGAGAAGAAGTCAGTTGTTTCTTCACGTTCTGCTATTTCTAAGAATTGATTTGCATGATTTACACACAAAAAACCTCCACATAGCACCTTAATGCCAGGTAATCTTATATCATTACCCAGAGCTTGATCTTTGGTCGTAGCTCTAGATAGTTTTTACAGTTACCATTATTTTTGTGTCATTTATTTGATTGTTTGTCATTATTATTTATTATTGTCACTATTATCCAAACTTAATTAGAAGTCCAATGCAATGTCCAGTTTATTGTATGTATGTCATGAACAGAGTTATCATCAGCCATTGCAGAGCGAGTAAGACAATGAGAAGCCAGCTTCATGAGGGGAATGTGAAGTTAAAGTCAAGCATTTGTCTTGATAGTTTGCAATTTACTTACTTAACCCCTTAACAGAATAACAATACAGTGCAATCATTAGTAGGGAGACAGTAATGACTTACTGAGAAGGAAAAAAGCCAGTTGAAAATTAGAAGATGCGATGACGAGTGCTTGCATCATTAAGCTCCCTCGTGTGGAATGGCAGGGCGTGATAACAACCTTGGACAAGGGGCTGTGTGCCATCACGTCCGAGCACTATGGTGATCTCTGTCTCTACACGGACAACAGTGAAAACCTGGGACAGGACGAATGGGCCGTCTCAGACCGCGTGGAGTTCACCAGGATGATGGTGAGTGAATTGAGATCTACACTCTTCTGTTTTATTGTGGATTATCACTGTGTGTGTTTATGTTGTGTTATGTGAAGTCAGGTAAAGTAAGGCTGATGTTGATGCTGTTATCCAAAGCGACAGACTCACAGCATGGGTTTTGGGATTCAAACCCTTGTGTCCAGGTGGCAATTGAACCCTTGATATTCAGTCGAGCGGCATAACCGCTGTTCCCACAGTAATGGCATTCCTGTCAGATGAGCTGCCTCCATGCTGCTTTAGTTAGACTGTCTCCACGCTGCTGTAGTTAGACTGTCTCCACGCTGCTGTAGTTAGACTGTCTCCACGCTGCTGTAGTTAGACTGTCTCCACGCTGCTGTAGTTAGCTGTCTCCACGCTGCTGTAGTTAGCTGTAGTTAGACTGTCTCCACGCTGCTGTAGTTAGACTGTCTCCACGCTGCTGTAGTTAGACTGTCTCCACGCTGCTGTAGTTAGCCTGTCTCCACGGTGTTGTTGTTAGACTGTCTCCACGCTGCTGTTGTTAGGCTGTAGGCCCAGTGCTGCGGTGCTGAGAAGTGGGCCATAAATGCTGGTGTGGGTGTGTGTGTAAGTTTAGGTGTGTGTGTGGGTGTGCATTTCCAGTTCCATTTTCCAGGGGTTTTACTGCATGTGTGATGGGTCCAGATGTACTCACAGCTAGGGACTAAAGGGCTGAGATACTGCAGAGACTTGGGGTTGAATGCAGCTGAGAGCTGCAGCCACATGAACAAGTTTTTCTGTTCACTTGGGACAATTAGTACAACATGCCCATTCGGACACTAGTAATTACATTTATATCCATCTTCAGCTGTATATAGACAAAGATCTGGTTGAAATAGTCATGTGAGGGGCGACTAAAGGTTCAGTAATGCGTTAATATGCTACCCATAAGCCAGGTTCCCTTCAACTTACATTAGCCACTTAGATCCTATGCTAACAGAGAGAAGCTAATCATGGACACCAAACATGTTTCTGATGGTCACCATCATTTTGGTAAGTATCAAACATCTGTAAAGATTTAATGTTTTACCAAGATTTTTTTCAAAGTTATGTTTAGCTAGTGTGTTTAGCCACTTTATCCAAGCAGAAGTGAGTCTCCTAAAAGCTAAAGGCTAAAGTCTCCTAAAGGCAGTGTTCTGTAATCTTCTTAAGTTTCAATACTTTTGGGAAAATCATTTATTAGTCACAGTAGCTCCAGCAGATGTTTTATTAATCCCTGGTTTACGGTGGTGGAAAATGGATGTTAATTAACAGTAGAAGAACAAGTTGTCAGCTTTTGACTTGAACTTGAACTAGCAAGATTGCCAACATCATTCATTTTAGTTTTTTTTTTCGAAACAATACATTTGCATTTTCCTTGGACAGCATGTATGTTAATTGATATTCTGAAGCTATCTAATTCTGAAGCTGTCTCAGTGGGTTGATAAGAGAGGACAGACACATACAGACAGGATTTTAAACAAGAAGATTTTATGTATGCAGCATGTAGTTTTAGCTCAGGATGATAATCATATGTAAGGGTTTTTTGTGAGGGTAAAGTGTTGTTAATGTGAACAAATCATGGTGGTTCCAGCAACTTCTACTCAGTAGTTTTAAATAGTGATTAACAACATGATTGAAAGTATGAATACATTGACATAGAAGATCTGAAATAAATCTGTTCTCTAGTCATCTTTTACACTTAATGGATGGGACTTGAGGTTATGATGTTATTTCGTATGATCAAGCACTTTGAATTGGGATTGCAGAACCATTTAATGGGAAAGTAATTGTTTATTGGTAGTAACATGAAGTCAGTAAAGTACTATAACCTAGCCTACAAATAGAAGCATGTCCAGCTTCACCGTTTAAACTACACTACCCAGAATTCCACGGTTCATTTGTTTCATCAAAGTAGAGGAAGAGGAGATGTATCCAAAGGCTGATGTTTTTAGTTTGTGTATTAAAACCCGAAACATTTACATAGAGTCTTAGGACACAAGCTGGACTTGTTACATCATCATAACCATCTCATTTGTCTCTGCTGTTGCAGGTGCAAGGCGTAGACATGGCCGTCAGAGTGCGTAAACTCCCAGAGGGCATGGACTCATTTAATGACTATAACCAACATGAGCTGGCTGAAGAAGAGAACGATGAGGAAGATACTTCAGAAGAGGAGGAGGAAGAGGAGGACATGGAGGTTATTGTGAGTGAGACGTGCACAGCTAACATCCTGGAGATGAGATTGATGCTCCATTGTTAACATTGCAGCTCTGAAAGCTAGATTTTAAAATTTTGTTCGTTCTTTTGTTTTGTTTTTGTTTTTCATGTTACATGAAGTATGTTTCTCCTGGAGTGTCGCTCTTCTGGAATACTTTTAGTTGACTCTTGAATGCAGCTTTATATTCACTTGTACAATACAGCTGCTCTGTTGAACGTGATATAAGCCGGCCTGATGCTAGTTGAGTTGCACTTAACTTAAGACAGTACGTGGAAAACATGGAGCTTAGGCGTTTTGCTTAAGACGGTACGTGGAAAACATGGATCTTAGGCGTTTTGCTTAAGACGGTACGTGGAAAACATGGATCTTAGGCATTTTGCTTAAGATGGTACGTAGAAAACAAGGAGCTTAGGCGTTTTGCTTAAGGCGGTATGTAGAAAACATAAAGCTTAGACGTTTTGCTTAAGGTGGTACGTGGAAAACATGGAGCTTAGGCGTTTTGCTTAAGACGGTACGTGGAAAACATGGAGCTTAGGCGTTTTGGGTTTTACTTCAATTTGGATGTTTCTTTAAATTCTGTTGCTGTTTTTTAATAATGACACATAGTTCCTTTAAGCTGTTTATGATGTGTAGTAGGTGTGGTGTGTGTGTGTGTGTGTGTGTGTGTGTGTGTGTGTGGTGTGTGTGTGTGTGTGTGTGTTCATTCGTGTGTGTGTAATAACTCTGTGCTATGTTAAATCCAGAGACTATTTACAGTCTTAATTGAAACCATTTTAATTCTCAGGTACCCCAGGCTAGGCCTGAGCCTGATCCTGAGCCTGAACCCGAACCGGAACCAGAGTCCGTCATCGAGGATGTGAGCACGGAAAGATACGACGGAGTGGTGCTGAGAGTTCCCACAGGCTCCGGCCGAACGGTTAGTGGAACAGAATGGAGCAGGAATGGAAGTGGGAGAGCCAATAAGAAGGCATCATTTTAAATCCCACCCGTCCTTCTGTCTAAGGGATCCCTCTGATCTTTAATGCATTCATATCGTATGCAGGGGTGGCCAGACTTTTCTGTGGGCCACATTGTGAAAAATCTAAGCCGCTAAGGGCCAAAGTAAAATCAAGAGCCTTGTTTTTAACCAGTTTTAAGTGAATGAGCGGAGACTCTGAGCTTTCTTGCATTCATACCATAGATACTCTGAGCTTTCTTGCTTTCATACCATAGATACTCTGAGCTTTCTTGCTTTCATACCATAGATACTCTGAGCTTTCTTGCTTTCATACCATAGATACTCTGAGCTTTCTTGCATTCATACCATAGATACTCTGAGCTTTCTTGCTTTCATACCACAGAGACTGAGTTTTAATGCATTAAAGCCATAAAGACTCTGACAGGTGTTTATGTTTTGACTCCTAAAAATTTGGTTGTTGTGATGTATTTATAGTGTGTTTTTGTTTATATTTTTTTCTTAAATAAGTCTTGTTGATTGTTACTCATCATAATAATAATAATTGTCTGGTAGGTTCTTGACCTTGGCAGTGTGAAGATCACTGTGAACGATGAGGAGAAAAGGGTCACCTTCAGTGCCAAAGATGTGCTCACGAGGGCCACCATGTTAGTGGGTGATAAAGTGCAGCTGAATATATCCACAAACCCCAGGACGAAGGCAGAGCGGGCTGTCAACGTGCAGTTCCGTAAGGGGTTCCTTCGCATTCTCACTGAGCAGCGCAAAACAGTAAGTCTCATGAATTCTCACACACACACACACACACATGCGTGCACCCACCAACAATGTGAACGTTACACGCAAAGCAGCTAAATGTGTTTGTGTAAGAGAAGCACAGATCATTTTGTAAATTGATACTGGACAAGAGCTGCAAACATTTTAGCATTATTGTGTTTAGTAATTACCCAATGCCAAATGCAAGGAGAACTCACTAAAGCGACTAATGCAGGCCACTGATGGCAATTTTTGATGCTCCGGATGAACAGAGGCTCAGTCAGGCAACATTAACTAGACAAGGAAATAGCCTGACCTAAAGTAGAGTTCTGTGTTGACAGGAGATGGCATGGGAATATGAGGAATACTTAGTGGCATTGAGAAACTCGGTCGGAGCCTGTGGGAACTCTCAGCACCACTCCGTCGTATCTTTCTGTGCCCACGTGCTCAATGACGGACTCCGGTTCGGGTTTGGGTTCGGGCTCAGGATCAGGCTCAGGCCTAGCCTGGGGTACCTGAGAATGAAAAAAGTTTCAATTAGGACTGTAAATAATCTCTGGATTTAACACAACACAGAGTTACTACACACACACACCTACTACACATCATACATTGTACATGCTGAAAAACACTAGACACTAGATTGTTCTGTTCCCTAACACAAAGTGGTAAATATACAAAAAGTAACCACAGTCAGTGCTTTTCTAGATTAGTATTGGCTGTTCAACTGCCCATCATCTTCTTGAGCCCGTATTCCCCTATTTAGTCTTTGGGATTAGTTTTATATGGGTGTTTTTCTGGACCATTAGGGTTTGGTGATTGAGCTGGAGGGAACACATGGGTTCATCAAATACCCACAAGACCCCAAACTCTTCTTCGACCTCAAGGAGGTGATGGAGGAGACTCCGCTTGCCGTCTCTGATAAGGTGGAGTTCACTGTCATGCCGGTGAGTGGTCCTGGAGCATGATGCTAACATGTTTTGTCTGCTTGATTCCACGCTGTGGACCCGACCAGTAAGGATGTGTATGGAAATACAAATACAGCACTGATCACTGATCAAATAAATTTTAGTTTTGAGGTGTCTTGAGACATATCTGTTTAATGACTTTTGTGGGGCTGTATCAACAGTAAGACAAGGCAGATTTATTCAGCACATTTCATATACAAGGCAGATTTATTCAGCACGTTTCATAGACAAGGCAGATTTATTCAGCACTTTCATAGACAAGGCAGATTTATTCAGCACATTTCTATACAAGGCAGATTTATTCAGCACATTTCATAGACAAGCAGATTTATTCAGCACTTTCATAGACAAGGCAGATTTATTCAGCACATTTCATAGACAAGGCAGATTTATTCAGCACGTTTCATAGACAAGGCAGATTTATTCAGCACATTTCATATACAAGGCAGATTTATTCAGCACATTTCATAGACAAGGCAGATTTATTCAGCACATTTCATATACAAGGCAGCTCAATGTGCTTTACAGAGAAAAGACAAAGTAAAAGGAAAATACGTCAAGGAGATTTAAGAAGATATAAAATGTAACTCATGAAAATAAAAGTAAGTAGTAAATAAATAGATTAAAACAAGAAGTATAAAAATAAATAAGTAAATAGATAAAAAAACAAGAGATAAGAGTTTATTAAAAAATAAACAAGTAAAAAGTAAATAAATAAGTAAGTAAATAAATAGATGAAACAAAAAGGAATTTAAAAAATAAATAAGTAAATGAATCGATAAAACAGATCATTAAGACGTTGAGCAAATTTAAGAAAATAAAAACATAAAGATATAAATAGATAAAAAGCAAAAGGATAGAGTCAATAATTTAATACTTACGTAATTAAAAGGAATTGGGAGTAAAACACAGGTATAAATAATTAAATAAATAAATAGGTAGGATAAAACTATTATCTGTAGGCATCAGTAAAAAGCTTTGTCTTAAGTCTGGATTTAAAACTGGGTAATGTGGGAGCATTTGTTATTTCACTGGGGAGTTCCAGAGCTGAACTGCATATACGCTACAAGCTGCCTCACCACACTTTGTTTTGACTGTAGGTTTAACTAATAGATTCTCATCTTGTGACCTGAGACGTCTGGGTGGAGAGTATTCCTGGAGCATGTCGGAAATATATTTTGGGCCTGTCCCATTAAGTGCTTTAAAAACCAGTAGTAGTGCTGTAAAATCAATTCTATAAGTCACTAGGAGCCAGTGTCAAGAAGGGCACTGACCTTAAGCCTTTATTCTTTCTTTCCAAACACAATGACTTCTGTCTTGTCTGTATTAAGCTGAAGAAAGTTTTGTGACATCCAGCTGTTTATCTGCTTAAGACACAGATGAAGGGAATCGAGGGGGGCGTAGTCACTTGGTAAAAGGGCAAGGTGAATTTGCGTGTCGTCAGCATAGCTATGATAATTGATTGAGCTGTTTGTAATGATTTGCCCAAGTGCCCAATTTGCCCCCTGATATGAGAATGTGATCAAACTCTAGGCAGATGTTAGATAACAGTTCACCAAATTCATCAAGAAATGTTTTAGCTGAGTGCCTTGGGCACTGTTATTACAGAGCAGATGCGAGCCCATTCAGTTTGGGTGTATTCCATCACACATGACAACAGTATTGTCTGTCGTGCAATATATGCTTATTACTCCCCAGGATAAGAGTGTTAACTGCATGTTCATATTGAGATATGGTCATAGTGTTTAGTCGTTGTGTTGTATTGTGCTTTATCATGATGGACTGCTGCACAGTGAAGGCTTTTTGGAAGAGCAGAGCTCAGTAACCAGATGTGATTCCACACTTATCTACTTAGAAAACAGAAGGAAGCGGCAATCAAGCCATTCGAGTGAAGCGGCATGTGGACCGGAAGCTACCACCTAAATTAGAAGCCCTGGTGGCGAAAAACAGAATTAAGGTAGAACAAATGATCACCTGTGTTTGCTTTTGTGAGTGCTTGATCCACTTTCTTGTCCATCAGATATATTTTAAGTGCTTGATTGAGTGGATGATCATACTTCTATAAAATTCATTTAGATGTACGAGTCTGTGGCGAAATTAACATTTGCTGTGTTGTGTGAAAATGTGATTTCAGAAGAAGATGACCATTAAAATCTCCAGCGAGCCTAGAGACCAAACTCAGAGTGATGAAATCAAACCAGATCCTGATGCCACAGACACTGTGTGAGTTGTTGTTGTAGTTGGACTACTTACACTTACAATCTTATATTTTTTATTACACCAGGGGTGGTGGTAGCATATTGGTTAGGGAACCTGGCTAGCATGCTAGTAGTAGCAGTAGTTGTAGTATAGTGGTAGCCCTAAAGTAAGCGATATTTGACAAATGTAAGTCGCTTTGGATAAAATGCGTAATGGATAAATATAAAGATATAAATAAATTATATTGCTAAAGTTTCTTGTTAAACACCCATTAAAAACGATGGATTATAATTGTCAACTTTCCTGTCGCGCAGTAATGCTGAAGTCTTGCCAATGCGAGCGAAGCCGAGCCCTATGAGCACCAAAATCACGATGCTCAGGAAGGAGGTGATCAAGAAGGAAGCTGAGGAGGCAAAGCGGTCCAGGAGTGAGGATCGATCAAGCAATGGCGGCAGTCCGAGGGAGGAGCGGCGCAGTCGAAGTCGCAGTCGGAGCCGCAACCGCAGTCGTAGTCCTGTCCGTGCCTTAGGCAGCAGCCCAGGCCAGGAGGCCACAGGCGAGAGCCAAGTCCAGAAGAGTGATGAGCCTCATAAGAACCTCCCAAGCCCACTAGTCCTGCCAGGTTGCCTGAGGAGAAGAAAGAGGAGAGTAAGGAGGTGCTGAAAAAGCCCAACAGAAGTCGCAGCAGAAGCAAAGAGCGTTCTTACCGATACAGACACAGCAGAAGTGATAGCAGAGAAAGAGACAGGGACAAGGATAGGGACAGAGAGCGAGACAGGCAGAGGGACAGAGACAGACAGAGGGAGAGAGAGAGAGGAAGGGATAGGGACAGAGATAGGGATAGGGAGAGAGATAGAGAGAGAGACAGGGAGAGAGATAGAGAGAGAGACAGGGACAGGGATAGAGAGAGAGACAGGGACAGAGATAGGGAGAGGGATTTGGAGAGGAGTGGTTACCGCAGACACAGTCCAGTGCGTTTGGATATGAGACACTGGAGAGGTGGGAGCACTGGGGACCATCCACACAGGAGTCGGAGTCCCAGTAGAGACGGCTCTCAGCCATATTACAGGGACTATTCAAGCTCTGATCCATATGGAATTCCCGACCCATACGGAAAACCCCACCCATACGGAAAACCCGACCCATACAGAAAGCCTCCTTATGGACCACCCCAACCTTACGGCGTGGACGAGGAGTTGATGAAAAAGCAAAGGGAGCTGGAAGAACTAGATGAGTTGATAGCCCAAAAGAAGGCTTTGATAGGCCTGGAGGACAAGCCTAAAGCATCCTCTGGGGCTCCTAAGGAGCGCCTGGGCTGGGGGTCCGAGCCCTTGGCCTCCGATGAGGAGGAGACTCTGGAGTGGTTGCCCCAGAACAGTGCACGGCGCCAAGCTGCCAAGCCCATTAAGTCTATTCTGAAGAAACCCAAAGAATACCCTCCTCCTGAGGACTCGCCTGAGGTCAGTATTATTGGAATTTACTGAATGATTTTATTCTTAATAATGAAATCTAATTATGTAAATGCTTTGATTATTATATAATAACTACCAATAATAAGTTTTACTTTGTGGATTCTTTATATTTTCAAGACTTTCTGACACTAGTCTTAGTGATGAGTTTGAGTGTTTGCATGGAAAGGCATGGAAGCGTCCCATTATTATGACATCTGTAGTCTTAGTTTTGAGTTTGAGTGTTTGCTTTGTTGCACACAAAGGCATGGAAGCATCCCATTATTATGACATCAGTAGTCTTAGTGATGAGTTTGTGTGTTTGCTTTGTTGCACACCAAAGGCATGGAAGCATCCCATTATTATGACATCAGTAGTCTTAGTACACTCTTAAAACGAATGTGTTGGAAATCAACACATCTCTTGTGTAAGTTTAATTTCAACAAAAGTTGTGTTATATTTCAGAAATGTTTAACACAAAAAAATGCACAAATAACCAACACAAATATGTGTACCTGCGTTTGGCCAATCAAATCTGCATCACTGTCAGCGCGAGCGCTCTTTTTAAATTTTGGCTCCGCCCCTGTCAATAACTGAACAACGGTGAAGTTAGACGTTTACGTTTTTAGGGGAGAGAAGGTTGGTTACCTGATTTTTGGAAAGATTGGATGAGATTGAGTTTGTGTATTTGCTTTGTTGCAGACTAAAGGCATGGAAACGTCCCATTATTATGACAGAACCCATCCAATGCCCCCTGGTCGTCCTCGGGACCCTGTTGGGTATCCACAGAGTCAGCAATCATACGCATATGGGGAGGAAAGACTTTACCAGGACTCGGCCCCTTACAGCCACCCTCAAGGTCCTCCCACGGCCTCTCCTCCCTCCTCTCGCTATGGCCACCCTCCTCTTCCCCAGCGTCAGCAGTCAAGTCCATCCTGCACGCCCCAGACACGCCCTGGTCTGCAGCAGGCAGCTGAGGCGAAGGGCGACACCGCTGCTCAGATGCAGCGCTTCCTTAGTCTGCTCAATAAGGGTGTGGATGTCAACCAGCTGACCACAATGATCAGAGAATCAATGGGGAAGAGCACTGTCCGCAGTAACACTAGCACAAGCACGCTACCAGCAAGAGAAGGTGAGCGCTACGACCCCTTCAAGATCGAAGAAGAGCACGCACAGAGGCGGGGTTCCAGAGAGGGGACCAGCAAAGATGACCTCCTCCCTCATGAAAGAGCCATGGAGGATGGCAGTGGCTTCTCCCGAATCCTCTGCCTCGCGAGTCAGGAGCCACTGAAGCTGACTGGCCAGCAGGAGGAGAAGATCACACATGCTAGCCTGGCAGCAGAGACTAATGCCAACCAGTATGGCCGCCTGCCTGAGCACCCTGTAACATCAGTTGTTTCTGTCCAGCTCAAAGAAAACTCCAAGCCTGGCGTGACTCCAGACGAGCCCACACCGCCAGCTGCTGGGAAAGAAAAAGAGAAGGAGCAGTATTTTGACAAAGTCCAGAACCTTCTCAAGGCCATAGGCCTCAACCTCAACTCCTCCGAGGTCACGCAGCTGACAGACCGCATGAAGGAGAGGCTCTACGGCACCAAGACCAGAGAAGCCTCTTCAGAGTCCAAAGGCAGCGAGCGCTCGTCAGGTCCTCAGCGTGGTAGAACTCACTCGGCCGACTCTGATCCTGTTCAGTCAGCCAAGAGAGCTCGTCAAGAAGACTACAGGAGCCAGTCTAGTCATTCGAGACACAGTAGCGAGTACGACCCAGAGGACACCGGCAGGCAAAGCACTGAGCCTGGAGTCACCCCAGAGCGTAGTAGCTACACCCCAGAGTCCTCTGGTCAGAAATATGATCCGTATGTGTATTCACGAGACTCCAGACATACACCTGACCCCGCGTACCCTGCGGCCACTTCCAGCGTCTCCCACACTGCCCCCAGTACGTCCTACCCTCACCCTGCCACAAACCCCAGCTACCGCTACCCCTACTCAGCCTATCCCCAGTCAGCTTATTCCGCTCAGTACTCCAGCTACTCTGCAGCCTCAGCAAGAGATTATGACCCCTTTGCTTATTCCGCTGGGTATTCGTACACCCCTCCGAGTACAACCCACGGTGCAACCACAGCTTCTTCCTCTTCCTCTTCCTCTTATTCGGCAAGTACTGCGTACCCCTTAAATCCAGAAGGTAGCGATCCTTACTCCCCCATCCAGCCCTCAGGCAGTTCTTCGTTCTCGTTTGGAGAGGCCCAGCCGGCTGAGCAGGATGATTCAAACGCTGGCCGATGCCTCACTGTCATTGAGCCGGTCAGCAGTGAAGCCATGAGTGATTTAATCAAGGCCAGGCCTCCCATGCTGACAGAGGAAGATGTAAAAGCAAGACAAAAACAGAAGGTAAGTGGGGCTTCTTCCTTTCTGTCTCGTCTTTGATTGACATGAGGTTTTGTTATTAGGGTTTTGGGTTTGTTTTTCCTTGTCTGGTAATATTGTACTCACTGTAGAACAATGAATAGCACAATAGCGAGGAGTGTTGCTGTAAATGCAGTTGTGTTTTGATAATGTGTTTCTGATGACAGGGTTTTGAAGTTATGTGCTATCTGAGTTTTTTTTTTTATTAGGGTAGTGTTAGCTGTTTGTGTATTGAACAAATTAAGAGTGACAGAACAGAGCAAATAGAATAGAATAGCTTGTTGCCGCTACTGCTAACATTTCTCAAGATCTTTACTGAAGTTTTATTTAAAAAAATAATAATTATAATAGTCTGATCATAAAAAAGCAAATATTTGAGAAATGTCTACTGTAGTACTTTGAATGTGATGATACAGTGTATTGAGCTATTTATATGCAGTATAACTAATAGCTAACCCTAAAAACCTACATTTCAGTTAGTTTAGCAGCCCAAATAAATAAGCAGTCAAGTAATTAGTTTCACATGGATTAAAATGTCATCATTCTTCTGTAGACACATGAAGCATAGAATCAGAGAGACATGGTTAGCAGTGCGTGGTTAGTTTCTTGTCTCAGTCTTCTGTTTCTTACTCACATGCATAAGGTTGCTTTAAAAGGAATTTTCTTCTCGTAGGCTTTTTGAGTGTCTCTGCTCTCCATGCTATGAAGCTGTCAAACCCAGGTTAAATGCACAACTTCTGATGTCATAGCTAAGAATATTAATAGCTGATTAAGTGAACACATTTACTGATTAGCCTATTGTTCGTAGTGTAAGCGATAATCTTTAAATTATAATGTTTAAAACATAGTATTTAAGATACGACTGTTAGTGCCGAAGATTACTGTACTCTACAGTACAGTACACAACACATCACGAGGACAGGATCTGGCGTTGTACTACAGAATGAGAAATTTTGTTAATTCCTTGTTTAGTGTAATAATTCAGGGACGCGACTCTTCCTCAGACTTTCTCAGTGTGTGAGCTGAGCTGCATGTCCGTGTTTGTTTTTATTGTGTAGCTGGACCAGTACACCCAGAAGATGAAGGAGAAACACGAGAAGCTGATGGAGCTGATGAGGTGCTCAAAGCGGACCACCACCACCGCTGCAGCTGCCGCAGGGAAAAAGGAGGCACCAGGTGGGGACCACTTTAAGGAAGGGCCTTTGACATGCCCATAGCCTTTTTTAGCCCAGAGTGAATCTCATAGCATGACAGAGTCAGGAACTGACACAGTGTACTATTGCTTGCTTATTAAACTGCACCAGCTAGAGGTTAGAGGTTGGCACGTTAGGATGATTTTATGATGCACTCAACACAGTGGAGGTCTTTAAAGTGTACAGGCAGCTGTACAGCCCACCCCTGGGCCTGCTTCATACTTCATGCTGTGTTTGCTCAGTGTTATGTCTATGTCTATAAAACTTTAAGGCATTGCAAAAAAAAAAAAAAAATTATTAATCCGTCAGTTTACACCAGCAGTGCATGACAATTGCATCCTGTCTGACTACAAACTATTTCTCCCACATTAGTTCTGACTCAAAAGCTTACATATGTGAACCCCACATATTAAGACGTAATGATGCCATTATGTTAGAGAGCTGGTGGAAACTGTGCATGTTGTGCTTGTGCTGTAAAGTCACAGTTGGGGTTTCCATCTATTGAAATGCAGGGAGTTTGCAGACCAGAGCCGTGGTGGCTGAAGATGCTAATTAAAAAGATGTAGAATTAAATTAGTGAATAGGCAAGTTCAGTTCCACAAACACTTTAAGGTTCTTTCTGTACCATTGCAGTTGCTCTTAAAATTGAGTAACTGAGAGTTAGCAATCCTCTGGTTAGCATTAGCCAGTCTGTTAGCTCGGAAGGTAGCGCTGCTCTCTATTTTTACGCCTGAGATGTGTGGACCAAGCAGTTTAGGACCGGGCATTATCAGGTATATGTAGTGTAGCTGACACTGGTACTGTTTTTTATTCGTTTGTCTACTCAAGTTCCTGGCTTTTTGAGTGTTATATACTGCACTGTACTATACTATACTACTATACTATACTGTACTGTACCGTACAATACTATACTATACTGTACGATAATATACTGTTGATTAATAATGTCATACAGTAAGGTAACAGATGTAACCCCTGAGCTGTTAAAGAATAATTCCAGGAAAACCAAGTTTTCCATCTCTGTGTTCTAGGATGCTTTAGATGCTTTAGATATGTAATTTTACTGAGCAAGGTGAGTTCTATGTCTCAGGGCACAAACCTCTTCCCCCTGAAGTATGAGTAGGCAGCTGTGTGTTTGTGTGTGATGGACTATGTGGTATACAGGACTGTGTGTTTGTGTGTGATGGACTACAGGACTATGTGTTTGTGTGTGATGGACTATGTGGTATACAGAATAAAATGCCAGTTATACATTGTTAGCAATGTTGTCGTGGTGGGAGGCTAACACTCGCCTGTGTGTTCTCTTAGCTGCTGTGGCCAGCAAGGAGATGCGGAACGTGTGGGTCTGTGGCCACTCTCTGGTGGACTGGGCTGAGAAGAGAGCCAAGTCCTCAGAGGTCGGCGTCGAGCTGGGCATGGACCCAGAGAATGTGCGATTCTGGTGGAAGGGCGTCCAGGGCCTGACCTGGGACCAGCTTGTGCCTCAGCTGCTCCAGCTCAAACTGAACTGGCCCAACCCAGACCTCCTCATCATCCACCTGGGAGGCAACGACATCAACAAAAGCACCTCAGAGGAGCTGCTGAGCTCCATTAAGAAGGACCTGGCGTCCATTCACAGCATCTTCCCCAAGTGTAAAATAGTCTGGTCTGACATTCTGCCCAGACGCTTCTGGAAAGACGGCAGTGGTATTATTGAGGATAGGGATGGTTCGGTCAACTCGCTTGTTGGTGTGATCAATCGTAAAGTCCAAGCCATCGTCGCTGATCTAGGGGGTGTGGCAGTGAGTCATGACAACATAGGGACAGGCCTTTATCGGCCGGACGGCATTCACCTGTCCAAGGGAGGCATAGACACGTTTAACATGAACCTCCAGGATTACCTGGAGAGGTGGGAGAGCGAGGGGGGCCAAGCAGCTGAGCAGGGCTCATGAGGAAGAGTCAGATGAGGAAGATGAACTTTGGAGTTATTTAGACTGTAGTCTTAAACCCTAGTGTTTTGTTTTGTTTGTTTGTTTTGTTTGTTTTTGCTGTTGTTGCTCTCACCCATATGCTGTATTTGAAGTACATGCCCTTAAAGTGCGTTCTGTGTGTACTGAACTTTACTGCTCGAAGTCTGAATGTACAGTGAATTAGAATGGGCTATGGGCTGTTTTTCGGTTTGGGGATTTTATTTTGTCATGAGAAAATTCACTTTAAAAAATAAAATAAAAAAGAAACTCTCTGTTTGAATGGTCTTTTTTGAAGATGGCTAGGAATTGTTTTCCAGTGTTGAAATTCATGAATGTGTTTCTGTATATCTTCATATCTGCTGAAGCCATGAAGTCATTATGCTTAATCTAACCGCAGCAGAATGTGCTTCACTCTAGGCCAGCCATGTTTGAAAGCATTCAAGGAGCTGGTAGTTCTGGAGCAAAGGATAAACACCAGTGTGAAGCCTTAACTAACACAAAATAACGATATTGCTTTTCAGGAAGTTGTACTGATGCTGAGATTCAGCAGTGTTGATGCATGCTTCTGTGATCATGTTGATTTAGTAAACAATATGTGTCTAGTAATGTGTAATGCATTACAGCCAATTTCAATGATATATTTTGAATAGAACAGATTTGAAACAAATGCCAGTATCTCTACGCTGGAGCCCAAGTTAAAATAATTAAAGTTGGGCTCTTATAAGTATATTATTTTGTAATGGATCATGCATTTAACAGCTACTCTGATCGTGCCTTATTCCGTATCTTATGTTATCTGCACCGTCTTTGACAGTCCACAGATTTCTGCAAAGGTTGACTTTCCCTCAGAGTATGTTTAGGCGTCCCTATGGCCCCTGTAGCACTGTGTAGAGAAACAAAACTGCGCCTTAGCTAGGAGCGTCTTGAAGGATTTTGTCCTCATTGTCTCAGTATATATTGCCCAATGTTTCAGAATAAGTTGCTTGGTAACGTGCACTGTTTATATATTCTAATAATGTAAAGCGGTGTTTAGAATGCCATGCAGAGACGCAAAAGTTTCCCCCAGTTTAAATGTGTGTGAGTGAGCTGTGTGAATTGTTTTGTTTGAGTGAGCTGTGTGAATTGTTTTGTTTGAGTGAGCTGTGTGAATTGTTTTGTTTGAGTGAGCTGTGTGAATTGTTTTGGTTGAGTGAGCTGTGTGAATTGTTTAAGTGTGGGTTTTGTAGAAAAGTTCTGTCAACATTCTTATCAACTGGTAGCTTCCATGATGTTTATTAGAAAATCATAAGACCTCAACGCCTCATGTGAGTTTATACAACGTCATTCTGTCTCGCTTCCTCTCCTTTCTTCTATGCTTTGCACAGAATCACTGCCATGGACATTTAGTTCAACATTTGGGGTTTAACAATCTTATCATAGCTCAACCTTTTGTGTACTAGAATCTGACATAGTTCAGCAGCCGTGTTCCTGACGGAAGTTCTTTTGCCCCATAGGGTCTGGGTCTGGGTTTGGGTTTCAGCAGCAAAAGGAAATTGTACATCACCTGTCTCTGCTTCTGCTTTCAGGTAGTAACCCCCCGTCTGACGGCCAGCCTCAGCCATCACCTGTGTGAGACACCAGCACCACCAATGCAGGTAAAGTCAGCCATGAAACGTTCACGGTTCAACAGCTAAGGAATGTTAGTTGAATGGTATTTAGCAGATGCTTTATCCAAAGTGACACGGATTCGCAAGGTTGGGTTGCGATTAGGTCCTGAAAGGTAAGGATATGATTTCAGTCAAAGAGTTGATTTATAAATCTTTAATTGTTTACAGTGACGGCACTACAAAAGACTTGGGCTCCCCATTTTAGTACCCCCAAAACATCCACACTATATCCTAGACACACTCTACACCTCTCCCTTATACAAAGTGCATTCATCTCAGCAACCCCACCACCACCTGAGATTTCCCTCACTTCAAAATATTAGTCCACAAGAGCAGCGCACACACACAGACACACACACACACACACACACACACACACACACACACACACAGTGCCCCTATAACACTTCCACATACTAGACCACTTTGCCTACCTGCAAGCCAGTAAAAGGCACGTGCACACACACATGGCCACAAATGTGTTGGATGTCTGTGCAGTATGTCCGTCTCTTCTGAAAATATTTAATTTTTCCTTTCTTTGAGGCCTCTGTTGACTAATTTTATTGTGTATGAATTGTCAAACAATAAAAGAAGTTCTTTCTATCTCTGCCTGTTGTATTTATCTGGCGTTTGTTGCGTTACGAAAGATGATTATACTGAAACATGAGTCCATCTATGTATCACAAAGTGGCCTGAATTTAAATTCTTGGTTTTAACATAAAAGTATCTTAATAAGTATATAAGATACTTTGATCATATTTATTAATAGTATGCAGTGCTCCCTCATGCCACAGAGAATACAGTGCTGTAGTCTCAGCACAGCCACCGTTGAGGTGAACGTCGTTATGTCAGACCTCAGGAGAGAGACCCATATACCTATAAATAACCTCAACAGCCAACCTTAAAATGAAAGTTTGTTAAGCTACTTTTTGAATCATGTCTTCCTTGAAGGTCTAATTTTTTGTAAACATGATACACACAGAGTTTGTTTTAAGTTTTACCAATCTTAGACTGAAAGGAATCTTAGACTGAGGAAGGACGTCACTGCAGTAGGAGCATCAAATGCATCCAGGTTTCAGCACACAAGTTATCTCTTATCAATCTCAAGTCCAATTTAATCACAAAGGCCATTGCATGCAAAGTCAAATGTCACGCAGGTGACCTTGAGGTCCAGGTGAAAGATTTTTCAGATTCTTGTCATAGTATGCCTACTTTTGGGGAGTGATGAGTCTGAAACTGTATGGATTCCCTTTTTTCATCTGGAGCACTAAACTCAAAAGAATGTCAAGTGAAGATTGCGTAAAGAAAAGGGTTAATCCACCCGCATACAGAGTTCATGACCTTAGGTCATCACAGTAAACTATGAACAGACAAACACACTGTCATCTAGTGGTGGGAGTCCCATATTGGACGCTTATTCCTCCCTATGCAAACCAACAGCATGGTCCTGTGGAGCAGCTCTCACTGCCAGAGGGAAACGCCTCTCCTTGGTGCCCCTTAGCTCGTGGCCAGGTATTACACTAATGTGGTACCAGTACCAGTGGCGTTTGAACCTGCCACGGAGGTAGGGGGACAACATGGCTGTCGTTCTTCAGGAGGGTATAGATACGGTGCATCACCGGCGGCTACAGGCTTGCAGACGGGGATGGTTGGTGAGGCGATGAGGCGGTGCGATGTAATCATATTAGACCATCAGGTGAGTGTGAATCCATCAGACCAGTGCAGGCGCGTCACCAAGCACCTGACGTCAGGGCTGATCTTACAAAGTAGCCTGGATAGTCATTTACCTTTTGGGTTTAAGTTTTGACATTCTGACCACTACGTAACTTATCATTTTGCGCAGTTTGGAACAGAAATAAGTTTGGCAGTTTAGCAGTTTAACAGTTTTTGTATGTTACTCTAAATATATTATAGTAGTGATGTCTGTTACTGCACAGAATTCCAAACTTTTTAGGCCTACTGTAGGTAATAAAAGTTATAACATTGGCACAAGATAGGGCCCTTCTGGAGGAGGCGGAGTGTCATGTGTGGTGGGTTATGTGTGTGTGTGTATGTGGCTCAGTTTGAGCACTCCACAGTGCAGAGAGTTTCTTGTCTTTCTTTTTCACATTTCCTTCTCATTCTCTCAGGTGTGAAGATAATGATTTTGCATCACCCTTTTCAAGTTTTACAAAAAAAAAAAAAAAAATTTAAACCATCATTTTGTTTTGATTTTCCTCTCCAAAGCCACTCATTCATTCTTAATATACTGAGGGACTTGTCTGACAGTATCACAGTGTTGAAAGCCAATCTGGTCAATCTTCACAGAAGTTTGAGGGTCAAAGATGTTGGTTCCTGGCTCCTGTCTGGCTCATTACAAGGTAAAAAAAAGACCACTAGAAGGCAGCTGCTGCAGAAGTGCTCTATGGAGTTTCCCTTAACTCAGACTTCCCTTCACTCTTCCACATCTTATGGTCTTTGGTAAGGTTTCTAATAACCATAAATTAACTCTCTCACACACACACGCACACACACACACACACACTTGCATTAGTACAGGACAGACATTTAGTCATGAAAAGGACACGTCTGTTTGAGGGCAAAGCTGTTTTGTTTTCTTTTGTTTGGTTTCTGTTTGCTTTGGCTGTCATTTCTATTTGCACATTGTGTTTTCAGGTGTCTCGTTCTGTCTGAGGAGACGGTCCCCCAGCTAAGCCCCTTCACATGGGAGCCCACCAGCCCACAGCAGCGTCCCCACCATGACCCCCTCAGAACAGCCCCACAGACCCCATGGATGGCCCAAGTAAGGTAATGATGGACAAGATCTTTGTTCCAGGTGCAGGTGGTGGGAAGTGGTAGGCTAATCGTGGGGCACTTCTAGGAAAGCATCTTCCATTCATCACACAGCATGCAGATAACACTGCTGGGTCTTTTAGATGTGGGTTGTGGTTTGCACAGTACTAAAAGAGTCTTAGACTGGCACTGGGTCTGGAGACGAGCGGAGGTGCAACCACCATGACATTTAGAGTTCAGTTAAACTGCAGCATAACTTAGTAAAACTCTTTGGAAGTGCACCTAATGCGTCTTTGTAGACGATTTCCCATTACCATTGGTTAACCACAAACACTAAAACAGAATCCTTCTTCGGAAGTTCTGATTGGTGGTGAAGAGGAAGGGGTTCTGTGGTGGGCTCATCTCCAGACAGACCTGCAGAGCAGCTTTGAAATGCATTAATGATGCATCTGAGTTGACCCATGCTGTCATTACTCTCCTGACTGTGGTGGGGTTTGGTTGTGTCCCAGCATGCCACAGCAGAACCTGACAGGCTCTGCCAGAGCAGTATCCTCCAGAATTCCTCTCTGGAATTCCTCTCTGTGTTGAAACCATGTTTAGAGCATCATCGTAAAAGGACAGAGACTGAGGCCTTGTGTGGGATAGGCTCTGTGCCCCCACGCCATCTTCAGCAAGGAGCATTTAAGATAGATAGATAAGGTGTAAGGCCAGAATGGTTAGAGTGGTTAGAATGGTTTGAGAATTACAACTGTTGTAACCATTCTCTCGGTGAACGCAATAAAGACTTGGTTGAACAAGATAAGCTTCTCTGCTACTTTGGGTTTTGCAAGAAACTTCTCCACACATTTCAGACTTGTGTTGATTACCATAGACCATGTCATACTTCCACGTTAGTTTACCATGCTAACTTATACTTTACAGTTGAGCCGCGGCCCTTGACTGTCAGATGTTTCATTACTGATAAATGTTTATGTATGTGTGAGAAACTTAAAAATAAACTTGAACCTTGAAGCAAAAATACAGCCTGTAGTCAAGTTATTTATTTTATGCTGAATAGGTAGCCAGTACTCACTGAGAAAAGATACCAAACGATAGACAGCAATGCTCACACTGTCTTTCTTTAGTATGAGAGGTCAGTGAGGTTTAGTGATATTTCCTCCCGTGAGTATACTTTTGCAGTGACACAGTCTGTCCTCAGTTGTTCTCTGTGCAGCTGAAGTACCTTAACAAAAGGAGAGGAAAGAAGAGTGGGTGGAGGGGACAGCAAGGGGTTGCCATGACAACTGAGGAGAAGACGACCGGAGCTTAGAGCGGAGGCGAGATCACTTTGGCTGGTGCCAAAGAAGTGTATCGTGTGTTGCTCAACTTCCTGTGCACTGACACAGCTGTGGCTCAGTCTCAAGCCAAGGCTAGGTGTGTTATGAAAATTGGTTTTACTACCTGAATTACCACTGGCAGAAAAGCAGTGCTGTTTGTTTATGTGGCCTTCAGATTGACAGGGCTGCTTTTTGGACTTTGGGCTGTACAAGTGCTGGACAACAGAAAAAAAGACTTTTCACACAATTAACCAGAGGACCAGTACATGAAATCTGGTTAAACAAAGAAGATCTCTTTAGACTTACATATAATCAGTCTTATGTATATTATATATTGATATATCATATATATATATTTATCTTCTCTGTACTAATGTAGTCTATGGTCTGTTTTTGGATGTCATGGTGCGTGGACACTGACAGGATGACACATCTTGCCCTCTCCCTTGACATTCAGTGGGCTCTCAGATGTGCCTGTGGTTTTGCAGCTGCAGTCTGAGCTTTTGATATTTAACTGTCTACATGTCTTCCTGTGGTTTTGACAGTACGTAGGCTGTCACTCAGTCTAACCACTGGTTGTACACTTATTCGTGCTGTAAATGCATGTCCAATATGTAATAAATACAACTGAATGCAACAGTGCAAGTACAATTACTTGAAATAAAATGTAGCAGGTGGCTCTTTCCACAGCAGAATCCCACATAAACCACCTCAGTACTTATCAACACTACTCAGTCTAACCCTGATCATCTGTAGCTTATTAATTACCAACACTAATCAGTCTAACCCTGATCATCTGTAGCTTATTAATTACCAACACTAATCAGTCTAACCCTGATCATCTATAGCTCATAATTACCAACACTAATCAGTCTAACCTTTTCATTATTAATTAGAGCTTGCAAATGTGTGTGATGCATAAAAATGAATTGACATCGAAATGATAAGATTAATGTAAGATAAAATAGAACTAACAAAATTGCTGAAGAAATTGTTGCTCAATTTATAATGAGCTGCAATGACTTGTGGCCAGACGGCCTTGCAAATCTGAATATTATTAGCAGTGCATCAGGTTTTAACCCTGACCAAAAAATCTAGAGGCCGAGCTCCCAGTCTTCTCACACACGCCCCATGGTCCTCAGTCCACCTGCTCAGCTCTGGATGTTTCATCAGGCTCGTGCATTCTCGTCCTCTTCAGACGCTGGACCTCATTGGTCCGCGGAAAGGGCTGCTCCTCCGTTGGGTCCTGCTGCAGGTGATGATTTGGAGATGATTCCAGAAGACCCAGGAACTGCTGTTATATGCCTCAAACAGTCCCAGAAGGTAAACCAGATATGTATTGTGTGATATGTCTGCACCCTCAAATAGCAATTTCTGTGTTGTATGTTTCTACAGTGTTAATGAAAGTTGTTCTATTCCATTTTGTTTGAGACTTTTGCTCCATATCAGTGTTAACATGGGTGTTACAGATGTCCTTGTCGGGAACAATGAACCCATCACAGGCACCACACAGAGTCTGAGTGCAGTTTACACACATACACACAGTCTGAGTGCAGTTAACAGTAACACACACACAAAAACACAGTCTGAGTGCAGTTTATACACACACACACAAACACACACATGGTCTGAGTGCAGTTAATACTAACACACACACACACACACACACATTCTTATATATGGGGATGTCTAGATTTCCATACGGGGATCATTCCCTGTATATGGGAACATACAGTATTTTCCATATGGAGATCATTCATTCACCAGATAATTCCAAGTACAATCAACCCCAGCAGTAGCTGATAGCCATTAAAGATGTGTGTTTTTTTATTTTTTAGGGTGAGTCAGCAGTGAAGGAGTTCAAACAGTCTGGATTTGTGGTGATGGTCTTGTAACTCTGGCCTCACATGAGGCAGAGTCACCAGTGCAGACTAACACCAGAGTTCAGTCCTACTGGAAGGGATGACCTGGGACGGGCTTGTGCCCCTGGTAGCACAGCTCAAACTGTACTGGACCAACCCTGGCCTGTTTATAATCCATCGAGGAGGAGGAGTGACTACTCTAAGAAAAACATGGGGCAGATGCTGAAGACCATGCCCACCCTTGTTCCTCAGTGTCTGATTGGCTGGTCTGACATCCTGCCCAAACTCACGTGGGCGTACTTAGAGGTCAACCGCAGAATCCAGGCCATAGTAACAGAGCTACGTGGGCAAGTTATCAACCATAATAACATTGCACCTGAACTCTACGGCACTGACATGGTCCTCTCAGACAAAGGACTTCAGAGATTCAAACTGAATATTCAGCAGTTTGTGGAGAAGTGGGAGAGAGAGCGTGACCTGATAGTTGACTGCATCTCATATCCTTTAAAGCCTTGCCCAGGCTCCCAAATGGTAAACCAAGGCTGTGTCTGAAACAGAGAGGAAGTGACTTGCTGCCTTGCTGTCTTCACTGTCTAACAAGTTTCCTGTCTGTCAGGGAAAAATCCTTTATCACTACTACAAAAACCACAACAGGTGAGACTTCTCTTCGAAGGTACTTTGGCTGCCAAAGGGGAGAGCGTGTAGTCAGGACAATTCCTTCCCCACGGTCTCCTGCTTTCAGAGCCTCAGACCATGCTTTTATTGCAGTCACAGTTATTCACAGTTATTGCAGTCACAGTATTGCGAGACACAGTTGCACAGTTGCTAATTATACAAGTTCTGTTTTCGTGACAGTTCCTCATCACCCTGCCTCAATTCCTCATCACCCTGTCTCTGCTGAGTCATTTTGCCACCCAAACAACATTGCATTGATAACATACATTGGTTACATAGCTGTACATTGTATAATGACTACTCCAATTACCATTCATTTCTAACACTGGCATAGAAGGTGTCAAGGCACCAGCTAAAAACTTTGTTTCGGACGGTCTAGCTAGATGGCTAATTAGAACGCCATCTTTTTGTTTATTGTTCAGGCGCTGTTGCCAAGATACTGACAGCTGACTACATAATTGGATAGAATGTTGGATGTTGAATGCAACACGAGGGACACATCTGTGCTTCCTTCAAAACTGGACAAAACAAAGATACCTTCAAAGACTTTTATGCATTTATCTGATTTGGATACGACTTGATGCCTTGTGCCACCAGACATTCTCTTTGAAGGCAGCATTTTTTCTGTTTCAAGCACAGTTCAAGTTTTAGGTCCTTTTTTAAGTATAATTATATTCTAAAGGCATTTGGCCTGTAGGACTGTGGGAATAGACAGGAAGTGAGAGGCAGAGAGAGAAGAGGTGGGACTGGCTAATTACCACAAGCAAGGTTCGAACCTGGGTCCCCATGTGTTTACACACTACCTAGCGACATCACTGTTGTCTGTGAAGATTCTCATTTATCCAGGTCATTGTAGTGATAATGTCGTGGAAAACCACCTTGATGTTTGCAAACCCCAACAATGTCCTAACCCACCCAGCACACCAAGAACTCACTGTTCAAAAGTTGGAGTAGAGTTGTTGATAAAGACTTTATTCACAATACCAGCAAAGTATACAAGAGACAATTGCCTCACAGTATAAGTGCTTAGTAGTGTGAAGGAGATCCGCTGCAGAGAGGATACCGTTTACCTTGAGAGTTGATCAGGCTCTGACTGTCCCTTCCAAAACATTTACCTCTTATGCTACTTTGGAACATACATTGATTCCACCAACTTTGCCTGTGTCACGGGGCTCTTGTTTATTAATTAGGAGGCTTCGGGCCTAGTTCATATTGGTGGATTCCCTCACCCATCCAGTTATTAAAAAAACTATTATTCTTCCTTGCTGGGCGTTTAGTCTGACATATACTTCCTTATGCTGGACTCTTATCTTCATGATTTATATTCCCTTCATTTACTCAGGACCCATCTGTACCATGGTTCTGATGTGAACAGCATCCATTCATACAGCGGACCCCATTCACGACCACCTTATCATGGTATCCTTCCAAACTGAGATATCCCTGGATCCGAAGCATCTCCCTGCATTAAATTGTGTCTCTTGAACTGTTCAAGGCCTCTTGCTTGTCCTTGGCCTCTGCTTGAACTACCCAAGTCTCTACTCTCTCTCTACCTGAACTGCTTCGGCCTTCTGGGTTACCATTAACATGTTACAAACCACCCTCCTTTCATATGTTAGTATAAGCATTATACTCTCGAGTTAATATTGTATATACTAAAACAAACTTCATCTTCTTTATGATAATAATTTCCACAATAACTGTTGTCAATTGCAGTTGTAGGCAACTTGGCTTCTTTTTGGAGCTTGAAGACCTGTCACCTTTCATCCAAATGGCTTCTTCATTCCGAAGATGTTTCATGATCAGTTCTGAAGACATCATCAGTTTTCAGAACTGAAAAAGCCTTTTGGATGATAGGTGAAACATCTTCAGTCTTCAAAAGAGCCCGCAGTTTCCCACAATTTAGCACTGATGACTAAGCACTGTTGCTCTTGGCAGTGAGGTGGGGGGAGGTAGATTCTATATTTGTCAGAACAGGTATCAGGTGCCAACAGCCTTACTGTGTGTTCACACCAGGAGCGACCACCACTACAGCGATAAAATTGATGGAAGTAATTCACTTTCTATTGGTGAGTGAAAAACGCACCAAAAGCGACAAATGACAGTTTGGGTAAGTAGAGTGACCAGAAAAAGTTAAAAACCTCTAAGCTTTACAAACGAGCTGATGTAATTGATGTGGCAATGGCCGCATCATGAGTGACGAGTCTCATAAGCGAACAGCTATTTTTAGCAGCGTTTTTTATGAGCAGCAAAAGCAGTTTTACAGGTGAACCTGAACGCACAGTTTTACAGGTGAACCTGAACGCACAGTTTTACAGGTGAACCTGAACGCACAGTTTTACAGGTGAACCTGAACGTACAGTTAGGCATAATATCAGGTTAACTTTGACTGACCAACAGGTGATAACAGCTGATCTAGGGAGCCGTGGACAGCCATGAATCTAGGGGAAGAAGTTAGGATGAAACCACTCTTGATGTGCCCCTCTGTGTAGCACTGCAGGGCCCCTGTTAAAGCAAAAGCTTTGGAGAAAACCAAAATGCCGTTGTTTATTTTTCGGATCAAAGCAGATACTCACGAATTAGAGATTCTGATGCTATTATGTTGTATAGTATTTTAAGAATTCCACAATTACTTTACAGTGAGTGACCTAGCAGGCTTGTGGTTCTCACATGAACAGCTCCCATTCGTACAGCAGACCCCATTCACCGAACCTTCCCCACATATCATGGTATCCACCCAAGGTATAAACTTCTTCACACAACACATGTCATGGTATCCACCCAATGCATAAACTTCTTCAAGCAGCACTTCTCCCAAATTGAGGTATCCCAGGCTCCGAAGCATCTCCCTGCATTAAATCTCTGCTCTTGAACTATCCAGGGCCCCATGTCCTCTGCTTGAACTACCCAAGTCTCTACTCCCTCGGCCGGAACTGCCTGGTCTTCTGGGTTACCACTGACATGTTACAAACCGCCCTCCTTTCATATGTTAGTATAAGCATAAAACCCTGAAGTTGTACTACTATATATGTATATGATGAACGAAACTATTAGTATAGACATTACACTCTAAAGTTGTACTACCATATACGTATATAATAATCAAACTGTCTAACTCTCTAAACTCTTTGGTGTTATTAATTTCCACAATATAATTGTTATACTTATTGTGATTGCTTTTTTCCTGTCAACCTTGAGATGGTTTCTATGGAGACTGGATCTGTGGCCCTGGTTAGTTGTACTGAGAAGCTGACATTTATTGACTGCTATTCTATTAGATTTTCTCTTTCTGCCATTCAGTATAATATTCATTGGGTCAGGGTCTCTGAAGGTCAAGTGCTCTTTTGTGAAACAGTCAGGTAGGATATTTATAAGCCAAGTCAAATCTAATTAGATACACAATGCAAAGGAAAGTCTTTACTTTCACCAAACCAGACTAAACCAATTTCCTAACCCTCACCTTAAAATATGATGTCTTAATCCTGATACAAATATGATTACATTCCCATTAATGTTTGATCTTACAACGCAACTGATTCAGTAAGTACAGAACTTAGAACACATGATTATAGATAATGGGGATTTGTAGTAAACAGCAGGCACTCTCTAGCCAAAGGTCATTGAATACTGACCAAGATAGAGCAGCATAATATGTTACAATGGGAGCAAATGTGAATACATCCGGTCTGCATAAGTAGGAGTGTCACATAACATCTGTTTAGCGAATGTGTGAGACGCACGGACAGACACACACACTGGCAGACACACACTTTCTTGTTTCTGGCATGTCATTGGTCATTAACACCTATTCTTCTGAACTGTGAAAATGTGTTTTATTTCTTGCACGTTTTACAGTTGTGCACAATTCCACATCATTTTTATGCACTTTTCTCTCTTTCATTTGTGTCCTACTGTGTTTGCAGCTTCTGTGTCTTGTTGTGTTTGTCCTCATCCATCTTTCACTTCTGCTTTTACCTGCTAACTTCAAACATTTTGTGGCTTTTGTCTGTGAAGAGCGCCATATAAAAATAAAATACAAATAAATTTGAATCTATTCACACTGAAGAGTTGAGGTGGTCTATGGAGCATTTCTGAGAACAATGTCACAGCTTGTATGGGCACAGAGAACTGCTGATCCTGCTTCATAATCTGTGGACAACATCGTGACCATTTGGTCTCCATTATGACAGAGTCATCAGACAACTGCCTTTTTGTCTAAATAGTTAGTGTACTTCCCTGCATAAGCCTATTGGACATCATTTCAACAGGGAAAGGAAACATTTCCTTTTGAAGAAGAGTCTGGCCTCTCTTGATCTACAGGCCTAGTGCAGCTGCTATAATGGCCTCAAGTCTGTCCGCAGCCATTTTAAGGCAGGAGGAAGCTGACAAGTTAAACTCGCTGGCCATTGATGTGAAGGAAGTAGACTAATTAAACTGTAAATTGCTTAATAGAGATAGGCTGAGACAGCACGACGAGACAGAAGACTCTGGTGTTTATTACAGATGTTGCAGATGTTGGGACATTTAACAAAAGTGTCGAAAAGGAAGCACAGTAACAAAAAAGCATGAAGTAACATCTCAATCGTAACAAATATTAAAATGCTAAAAAGTCCGAAGTTGCTGTCCATTGATAGTGTGAGCTGTTTCAGTGTGCTGTGGAGGCTTTTGGACTGCTGTTGGTTGGGCAGATGCACACAGGAGGAAAGGATGGAAAGGATGTGTCCTGTTGTGTCTCCTATGATATCTGTCCTTCACAAACACCGCCGAAGACAAAATAAGATAATCCTTCAATCATCTCGCTGTGGAGAATCTGCATTGTTACAGCAGCCAGAGTGATAGCAGTCGAGTTGCATGAACACAACAACATACATGATCCACAACAACATTTTTCTGTTAACTGTCTGTGAAATGATGGCCAGTTCATCCGTGTTTATGACCTGAACTTGAACTTTGACTTGGAACTTAAACTTCACTGTTTAGGTCTAGATAAAAGATGATGTGGCATCCAAATTATCAATAACTCTTACAACCTAAAATTGCACTTCTGATGTCAGTCATTAAACTACAATCAGTGAAATAGTTACTGTCAACATTTTTACAATCAACAAGCAGACAGAATGTGGTATAAAATGTATAAGTTAGTGTGGAGTGGAGTGCAGCCTCACAAGCCACACTTTAACATCAACATCTACCACTAGGGGACGTCTAGATTCTTAGGCTAGTGGGAAGGTCCAGTGGGCTGAAATATATACAGGCTACTTGTGTGATGTGGCTTTGGTCTAAAAAAGTAACCTAATTCTGATGCGACTGAAGCTTCATTAATTCATTCAATAGATGACATGACAATTTCTGTGGCTTAATAACCCTTCTTAACACACACAGACACACACAGACACACACACACACAAATCAGGATCTGTCACATGACTCCTATTGTATGCCCATCACAGTTGTTTTGGTCTCCCACACATGTGGTGACAACTAGTGGAAATAAACAAAGATAAGGATACAATAAAAACCTGTGGCTCCCCTCTTGACCTCACCCCACATCCCCCATTTAGCACCCTACAACAACAAACACACACTTTTCACTGAATAATGTCCCCCGGTTACTAGTTATATTACCCCTCAACAACAGTCCTCAGGCCTACGTGATATGTTCCTCAAGTGTGGAGATTATTATCGTAAAGAAGATGGAGTTTGTTTTAGTATATACAATATTAACTTGAGAGTATAATGCTTATACTAACATATGAAAGAAACATATGGAAAAAGATTGTTGCAAGACTTATCTAATAGTGGCCTAGGAGGCCCAGACAGACAGCAGTAGAGAAGCAGAGAGGGGAGGGGTCAGCCCGAATAGGACCACATTAGAACAATGGATGCTTGAGCGTACTGCTGAGGGGAATGAGAGGTGAAGGAGCTCAATTCATGGGGACTTCATATAGCGGCCAGAATACATTCAGGCCATTGGTACGGGAAGCGAAGGGTTTGTCATATACAATGATACATATTGAATGGCCACCACGAGGTGATGGACATGTGAGTGGGGGGTGTGGAGTGACATGTGACTGCTGTGAAAGGACACCATTTGGCAAAGGTTAGGAGATACACAAAGAACCCACCCACAAGGAATAGGATGCAGTCATTTTTTTTAAATAGTCAATTAGGAGACAGAATCCACCAATATGAACTAGGCCCGAAGCCTCCTAATTAGTAAACAGGAGCCCCGTGACAAAGGCAAGGTAGGAGGAATCAGTGTATTTTTCAAATAGTATAAAAGATTGATGCCTGATCAACTCTCGAGGTAAACGGTATCCTATCTGCAGTGGATCTCTTTCACACTGCTATGCACTTATACTGTGAGGCAATTGTCTCTTGTATACTTTGCTGGTATTGTGAATAAAGTCTTTGTCAGCAACTCTACTCCAACTTTTGAACAGTGAGTTCTTGGTTTTAACCAAGTGTGCCGGGTGGGTTAGGATATTGATTTTTGGGACTTTGCAAACAACAAGGTGGTTTTCCACGCCACTAGGTCTACTCTACTCAGCAGGTGAAAGGAGGCTATTATGTTCTAGTCGTTTATTGTGCAGTGAAATAAATTAATCTTTCTAACTATATGCCACCTATTATTATTTCTGAAAAATAGCTTGATTGAGGCTGTGTAGGCATACCTACATTTTGACCATCTGTAGGCCTTATGCTTCTACTTGTACATAAAGGTTTATATTACATTGGAAATGGTGCTCTGGTAGGTCTACTTTTTGCATAGTGTGTTTATATTGGCATGTGTTGCTTTAGATAAAAGAGTCCGCCAAGAGGCAATAAACATAAACATAAACACCCACTTTCATTTACCTTCAGTTAGGCTTCGACGTCACGGTGAATGACGCATATTACGCAGCTGGAACGGGAAGTGTGTGCCTTCTGTTTAGTGCGCATTGGGAATGAACCCCGATTCTTTTTTAGCATAATCACTGTATCTCTCAAGAGTTAACGAGGCTGATGAAGGTTTTTCTAATAGCAACTAAATTTAGTCATATATGTTCGTGCGTGGCGTGATATTCCTACGATAACGCTAACGACATGGCTTTTCAAATTACTGACGACGAACCAGCTCACTTTACTCCACTGGTCCTTCTCGAGTCAAACACCCAGCAAAAGTTTGCTCCGACCTCTCCACACCTCCCAACGAAGATGGCCAGTGAGTCGATACGCGAGGCTAACCATGGACAGAGCGTGGAACATGGATCTTTTAGACCAGTGCAACCATGCCATGTCTTGCAAGAGCTGACCAAGGTAAATATTCTGCAAAGATTACTCCAGTAACTTTTTCAAGACTTTGTGGAAAGCAGGTTTTAAAAATCATATTCTTTTCATGTTTTTAAGCTGTGTTTTATAGAATCACTGCAGTCCCAGATATCAATGGGCATAGCCTATGTCAAAAATATAAAATCACGAACGCTGTTAAGTGTTTGTAATCGACTGATTTTTTTTTTTAAAAGGTACCTATATGACCGCTTCGTCAGCATAAAATGGTTAGTTTAAGGTGTTCTAAAGCGATGTTTTCACGTGGTTTCTAATGGGTTTTCAGGGTTCCTACGCGACCTGGAAAACCTGAAAATTTAGTGGTGGCTTTTCCAGTCATGGAAAACATCAGTAAATTGTTCAAATGTTAAAATGTACTGGGAAAAAAAATATTGTCCTGTAAAATTATAATTTAGCCCCCCCTCGTTCAGATAGTATACAGTATACACCTTGGTTCTTATTTTGCACTGTATCCTGAACCCCTGTGAGGACAATTGAGTACTGATGAGCTGTGTTTTCAAAAAGTATGAGGTCTTTTCATCGGAAACTGCATGAAAAAAGGTATCTAGCTTTCAGAATCTCAGAAAGAAATCATTTTTAAAAATCCCTCACTTTTTGAATGTCAAGAATGCAGTTGTGTACTGATTGAAGGCCATGGGCTAGATAGGCTTATTGCATCCACATCCCAGATATTGCTAAAGTATGAAGTTTTCTCAGCAGAGAATATAGCTTGACCAACATTTAATGGTCTACCTGGCGTAAGGTGGGTTAAGATGGTTCAAGCTGTTTTGACCACCTAGTTTTTACCATCTTATGGTTTTGAATGAATTTGCATGAGTTTTGATGGTTTGGCTGGCTTGACTAATTTATGATGGTCACTCTAGTGGGTTTAGCTGACCATATATCAGCCATGTTAGCTTCCACACAGCATAATCAGGCTACTCCAACAATGTTCAGTTTGACCAGCTATACATGTGACCATCTTGTCAAGCATATCTAGCTATTGGTGTAACCAGCTAAAACATCAAGGCTGAAAAAAACACCTTGACCAGCATAAAATGATTAAGATGGTTGACTGGCTAGATTGACCAGATTAAAGTGTTTTGGCATGGCTTTTTGATGGGTTAGTTGGTTTGACGGGGACGCCTCAGGGTCTTCGGGTGTTGTGTCGATTTGAGGATGCTCAAAGAACTTGACAAAGATTTGAAGATGGTCTGGCTGGTTTATTCACACACTGGGTTGTAGTCATGAAAACAAGCAATTTACCGTGTGGGTGGAGCTTATACACACTGGCCAAATGCCCACACCTGTTGTTTTAAGCTCAGAATAGACTGAAACTATCATATAACGCTGTCCAGAACTGGTCATGTGTATCCTGCACCATTCCTGCAGTCTATATTTGACTCCTTGACCCATAGACTGGCTCACAGAACTATCATCTTCATTCCATTCACAACCATGCCCATATTTGTGTGGGCTAAACACAGCCTGCTATTCTTCATTGAAAAGTTACTTTGTACACACATGTTTTGGAGAAATGCATCAGAAGGGCTCCCTGTTGGGCACACTGCTGGATGGCCACACATATCAGCCTAACCAGCAGTGTCCAGTTTGTCAGACTGCATGCTGATGTGTCAAACTCAAGAGGCGGTCATTCAGATTTCGAATGGTCATACCAGCTGCTTTTGTTAGACATGCAGCCTAACCTGCAATGTCCAGCTTGACAGTTTGGTCACGGGAGCATGATCAGTTCAGCTTGTGGCCAGACCCAGTTGGATGGCTTGTCAGGCTATAAACCCACTATTCGTACCACCAAGAGCTGGTATGAAACCACCATACCTGGATGCCTTTGAGCACAACTAACTCTGAAAGGTTTGCCCTACTGACGTCATTTCTGAAGTCTGTTAATCACTCCAACAAAGGAAGGGGAGACAGAAAAGGGAAACCCTGTGGTAGTAGAGCAGGAAATGGTGTTATTGTGTACGTTATTACTTCTCACAAAAATGTACTTAATCAGGAGATGCTGTTCAAAAGACACAAAGTCTGGTGTGTATTGAATAGACCACTGACTTCTGCTCTCTCTCTGTCTTGGCCACTTGCATGTTAGGTTGCTGACCCTGTGCTTGGTCATCTCTGAATCTACACATCACAACACAACAAGCCTGAGCAAATGATTAAGCTGGCATGAGCCACGAGTGTGTGTAACTCTGTGTGTGAGAGAGCTTCCAAACTGATTTAATGCGCAGATTGAACAGATGCTGGTGGAAGCTGAAGACGGTGAAATTGCTCCAACCTGCAAAACTGATTTGGCAACTGCAATTAGGGAAAGTTGGAGCCAGACTGATGAAGAGTACTGTTTGATGAAGAGTACTGTTTGATGAAGAGTACTGTTTGTCACTCATTAAGTCCATGCCTCAGAGACTGCCAGCTGTTAGAAAATCCAGAGGTGGTGCAACAAAGTACTAGTGGTGTGTTGAACTGTTTTGTTTCTTTGTTTTTCATGATTCCATAATTTTTTAACCCCAGCTGCCACCGTTGTGCCCTTGAGCAAGGCACTTAACTCTACGTTGCCCTAGGGGAGACTTGCCCTGAACAATTGATAGTTGATAAGTTGTAAGTCGCTTTGTATAAAAGCGTCTGCTAAATGCATAAATGTGAAATGTGAATGTGAATTTTTTTCCTTGGAATTGAGTGATTCCATATTTTTTTCCCCTCTGCTTGTTCTAGAAAAGTAACTGTTACTGACTACCACTTTTTTGTCTTGATTTCTTTCAGTGTTTCTTAAAGCCAGAAAGTTGCCATTTGAAATTACTTTAGTTTTGTGTCATGTCTGTGATCAGCCTTTTTTCTACAAAATTAAACAACTGAATGAACATCCTCCATAATTTTTTGCCAGGGGCTGTAGTACATCCGTAAATTTGAAGTTTCTCATCACAAGATGTTCGCACCAAAATGGCTCTTGGCCTCCATTTAGTTGTGTCAACTTAGATGTAAGCAAAGTGGAAGCACACCAGAGGTCAGAAGAGTGCAGTGGAGGCATTTTGTAGAAACATTACAGTGCATCCTATTGCACGATTAGCATGCTTCCAAATGTGGTTGTAATGATCCTTCACAAATATGAGCTGCACAACTTCTCATCACAAAATACTGGTGATTGAAGTACCCAGTATTCACTCCCATGTTTGACAACAGGAGCCAAAATAAACACCGTAAATCAGTGATTATGGGGCGGGTTATGTCTGGGTAGACACAGGATTATGGGTTATGCAGTTAATGAGCCCCCTAGAGACCTGCATGCCACAAACATTTGTTGAGCAGTGGTTTGCAACTTACTCCACGCACTTTGCGTTTTGTCTCCTTGGCTTTCAAGGGGCACAGAGCACAGAGTATGGGCGCCCCCTGTAGACCAAAAGCCTCTTTTCATTACCCGCCTAGTGGAGTTTACCTGGCCACTATTATTTCATGTGTCCTGGTGTTTCAGTGTCTCAGGGAGCACAGCAAAAAGGTGGACAAAAAAACCCTACAGACCATTTTCTGATGCTAATTGTCTATGTAGCCATTAGCAGACATAGGTAATACCTCCATCACCATTTAGTCTTTTGTTGATATGGGCTTGTCTAGTGTCCCAGTCACTGTATTCCAGCATTCCTGTTTATTTGTTCCTTCATGTTTGTGCTGTTCAGATCCTCCAGGAGCGTGAGAAGCTGAGGAAGGAGAGAGATGTTTACCTGCAAAGGACACAATACCTGGCCAAGGAGCAGAAGTGCTTCCAGGACCTGCTGCGTAGGTTTATTCCAGTGTGGGCAAATAAGATAATGCACATGAAACGTAGGGCCAGCTCCCATTGGGAGAGACAGGAGAAGACAGGAACATGATGAACAAAACTGAAACTCAATAACAACTCAAAAACAAAACCATGAAAATGGAATCAATCAGATCAGATCCATAAGGGTGAAAATCTAATGGGGTTTCAGTGGGCAAAAATAATGCTTTGTTATAGTTGTCATTATGCTTTCACGTGTTGATGAGATTTCAGTTGGCCTGTTGATGAGAGCCCCTTTCCCCTCGTCCTTGTGCCTGTATGTCTGCCCACATGCCTGTCTGTCTGTCTGTCTGTCTGTCTGTCTGTCTCCCTGCCTGCCTGCCTGCCTGTCTGTCTCCTCCAGGAGATCTAGTAGCAGTGCCTGTCATCATGGTGAACCATGAGGAGCTCCAACAGGCTAGGCAGCTGCTGGAGCGCATTGAGAGCGCACTGGTGTTCTTCCAGCGCGCTGATGAATCAGCCAAGTCACAGCTCCTCAGGCTGCAGCAGCAGGAGGCCATGCTCCTGGGCCACCCCACCCCCTGCGCCTTAGACACAGGCCACCCCCTCCTGACCACCCCTGGGCCTCTGACTCAGGCCACCCCCCTCCTGACCACCCCTGGGCCTCTGACTCAGGCCACCCCCCTCCTGACCACCCCTGGGCCTCTGACTCAGGCCACCCCCCTCCTGACCACCCCTGGGCCTCTGACTCAGGCCACCCCCTCCTGACCACCCCTGGGCCTCTGACTCAGGCCACCCCCCTCCTGACCACCCCTGGGCCTCAGACTCAGACATTCTGCTGCCAGACCAGGAGGAGGTTGATAGACAGCAGCAGGTAAGCAGGATCATCAACTCATACATACAGTATGTAGCATTTAGGGCTGGATAAATATTACACACAAACATGCATGATTTCTGTTTATCTTGATCTGTGTAAGGTGATTGCCCCACCCAGCTGCACCCCCCTCCCACAGCCAAGCCCACAGGAGCCCCCCCACCATGACCCCCCAGAACAGACCCACAGCCCCCACTGACAGCCACACTGAGGTACAGGCCGAGATCTTCACTATGGAATCTCGTTTTTATGCATCAACACATAAGAGTGCTCTCTTATCTTGTGGGTCTTCATATGTAGATGTACAAAATCTTTATTTTTCACTTAATATTACCTGTGGTCAGATTGAAGATGTATATTCAGGTTATTTTTCTGTACATGTTTGAAAGACTTGTCTTGAACTTCAGAAGTAAAGATTACATTAATATTATATTTATTTATTCATAATAATATTACATTCATATTTGCATATTCCTGAAATGACTGCGTTATTGGGATTTCAAAACCTTTACAGAACATATTGCCATATGTTGCCCCCTACCTCATCAAAACATTTCGAAAGCTCTGGCCTACTGCATGTGAATATCAAAGTTGACATTGAACATTTTGGGATGGATTATCTGTTTCAGCCCTATGAATAGCTGGCCATTGAAAATCAATGTTTCACTGGCATTTAATTCCATTGAAATACAGTAGACAACTATGCATAAGACAGATACAGGAGATAACTATACAGGAAATTGGGACCTGTTTGAATGCATGTGGAGGTTATGCCCATGTCCTACATTTACACAATTCTTCCGTTATGTACCTAGTTAGCTAGAACAGTCTACCAGGTTTTTTTCTTTTTTCAAAAAAAGTAATCTGCTTCCATGACTGCCTCCATACTTTATCAATTAAATATGTAACAACTAGTGTCACAATAACTCTACGGCTGACTGTCTGCTGACTGGAGGTGTTGGGGGTGTGTTTTTTCAGGGCTCAGTCAGGAAGAGAGATGAGCGTCATAAAGTCTGCAAAGGTGGGTCTGCCTCTAGCACTCTTAAACCACCCTAGGAAGTGTGGTGTAGGCTTTATATAAACCTACATATTTTACATACTCTCTATTTTATGTAGTCAAAAATTTCAGTGAATAGAAGTGAAGTGAACAGAGTCAGTGAACAATATCAACAAATGAGGCAGGGAGTTCAATGGGTGAATCCCATTTAATTTGTATAACCTGTGTAGCTGTGTGTAGTCTGACAAAAACACCATTATGATCTTAGCCTGGGGCAGTGTTAGGCCCCAGTCCGCCATTGAGCTTCTGTGCTGACACCCAGGGAAAGATGATGAGTTTTGGACACCCAGGGAAAGTCTAGCCTAATAACAGGGCCCTCCTACCCTCATAGGTGAAAAGGGAAAAGCAGACGTTGTGAGCTCAGCACAGTGTTTTTTAAAGCTGTACCTCTTACACTTGAGTTTGAACCCTTCAGGCCTACCATGAATCAGCCAATCATGGAGTTGATTCATGCCAGTTAAGGCTTTGAAGGGTTCAGGAGTGTAGAAGGAACAGTACAACTCAGACACTCTGACTTATGTTACGTAATTTTGGACAGAACTCTGCCCAACTCAGAAGCATTTTTGTTGAGATCAAGTTTGGTTTGTATGGCTTCAGAAAATGTTAAGCTTTCATTTATCTATTTTTTTATTTAAGACAATACAGCAAAAATTCATTTGATTAATTTAATAGCTACCTGTTTTATTTTGGTCCAGTCAAGTGATGCAGATGCCGGTGTGAAAGATGCCGCTGTCAAAAGCATGATTGAAACCATCCATGGGTCCTTGGCGGTGGACATGGGCCAAGATGAGTGTGGTGATCTTCCAGCTGCCCAGACTCGTCCCCATCAGAGCTTACCTGCACAGCAGGCTGCATCTAAAAGCTCCGCCCAGACTATAGTAAGTCATGAGTCAATATAGTTCATGAAAACACAGCTGGCAGAATCCTAATGTTGTGCCCTAAGTAGCGATGGGTGGTTGAAACGGTATAAACGCTATACGACATAAATTTTGACAACGGAGATTTTTATTATACCGACCTACTGCAGTAGCGCAGTTCAGATTTGGTTTTGCATTAGCCTGTGTATTCATATAATGTAGGCATGCACTTTCAGACTAACACGATACAAACACAAGACGTATATGTTTGATTTCATTTGACTTATTAACCATCATGTAATGGTTGCAAAGAAGATCTGCCTATCCTATCTATTATCTTACATGTTCACACAGATAACTATCCATTTTTGTCCATTTACGCCAGTCTTACGTAAACCTTGTCATTTAGGCTATGAGTAATTTACATATGGTAGCCTAATTTATGTTCTCTTTACCATGGCGTTGTTAGTTGTCAATGTCCTCATCATTTCCCATTAAAGTGCGGCTAAAAGGTTTTATCAGGTGCGTCCATCTCCCCAAATGAAAGCGGTGCGCTGAGTGACTGAGAGCTCTATGGTGCGTCGCCGTGTGGTGGCTGAGTAAAAACGCTCCACAGGCTTAAATATTCCCTAGCCATGTTCAGTTGCTCCCTTTGTCAAGGCAGATAGACATGAAAACATTAAGGATATCTTTTGCTTTTTATTCTAAATTGCTTTTCAATTATTTACAGATTTACTTCAATTTAATTAATTCTGTATTTTTTATTTAAACAAATTGATGTTGGAGGGTTTACCTACAATTTAGGACTCAAAACATCCTGAAATCAATGAATTGGCTCATTGTTTTTCGAGAAAAATACAACTGGTGTCTGTCTCTCCTGATCAGTACGACACAATTGAAATCATTATATGAAGAATATATTGAAATATATATTGTGTATCGTCTATGCTTGATTGTACCATAAATAGGAGTTTAAGGCCGTATCACCCCCAGCCCAAGTTCTAACACTTCACTGTTATGAATGGACTTCATGATGGGAGGAGTCACGTCAGTTAATTCTTTGAGGGTTTAGAGCTTAGGGATTTGGGAAGGTGGTGCATTGGTATTCAGTCAGTTGCAATGGGAGTTTTGCCCACATTTATTGGGCTAACATCCACCACACAAAAACACATGTAGAACACATAAAACATCACTGTTTGCCTACAGAAGCAGCAGCAGCAGCAGCAGCAGCAGCTGCTGACGCTTTGACCCAGGGTATGGTGAGTCAGAAGCCAACATGGGTCACGAAAACAAAGTGAAACAAACTTGCAGTGACCATTTGCCTGCATATATCTGACCAGTGTCCAATCTTTCAAGTGTAAAATGTTTGGGATTCAGCAAATCCAGTATCCACTCTTTAAAATGTCAAAAGTTAGGTGTACAGGAACACTGCCACTGACCAAGACAGTAATGGCTCCCCGTCTTCTACTCAGCCTCCCTTCTGAAGAGAGGACCATTCAGTCTTTCCCCATATTGTAGACTTTATCACATGGTGTCAATATGTTGGTCCTTGTTACTTGAATAAACCCGAGCAAAGCATATGACTCACATGGTCACTTGCCTGTAGAGAATACCCTTAGCGACCTAACAATGAATGTCTCATGATCTATATTAGGGCAGAGAGAGAGAGTGGGATGTGGGGGATCATTTCTTTATTTGCTCATGTGCTCATTTAGTGAACTTCAGCAAAATAGTAATTTTCTTGTTAAGTGATGTGTTTAAGTTTAACGTTTATCTGTACTATGAAATGTGTTTTTGTCTCACAAACTATTCTGTAATTGCAAGAACACTTAAAATTGTGGAATGCCAATTTGCTCAAGAAATGTGTTTGTCTGTGAAATCTGTTGGTTGTTAACCAGGATGTGTGATTTTCACCCTGGTTGTTTAGCTATAAAAATAACCCAGACAGCCTAGGACTCCATCAGGAATGCTGAGGGGTCGTATGGGTGACTTGGCTTGACAAGCACAAACGATATAAGCTTATGGCCCAAGAGTTTGTTGGGTATAAAAAGTCTCCAGGAGGGCATACGGAACTAAAATATGCGTTATAATCGAAACGCATGAAGTTCATCACATGTAATTTAAGGGGAAACCCCAAAACTGTCCTGCATTCTCTACAACAAACTGTAAAAGTTCATAGTGCAATATCAGAGCTCTTTGTTGGTTTAGCCATATTTTTCTTACCTTAATCACTATATTGTTTTTGCACTAGTGTTGGAGTGTTTGGAGTTGCAGAAAAGATCATTTTGTGTGTTTATTTCCATGATTCTGAAGTAAAAATAATTTTTGTTTACATATTCTGGGATAGCCGCACATTCATGTGAAATCATCCTGACTTACTACTAAATGAATTTAGAACTTATTAAAATATAATTATTTCCCTGATGTTATTTATAGGGAATTAATGTGAGGCTAGGCTCAATAGGGAAATAGGGAAGAGGCTTGAGTGATCACTGATGCAAAGCTGGTATCTTGGCAAAGATCTGATCTGGGCTGATCTGGGCAGAGCTGGTATGTTGGCATAGCTGGTATCTGGGCTGATCTGGGCAAAGCTGGAATCTGGGCTGTTATCTGGGCAAAGCTGGTATCTGGACAACTATCTGGGCTGATCTGGGCAAAGCTGGTATCTGGGCAAACAGTGGGCAAGCATGGGGGTGGCGAAAAGGGAACTGATGATGGAATCCTAGAATTCCGTACGCTGTGGCCATCTTGGCTGTGCCAGGACAACCCCAACCATTACAGCTGTACAAAGGTTTCAGAAATGGCAGCAAAGCAAAGCACCCTCCCAGCAAGTTCCAAGAGGGTGTCCAAGAACCTCGGAGTGGAAACAATCAGAAGGATTAGAGAGGTTGTTCCAGACCTCCTGAAAGAGAAAGACGAGAGTGCTCTGAAAGACAAGCACCCTGAGAGTCACCATAGCAACCAGCCCCAGTCCATCCAGGAAAACATGGCCATGAGGAACAGTAAGCTGGTAACACTTAGCAAATGCGCCCATGGCGTACATGGGGAGAGGCCAGGATACCGCTATTGGGGTCACTATGACCCAACCTCCTCAAGCATTGCCTATTACCTGTTGTCAGAAACCCGTACCCACACCCACACTTTTGAAAACCTAAAAAATGCTCCGAAGCAAGTGAAGTACTGAAAGGCAGAAAACCACAAGACCAGTTTGAACCAGCTCTGAAGCACAGCTAACCACCAGTCCCGCTTTAATAACTGAAGAAACAGGCCTAGCTGGATCAGCCTTATAAATAGAAGTAGTAAATATCTGTGAGTCAGACTAGACTCTGACAGCTTTTGATGCTCTGTAATGCTTTGCTGAAAGTATAATTAAACCAGGCAAATTTCTTTACTCTAACTATGTCTCCAGTCATTTTGGACTAATTTTCTCTTTTTACACTTAATTACTAAGTACACAAATATCAATATTCACTACCTGGCACACAGTCATTGCTATTTAGGATGCCTGTTTGCAGGAGCAGTTTCTCCTTTAGTCTTACTGATAGGTCTGGGCAATTAATGGAGAATAATCGAAAGTGTCATTCGGAGCAATTAATAATTTTTTTTCTTAATACCAAAGCAACTGAGAAACTTGTATTAGTGTAACTTGGGCTGTTTGATTATGGAAAATTATAATTATTTAACATTACAGGAGACATTTGGAGAGGGATTATTGCTAAAAAGTAATCAGCAACGTGTTTGATTACTTTGTGTTCAAATTTCCAGTTATCCAGGTAGGAGGTTCAAACACAAAGTGGAAAAGGGGGGTGGTATCAAAATGGGCGGGGCAGAATAAGGAAGTGAGGAGGAAGTGATGGTGATGGTTTTGGGTGTTTGTTTCCTTGAAAACAGGTTAAGCAGTTCCTTGAAACTAAAAACACTGACACAGTGAAACGTCCTGCCCTAAGCACAGATCTGAACCCGATAGAGAATCTCCTCAGTGACATGTCCTGCCCTAAGCACAGATCTAAACTCTATAGAGAATCTCCTCAGTGACAAAGGAATGGTTAAGAAACCCACTACAATTACTGAACTGTGGAAGCGGCTGCAATAACAATGTACCAAGATCAAGCCAGTGCAGTGTGAGAAACTGGTGATGTCTTATGGGTGCACTATACTTAGTCAGTACTGAAGTCTTTCAGTGCAATGGCCCCTACACTGTAATTTCTGAATCCAGTAGCCTTAAAAACATTAGTTAACTCGTCTGTTGGGACACAGTGCTTACTGTTCTCCTATATTGACTGTTTTTTTTACAAAATAAAGTTTTTTTGTTAAACTGCCGTGGTTATTTAAAAGTACATGGAAGTACATCAGTTAAATAACCACATCTGATATTCCGACTAATTATGAGCAAGATTAACATACTTAAGAATAAATCAAGTATTTATAAATTCTTGTCTAAAGATGATCCCTGCTAATATATGTTTTAATGTTTTGCAGGACTGTCATCCTGATAGTTTGAAGACTGCTGCAGAGGAAAGAGCGCTGAAGCAGAGGTTCAGTGTTGAAAACGTGCTAAGAAAGGCCACCATGCTGGTTAGAGATAAAGTCCAGTCTAAAATATCCACTAAACCACACCCACCATCTAAACAAGCCGGCAACAGCAAGATGCTCTCTGACAACTTTGAGATGGCAGACATGGAGGAGCAACGTAAACTAGTGAGTTAAGGCATGCAGTTATTTATCAGTGTCGATGACGGCGTCATTCTTTAATCAAGTCAGGTTAATTTATATAACGCATTTCATACACAAAGGCACTTAAATGTACTGTGCAAAAAGAAAAGCTATAAAGTTATAAAGATATGACAAGATTGAAATAAGTAAGTTAGTTAAAAATAGGTTAACTTAAAAATTAAGTTAAAATAAGTAAAGGCACAAAATGCTCTACTGCACATTGCTCTACACACATGCCGTTATCCTATGCCTTTGTGAAGTCATTGTACTCTGGGTGTTTCTGTTTCAAAGCAGGAGCCGTCTGGAGACGTGGAGCCGCCTGCTGACGGGACAGAAGTCCCTCGGGGCGTAACTGCTGTTCTCATTAAGGGAACCATCCTCAGAGTCCCTCAAAAGCAGCAGGCCTCAGTCAGTAATGTGGCAATTAATGCAAAGAAGGCAAGTACAGTATATGGACTGTAGTAAATACTTTCAATGTACTGTATGAGGTGTGGATTTATGGCAGATGGCAGTACCTGTAGTAACAGGCGATTACCTGATGCTGCCTGTTGTCACATCTGATGTTGAAAAGAGCTAGCTAATACCTCATTCACATCGCAGTCTGTGTGTTACCAGTGCAGACATGGTTTTGATCCATTTTTGTTTAGAATGCATGTTAACAGATTAGGCCATGCACACGGCACACATGTTCCGCGCGGCAGCACTGTGCGCTTGAATAGAAAAGAGTTCTATTTTTCCCATCCTTGCCACATGCGGTGTTCATGCAGGAGACCGTTGTTTCTGGTGTAAATACACAGATGCACACTCAACACGAACAGACAGCATTGGTTATGGACCATGAACGTGCGATTTCTGTGTGAATGAGGCCTAACTGGTAGATATTTGTGGGAGAAGAGATCATTGTCATCACTCATGTCTTGAGATCATGAGTGAAAGCTAAGCCTGTTGTCTGCTCTTTTGTACATTAGTGAGTTACACCTGTGGTTGTGTTTTTGTTGTAGGATCTTCATCTTGGCAGTTTGAAGGCCGTTCAGGGTCGAGTGAAGAAGATCCTGAGCTTCCGTACAGATGATGTCATAACAAAGGCCACTATGCTGGTTGGGGATGAAGTTCGATTTAAAATTTTCCTCGACCCAAAGACAAAGACAGAGATGGCCGTTAACGTGGAGATCCTGCCAGACACATTTGAGCGCAAGACAGAAGAGCAACGCAAAACAGTGAGTTTCCATAGTGATTTTTGGAAATTGCGATAGTTATGAAACTGTTGTTGTGGCCTGTAAGTCCTTAGCCTTTTATTTATAGTTCTTGTTCCTTCATCAGGGTGTTGATTTATAGTGCTGGTTCCTTTGTCAGGGTGTCGTTCTTGGCTTGTGCAACTCGTTTGGATACATCAAATGTTGTCAGGACCCTAAACTGGTCTTTGACCTCTGTGAGGTCATGGAGGAAAGGAATCTGTCCGTCTCTGAGAAGGTGGAGTTCACCATCGTGCCGGTATGTAGTTTTTCACTGTGTGGTGAAAAGCCTAATTCTTGTGGTGTTTTTGAAGGCGGGGGCGGCTTACACATAGATCTTGCACGTATCATTAATTATAGTAACCAAGACATTTACTGTGCTGTTATTTCCCTCTGTTTGTACTGTGCATAATTCCACTGATTTGAGTTAATGGCCCAGTATCCATGTCCACCCTCACAAGACGTTTTCATACTGACAAAGAACCGTGCTGGTGCCGGCTCTCGCACCAAATCTTTTGACGTGTTCACAGCAAAAATCAGAGTGGAAGTAAAAGTTGGTTTTTCTAAGCGAACCGCGATGACATGAGTGGATGTCACCAGGCTCATTGGGGTTAGAACAGAAAAATGAAAACAAACCAAGAATGGCCATCACCAACAAACTAACAAATGACAACAAATGACAAATCACCAACAAACTACATAAGCTTAAGGTTTTAAATAAAAGTGGCAATGAATGTGGAGTTTTGTTTGGGATGGTGAAACAATGCCCTCTGTCTGATGCATCAGGGGCTCGCATAATGGTATGAATGTGGGCCGTTCATGGGCAAGCACTTTGAGTTATAGGGCCCTGATGTCTTTATATGCTTTTCCAGAAAGCCATCTTCACACATGTTTACGTAATTTAACACTTCTCTTAATCTGTCCAGAACATTGTGGCTGGGACAGGTAACCAAGCCATCAGGATCAGGAGGTTAAGAGTGCCCACCCCTGTGCCAACACCAGAAGGCTCGACTGCAACACAGACAGCGAAGGTGCAGCATGTGCTTTTTAGGAGGGTTGTGTTAAACTGTAATTAGCTGAACTTGCAACTCATTGTCTTTGTCAACACTCACTAGAAACAGTCAGAAATGGCAAATTAACAAGGCATGTCAACAGAATCCTTTAGCCTCCAGCCAAAGAATTTTTTGCCACTATAAACAGTAATCTTTGAATGAAACATTCAACCAAACATTCAACCATTCAACCAACTTTCCTCTTTGAACTGAACTATGATGACCTTCATACCTTGTTTTGATCAAGGTAATCTAGCTCTCTTGGGAGTGTTTGACTTGTCATGAAGAAAATTACCTTGGGATATCGCTCCCATCTTTTGATATACGTTGTGTTTTGTGTCTCCTGAGTGCAGAAGATCACCACACTAATGAATGCCAAAGAAAAGGTGCAGAGAGACACAAACATCAGTTCTGATGACCATAATACAGAGTAAGATTTGAGTCCTCTTGTTTCATGAACAATAGAAGCACAGCTCGTCATGTTTTTATGTACAAGAGACAAGAAATGTATTTGTCACGTGGATAAATGTACAAGTACAAAGAGCAGTGAAATGGAGATTGTGACAAATTCTCCCACTGTGAGAGAAAGAGTTTCTAGAGTTGGTGAAAGAAACTCCTTTTAAGTCTCTCAGTTCTGGCCTTAAAGAACGGAAGTGCTTTCCAAGCTTTGAAATATGTTGTCACCAGGGTGATGTATGTCATTGAGGCCTCTTCTTGCTCTCGTCTTAAAACTCCTTAAGTAGAACAAAAATAAATATAATAAATGAAGTTTATTTAAAAGCTTATTTAGTATATTTTAAAAAGTTATTTTATGAATACAATTTTTTTATCATTGATTTGTTTTGCTACAGAACACATGTCCAGAATCTGTCTGGATCTGTTGATCCAATAAAGACTACAAGGAGAGAGTATATACCAAACACTGAAACAAAGACATCAGACACCAAAACAAAGAACGCGCACATTTCTGTAATGAAGAGAACCCACCGGCAGAGTGGTGGCCATTGCAATCTAAGCAGCAACAGAAGCCAGGACAAGGGTGATGGGATTGATCGAAGACTGAGTCACCAAAGCTCAAGTAAAGAAAAGAGACAAGAAGGAATTGGCAAGGGGAATAGCAACAGTCGAAGAAGAATCGGGTCTACTGGTCACAAGAGCAGAAGCAGAAGCAGGAGCAGGGGTAGGGAGAGGAGGGAAAGCAGAGGTCAGGGCCATGAAGGAAAGAGACAAAGAAGAGGCAGGGATAGATGGGACAGAAGGAGAATACTAAGAAGGAACTTACGGAGATCCTACAGTAGTCAGAGTAGGAGCCCAGAGCACTCCTACAGTAGTAACAGCAGCAGTAGCTGTAGCAGCAGAAGTAGAAGCAGAAGTTGGGGGAAGAGTGGCAGGACTGTTTGGCATCGGAGTCACCGTAGCTCAAGCAGTCATAGGGAGAGGGGTAGTAGAGACAGGAGAAGTGGAAGCACTAACAGAGAATATTTTCACAGGAAAAGAAAAAACTCTAGTAGGGAGAGGAGTAGAGAAGGGAACAGGAAGAACAACAACAACCAGGATGGGAATGGTGTCCAGAGGTGGAACCACAGTCCAGAGCACAGAAATGAGAAGAGCAGGAGGCGAAACAGTAATGGGGAGTATTTCTCTAGAAAACACAGACGAAGTAGTCCCAGGACAGACAGTCCAATTGCAAAGGTTCGTAAGGTCAGGTCTTGTTCCAAGACCTCTGATACTACCCCCTGTAGAACTCACGAAACAGATTCAGTTCAGAATGAGGGTACTGAGAATTTTGTGAAGAGTGAGAAAGAGAAGGAAATGGAACTAGAAGAGTTGGAAGCTTTGATTGCTCAAAGGATGGCTGAAAATGCTTCCTTGGAACAACAGATGGCGTCTATTGACTTTGATCCTGAAAATGAAAATGACTGCACCCCAGAATCGTCACAGACAGATCAGGAAGATGCTGTCCCTCATAATCACAGTCCAAAAGCAGCACACAGAGATGAACTGTATGACCCATTCCTGATGGACAAAGAATATGAGCAGCTGCTACAGGGGGATAACCGAGTAGTACAAATGGACGGCTTGCAAAGCTTTGACCCATCTCTGAAGGACAGTAGTGTTATGTTACATGGTGAAGATAGGGATCCAATGCTGTGCGTTGAAGTGCAGGTCCAAAGACAGGCTGAGGTGGATGATGAAGAGTCCAGTGTTTATGAGAGAGGAACTAACGGTTGTGAGCATCCCTTGGGACAGGAGAAGAGCTTTGTGCCACATAATAGGAAGAAAGAAAACCAAACACCTAGCCCGAGCCAGTATGAACAGCACCAGCATCGACTGTCAAGTGAGGTTTGCTTTTTCAACAATTCAATCCTTTGCAACTCTTTAATACATTGTCCCAGGCTCAGTCAGAAAAATGTATCCTCGTTCTCTTAGCCTTCAAAATCCTTGTCGGGTTAGGGTTAGGGTTAAGAGTGATTTTGGTGTTTCAGAGAGGCTTGTGATGACTAGACAAAATTACTCTCCAGCAGTGTTTGACTTAAACCCCTTTTGACTGTGCTTTTGCTTCTCTTTTGTTCAGTTGCGAGAAGAACTGATAAAACAATGTGGATCTGTGGTCATGGCCAAGTAGCTTTGGCCAGAAGGATGAGTATGTGGCCAGAGTGTGGAATTCAGCTGGGGAGTGTGAGAGGATTATGGAGTGGAAAGCATGGAATGACTTGGGAAGAACTTGTTCCCCAGCTTCTTAGGCTCAGAAATAAGTGGCCCCTCCCAGACATTCTCATCATCCACTTGGGAGGCAACGACATCAATGTGAGAAACACAGAAGAACTGCTCAGCTCCATCAAGGAAAAACTAACCCTTGTACGCAACATTTTTCCCCACTGTCTCATTGTGTGGTCCGACATCCTCCCAAGACACCACTGGGAGAAAGACATGTCTTGTTCCGGAGTGGAGTTTGATGAGGCAACTGACAGAATTCGTTACCTTATTAATTTCCGAGTGCATGCTATAGTAACTGAATTGGAGGGAAGGGTCCTCACCCATGAGAACATTGGGCCTGAACTCTATCACAGCAATGGCATTTACCTCTCAGATAAAGGCATTCAAAGGTTCAACCAAAACATCCAAGAGTTTGTGGAGAAATGGGAGAAGGAGTTCAGCACAACCCAAGAACATTTGGAGTTCACCCCAAATTCTCCAAAACCCAATGAGAGCAGCGTCGAGAATGCCAAGCAGTTTCCCCATCTCCCCCCACTTCCAGACAATATGAAAGAGAGCACATCTGTGAGCCATAGTCTTCCATTCACTTTCACAGCTCCTGATGTTTCATCAGGCTCCCCTCCTGCACACTCCTCTGCAACCCCACACTCTAGACCTCCCCAACCAGTAGAGAGTGGGGTTTGTCCTTTGAATGCTGTAGATTTGGATGTGACTACAGAAGACTCAGGACACACCATCATCTCCCCCCAGGAGTTCCAGAAGTATGTCAAGACCACAGAGACCATAAATCAGCCCCATAGCTGTCCAGTCATCTCCAGCACTCCAAATATTTCATCAAGCCTATGTCCTGCAGCAGATGATGAGAAGGATGAGACTCCAGTTGTCTCCAGAAAGGCCAACATTTCCCTCCAAAAGTCCCAGAAGAATATGATTTCCACAAAAAACTCATCTGGGCTTCATTACCCTCCATCCACCTCAACTAAGAAATGTATGAAAGGAAAAACATACAAAACAATTTGGATGTGTGGCCATTCTCTTGTAAATTTGGCCAGAAAGCTGGCAACATCGCCAATGGGTTTCATGAAACAGGGAAGTAATGGGCCTGGTATATGGGTTCACCACTGGGGAAAACCAGGAATGCCCTGGAAAGACCTCATGCTTGAGATGCGCCAGTTCAGTAACACACCAGGTCCCCTCCCTAACATGCTCCTCATCCATCTTGGAGGCAATCCCACCTACATGGTAAGTGTTAAAAACTTGCTGAAGAACATCAAGAGGGACTTGATTCAGGCACACAACAACTTCCCCCAGTGCCTGATCGTGTGGTCCGACATGCTGCTAATGCGTTTCAACGAACAACACACGATTCCACATGTGAAACTAGGTAAAGCAGGAGAGCAAATCCATGAAGTGATCAACCGCAAAGTGCATAATATAGTAATTCTGCTTGGGGGAAGAGTCATCACCCATGAGAACATTGGGCCTGAACTGTATATACCCAATGGCAATGAAATGGTCATTTCAAATCAAGGCATACAAAGGTTTAAACAGAACATTCAGCAGTTTGTGAATAGATGGATGGAGGAGGCCAACACTGCGTCAAAGGACACAAAACTCACACCAGAATCCTCAGAGCCAACTGACCACCTCAAATCTGCTGATTCCCAAGATGGCTCCTCACACTTGGACAACTCCACACTCCACACATCTGTTACCCACAGCCCTCTGTCCATCTTCCCTGCAGAAAATGTTTCATCAAGACCAGTAGAGAGAGGTGCTCCTCCTTTAAATCCTGCAGACGATGATTTGGACCAGACTCAGAAGAAAGAAGACTCAGGAAACACTGTGATTTTGAAAGAGGTAAAGCAGGTCATTTAGAATATTTGAAATTTCTGCTTGGCCCTGTCCCATGTAATATAAATATTTGTAATGTGTAATATGTAATATTTGTCCATATTTGCACCCTCTTCTTGGGATAAAATGGCAGAGCAAATTGTAGGGATGCACTGACCTGTTACTGTTAGATGGAGAGATGGATGGATGGATGGATGGATGGATGGATGGATGGATGGATGCTTTATTCAGCCTGATTAAGAACATGCAAGATGAAGGGGTATAATGACATGCAATAATTGGCAGAATTGCTTTGCTATACTATTAACTTCTCTTGTTGATTTGTTATTTTGTCAGATTATAACAGATTGTGAATCCTTGGCAACTGCTAATCAGGGTGGTAAGTCCACCAACAGCAGGTCTACACCTTTCTAAAGATCCTATGAGAATTTCAGTTATTATCAATTGACAAATTGACACTCATTAGTTTGTTTTTTTTCCCTGTTCCACATGCCTGTTATGGCAACTTCTTAATTTGTTACCATGGCACTAGTACCAAGCCAAGATAATAAATGTTAGTGTTATTTCTGTGTATTACAATATTACAGTATTGAATTTATCCAGCAATCTGTCTGATGTCTGTCTGAGTACTGGTACTGGTACTTCCAGTGTGCCAGAGTGCTTAATTTTTTATACAAGGCAGAGGTTCACCATGTCTCATTCCTCCCATGTAATCATGTAGATACAAGTGAGAATGCACAGTAGTCATTTGGTTTCTCTGCTATTCGTGTGAGAAATATACACGAGCAGATGTGCATTTTGTTGTCGACAACTAATGCTGTGTGTGCTGTGGTTGTGTGTCTGTCAGGCATTGCTACCAGTGAAAATATGAAGACCATTTGGATTTGTGGGGACAGTCTTGTAGGTTGGCTCTCACGGACAATGCTTTTCCCTAACTACAGCATTAAACGGGGTCAAAATGGTACCAAAGTGTGCTCATATTGGTTAGGGATGTGTCACATGTCATGGCAAAACCTTGTGCCTCAGATGCACCACTTCAAACAGAACTTTCCTAATCCTGACATGCTCATCATCCATGTCAAAGATGATATCAACATACACAAAAAAGATAAGGAAAAATTGATAAGATCAGTCCAGAAGGCATTGAGCTTCATGCACAGAATTCTTCCCCAGTGTCTGATTGTATGGTCTGACATGTTGCCACAATACACCAAAAAGGAGGGCACCAGGCCCAGGGAGGTTGTGAACACATTTCATGACATGATCAATAGCTGTGTTCATGCTATGGTTGCTAAACTTGGGGGAACATTTGTCACACATAAGAATATTGGGCCAGAGCACTATAACGGTACAGGGAAGGACCTAACCAGGAATGGCATAAAAGCATTCAAAGCCAACATCCAAGACTTTGTGGATGGATGGGTAGAAGACAACACCCATATAGCAAAACACTCAAGCATCTCCTGTTCTGCAAACACGGTAAACTAAAACCTCTTCATTGTCTTAGATGGCAGAATCTAAATCGGCTCTTTGACGAAATACTGTAGTTTTTCATTGAAGTTCATTTGAACATAGCAAAAGTCATTTTGTATTTTGGCATTTGAAACTACCTCCACTGTCATTGGCTCGAGCATGTAGTACTGAAGGTGTTACTTTGCTGTTTGGAATGTCTCAAAATAGCCAATTTTGGAAGTCTATCTTGGCCAGACTTCTTTTTTTTTTTTTATATATATATATATTTTGGTTGTTTGAAGGTAAGGCTCTTGTGAAACGCTGACACCCCTGTCTAGATGGAGAATAGTTTACCTCCAACAGTTCTACTGGAGTGTTTGTGTTGATTTCTTGTCCACCACTAGGTCAGAGAGAGCAACAGGAAGCCTGTTCACAAACATGGATACTGTGAACCTATCACAGGTACCGTATGCACCCTGACCACAGTTTGCACACCCACACTGACTCATTGCTCCACAGCAAAATAGTGGGTGGGTTGGATCAGTGAAGGCTTGTTGAATAAACATGAACTGGTTTAAGGGATGAAAACAATCTACTTTATATTTTGTAACCACAAATTTTATGATGTAGTCAAGATATGTGTATTTGAAATATATTTAGAATGGGTATTATTTTATTTTTTTGTATGCAATTGTAAACAGCTGTGTTTTACACAGACCCTAATTACACAGTTATTTCTATCGCTTTTAGGTCACGCTACCAGCAAAATCATTAAAACAGTCTGGATTTGTGGTAATAATCAAGTGGAGTTGGCCAAAAGGATCACAGTGTCACAGAAAGATGCCACTGGGTTGGGTAAAATAATTCCTGGTATGAGGGTTCACTGGTGGGGAAATCCAGGAATTTACTGGAGAAACCTTAAAAGCCAACTCGTCAGACTCCAACAGGAGTGGCCTCTACCTGATTTGGTCATCATCCACCTGGGAGACATCATCAGCATGAAGAAGACAGGAAAAATGAGGGACAGCATTAGGGAGGATCTATCTCTTGTACGTAGGTTCTTTCCTCAGTGCCTGGTTGTGTGGTCTGACATGATGCCAAATTACTACTGGGAACAAGGAATCACTTCTAGTGGAAAGCCTGACAAGAGGGGCAGAGCTTATGACCTGATCAATCACACAGCACATGCCATTATACATGAACTGGGTGGTAGGGTCATCACCCATGATATCTGCCCTGCACAGCATCACAGTTATGACAACTGCCAGACAGCAGAAGGCAGATTCTACCAGAACATCAAGCAATTTCTCAAGAAGTGGGCAGAAAATCCATCTATGACCCCTTGCTCTCAATCCACCTCCACTGTTCCTGATGTTTCATCAAGCTCACCTCTTTCAGCTTCAACCTCTGGGATTCCCAGACCAGCAGATAGAGGGGTTCCTCCTTTGAATCCTACAAGTGCTGATTTGGATGGGACTCCAGAAGACTCAACACAGCAGATGGAGGGTTCCTTTGAATCCTACAAGCTGATTGGATGGACTCCAGAAGACTCAACACCAGCAGACGGAGGGGTTCCTCCTTTGAATCCTACAAGTGCTGATTTGGATGGGACTCCAGAAGACTCAACACCAGCAGACGGAGGGGTTCCTCCTTTGAATCCTACAAGTGCTGATCTGGATGGGACTCCAGAAGACTCAACACCAGCAGATAGAGGGGTTCCTCCTTTGAATCCTACAAGTGCTGATTTGGATGGGACTCCAGAAGACTCAACACCATCATCAAACACCATCACATCCCCCCGACAGTCTCAGAAGGATGTGGAGTCCTCAGTGAAGACACCATTGCCCCATAGCACTCCAGGCACTTCAATACAAAACCAGGAAAAAGTAAACCCATACAAATCAGTCTGGATGTGTGGTTATGCTCTTTCAGGCTTGGCCAGAAGGATGGCCGCAGCACAGTCACATGTCATTAACCTGGAGAGTAACAGCCCCAGCATTGCTCTCCACCACTTGGGAAGGCCTGGAATGACCTGGTCTGACCTTGTGCTCCAGATGCACAAGTTCTCATGCAATCAGCCCCATCCAGATATGCTCATCATCCATCTTGTAGCCAGTAACATCAACACGACAAAGAAGGATGATTTGCTACATGCGTTAAAGAAGGACTTGACTCACATACACAGAATCTTCCCCCAGTGCCTGATAGTGTGGTCTGACATGCTGCTAATGCGTTTCAGCAAACAGGACGAAACTCCTCGTGAAATTTATGAAGTGATCAATCGCACAGCCCGTGCTATAGTGACTGGCCTGGGAGGAAAGGTCATCACTCATGACCACTTTGGGTTTGACCTCTATCGCCCCAGTGGGAATGATATGGTCCTCTCAGAAGGTCTTCAAAGGTTCAACATGAACATCCAGCAGTTTGTGGAAGACTGGATGAGGAAGATCAAATTGGTGTCAGAAGACACAGGAACTATCACAGAATCCTCAAGGTCTACAAGCAACGGCCAAGAGTCTGCTTCTCAGCTCCGCCATTCTGTCTCAAATTCAAACAATCCAGCAAAGAGCACACCTCAGCCTAATGGCCCAAAGTGCACCTTCACTGCTGCTTGTGTCTCATCAAGCTCACCTCCTGCGCCTGCAGATTCATCTGATTCTCACTCTGGGCCTCCAAGACAAGCAGATGGGGATGTTTCTCCTTTGAAATCTGCAGATGATGTAACTCCAGGAGACTCAGGAAACGCCATCATCTCCCCTGAGCAGGCCGAGAAGAATGTGAAGGCCACAGAGACCTTATCTCGTAGCCCCCCAGTCTTTTCCAGTGCTTCTGATGTTCCATCAAACCCATGTTCTGCAGCAAGTGATGGCATGGATGTGACTTGTGAAGACTCAGGAAACGGCTCCACCTTCCTCCAGCTAGAGGTAAACCAGAATGTAAGCGGAAAGTCACTGACATGTTGGTTATTGAATGAATCACTTTCAAACATTTGCTCCAAATTGCTTTTAGTCCCAATCCCTTTTCACCCCTTGCCCTTACTACATAGCCACCTGTTCCTCAGTTTTGCAAGTGTATGTCTAGAGGTAGAATGTTTCCAACTTGTGTACTAGTTTCAAAGCAGTGGTTTCCAACTTGCGTACTAGTTTCAAAGCAGTGGTTTCCAACTTGTGTACTAGTTTCAAAGCAGTGGCTAAAAAGAAATTAAATTGTGCTATTGTTTTTGTAGACATTCAGAGCACATTTCAGTGTTCAGACTATAGTATAGTTAATTGTAGTAAAAAAGTATAGTTAATTTCTCATGAACTAATTAGACTGCCATTAGTAAGTTGTTACAAGACCTCCACAAACAGACTTCCACAACATGGAAATGTTTTCAGCATCATAGAAGCCATTTACATGAGTTATTGTGTTTGTTGTACCTGTCAGTAGTAGTACTCGGTAACTAATTTTCCAGGGGGAGTGAAGTCGGTCCACTCATGTGCCTACTGCCCCTATATATACGGGTGTGTGTGTGTGTGTTGCATGGCACCTTCCTTTGGTGTGTACATTAATGAAACTATTTCCTTGTCATGAATGGCCTCTACTGGCATGCAAAAGTGATCACCACAGCTGAGGATGGCACTTCACGGAAGTGTCTAAATCTCATCTCATCTGATCCATGTATTGGTCATGGAAATGGTGAGACATTCGTTAGTAGCACTGTTGCTAGAAGATGATGTCCTTTAGCCTACAGCTCAGTTCCAAGTTAGTCCTAGTCCAAGGAGTAGGCTTAAAATTAAGAAATGGGATTAGGCCTTTGAATGGCTGTGGAAAAATGGATGCATGGAAGCATTGTAATGTATTGTATAGTGTGGTATTGCACAGTGTTTTATGTGAAGGATATCAACCTTTGAGGTGTCATGATATCTGGAATACATGGACAAGAGTGCAGTTGCTTCCAAGTCCATTTCCATATCCGGACACTTTGAAGATGTTTATCCTGTTTATTACCTGGTTGCAATTCGTGTGTAAGCAATGGGCTTGGGTTTAAAAAGAAGAAGCTTGGAGTGCATTTTTTAAAAAAGCTAGCTGTTTCTATTGTTGATTGTTATAGTTGGCATTTAAAATAGCATTGATATTAAACTGTTCTTTGAACCTGATCTACTTCTGGCTCAAAAAACAAGGTGTGTATAAGGTTCGATACAGGGACTTTGTACACATCTTGTCTGCCAATCAGAGAATAGTATTTATTTTTTTGTCCATATGATTTGTACAATATTGCATCGTATGGTATTGAACTGCACATTTATTACGTTTTCTCTGGATGGTTCTTTTGTTTTTGGTATCTTGAAGGGCAGTAGTATTATATGGCTAAATGTCTTTCTGCCCTCTAAGAACACATGACCTGAACCGTCACAGCCACGTGGAAGCGATTCAATAGAGGAGAATACAAGACCTTGAAGTCCCACAAACAGAATTAAAAGTGCATACTGTGACTCAATGAACTGTGGGTAATTCCCTTAGGCAAGGTATGCAGAAAGGCTAAGTTACAGAGAGAGTATGCATATTATGAGTGATCATGCACTTTGACAATGAAACAGACATTCGACCACTCAGACATTGCAGGGCTGCAGATCACTGTCTTTGAGTACGGACAACAGTCTCTCCACCTTCTCTGATTGTTACCATGAGAAACTGTGAGGGTTCAGTGAGTGAATGGTGTAATTCATAATGTACTGACTTTACCTTAATGTTCTTTGCTGCTAGACTTCATTCAACCAGTTTTTTAGCTGCCCTCAAGAGAAGTTCTAAGAAAACCCAGATGTACAAACATGTTCTTGAAGCATCAGAATTTTTTAGTTCTTTTGTGCTCATCATTCTAAATTCCATTTCTACTCAGCCTGAAAAATATTGCTAGTTGTTTCAGTCTCTAAGGGCGTGCGTCTGAGGGCATGTTTGTGGCCACAGAAATTGAGAGAAAAATGCACTGGGCTGGATTTCAAACACAGAGGAAATATCTGGGGGTCAGTCCTATGTTCCCAGGGCCCTTTGGTCCCCAATTTTATATGATTACCAATGGGAGCATGATATAGGTCCTTTGTTACCAGGGTCATATTTCCCCCAGTTCAAAGGTCCTATGTTTTGAGAGCCCCATGTTCCCCAGTTGTAGAAAGTACATAATGATGATTACCTGGAAAAGCCCAGATGCAGAATACCCATCAGAGTATTACACACATCGTTATCTTTCTAAAAATAATCACCCAAGTCATTTTTTTCAGGAATTACAAAAAAATTAACTAAAATACTTTTTTTTTTTTTTTTAGATGATTTGGCAAAAACAACAACAACAAAAACAACATTGTTCCCAAAAAGGTGGTGATATGTAACCGAGGTCATCCCACATGGTCCAGCCCCGGCTTGAACCTGTGACATCACAGCAACCTCGGGTCAGGGTTTAGTGCGCTAGCCAGTTGACAGGAAAGCCCAGGCTGACAGTCCGTTGACTCGCTAGTTCTGGCAGTGTTGGGAGAGAGGTTTACCAATGTTCCACATTCACAGCTAGGCTAGCTGGTATCCGTTAAACACAGGCACTAATGCACACACACATACACACACACTAACCTTGGATTAACAGCTGAGGTTTGCATAATGCACAGCTATCCAATCAGTTTGAGACCTGTTGGAGATTTTTAAAAGAAATCCAATGCATGTTCAGTATTGACCTAGAGTGTTTGAGGTACAAATGAATTTCACAGAGGTCACCAGATGGTTTTATGAGCAATAATAATAATAAAAAAGGCAGAAACATGATGGATGCGTATGCTGCTTTTCCACTTGTCCCCCAATTGTTGACATTACACATAATAGCACTCTGAATTCTGGGAACATAGGGCTCTGGGAACATAGTACTCTGGGAACATAGGTACGCTCCCAAATATCTGTGGTTTACATGAATGAATAGTCAAATGTGGTCAAATCAACAAAATTCCTCTTAAGAACTTTTGGTGAATCAGGTCCAGAGAACGCTGCAGGAACCCTGAGTAAATTGTGCCAATGTGATTCCATTCTATGTACTCGTTCCATTGCATTTCCTTTAAGCAACTCTGAGAACTCCAGAAGACCCAGATGTGATCTGCTGATCCGTCTAAGACGCTAGTGGGCAGAACTGGAACTCGAGGATTGCTACGACACCATGGACTCCTGGTACACTTGGCACGGCCGGCAAATTGTTATCTGACCTGTGGTGCCATAGTCAGCTAACTTACACTATCAGATGTGTTGAAGAAGTTCTACACTGCTGTGTCTACTCATCCGAAGTGCCGAACAAGGGTTGCCTTATGGGTCCCTGTGTGGTAATGTGCACACTTTTGAGTTGTAGAGTAGATATGCTGCCATTGCTGCAGTGACTCAGCATTCAAGTGTAACGGATGCCGGCTAGCCTAGCCGTGCGTGTGGAACATTAGTAAACCTCGCTCCTGACACTTCAAGAGCTACCTAGTCAGTTGACTGGGAGCCTGGACCTTTTGGTCAACTGGCTAGGTGGCTCAACTCCTGATCTGTGCTTGCTGTGAGGTTGCGGGTTCGGGCCTCGGGCTTGACAGCATGGGATGACCTCGGTGACACTAGGTTGGCTTTATTGAGGTTTTTCTTTGAGTGGGAAAAGAATGAGACGTTAAGCTGGCTTTGATTGTGGGAGGTGGAAGATGGAGGTGTTCCAAATATTCCACATTAGTAATAAGTTATTAATACATTGGTAGTCTTTTTTTGTCTTTTTTGTCACTGTAGACAAACAGCAGTCATAGGTCTCACGGTCTGGAATGTCTATGTAGATTTATTTAAAGAATACGCCACCGTCTCGGACGATTTACTCATCTTCCACCTCCCTCAGAGTTAAGCAATTGAGTTTTGCCTTTCTCCAGTTCATCTGGCCGTTGTCTCAATCTGACTGTAGTGTTTTTAGCTTTAAGTTAGCATATGACATTGAATGCTTTGGTTGCCACTAGAACCAGCTCACCCATTGGCTGATTGATTAAAAGTGTCCATAGGTGGTGGTCCATAGATGGAGGATTTTAGGTTTACATCACAAGCTCTGTCCACCTGTTTGTCCTCTGTGTTCACCTGCAAGTGTCTGTCTTCCTGCTGTCTGCCTTCCAGTCTGCTATGTCCACCTGTATGTTTTCTGCTTCAGCCTGCCTGTGTGCTGTATCTGCCTGCCTGCATGTCTGTCTGTCTTCCTGCCTGCTCGGTGCTGTCTGTCTGTCTGTCTGTTGTGAGTTGCCTGCCTGTTTACTGTGTCTGTCTGCCTGCCTGTCTGCCTGCCTGCTTACTGTGTCTGGTGAATCAGTCCTTAATTTAAGATCCTGCCGTTTTTGTTCAAATGAATTCCTCATCTGGGTATCACAGGACTCTGGAGAGCCAATCAAAGTTAAAAATGAAACAAACACACATGGAAAGAATGGGAGCCTAGTGAGATTCATCCTGAAATCGTCTTTTTTAAGTGAATGGGTTGCAGGACGCAGAGCAAGTAACTTCTTTTGTTTTATCTGCTTAGGGACTATGGATGAAACTTAGCCAATATGCTAGCTCCAGCATATTTACATCATGTATTTATACTACTGGCCACTGATATTCGCAGCACTTATCAGATAATCCAATGATAAATACAGTAGATAAATGCTGAGGACTGCTCTAACTTTAAAGAATCCGTCTTACTGAGCCCTTTCAGAGATCAGCCAGGTCCCTGTGTTGTTCAAACATTTTATTTGAAAATGTACCTCTTTGTATCTTATTTTTGATGGTGTTTACAGTCCTAACTTTCCTTGCTCATGTTGGTGTGTTTGTGTTGTTGTCCCCCAGCAGCAGCAGGTCAGAGAGAGCACCCAGAGGCCATTGGAGGTGAAACACACACATGGGTTCAATGAGACTGTCACAGGTATCATACACACAGCACACAGTCTGGCTGCAGTCTACACTGTTTTCTGTGTGTATTAGTTGGGCAGAAATAACATGTTGGGTCAGTAAAAACCAGCTGATTAAACATTATTTCCCCTCTTTCAATTTGAGCATTGTACAATTAGTGTTGGTTTCAGCTGTCTGTACACATCTCTTATAATCTTCACAGGGATTACACTACACTAATAGACATCATTTTACTAGAGATGAAATTCCTGAAGGAATTACCAGTGCATGTAGAGCATTTAAGAAGTTAAACTCAAAAACTTTTACTCAAAGTGACGTGCACTTGCATCATGGGGTTCTTGATTCAAACCCGGGTCAGACGATTTTCAGTCAGTGATATTACCACTGTTTCACCAAAGTGGCAATATAAAATAATAGCCATAATAACAAATTAATAGAAGGAAGGGGGATTTTAATTTTGAAAGCATTTGTGAGTTCTAGCAAGGACTTTTATTTTCTGTGCACACACAAAACAGTTGAACAAGATCTGTCCTTTCGGGAGCTCCAGATTGTAAGCTTAGAAGCTGAGGCAGTTGGATTTCTCAAGCCAAGCATGAGTTTCAGCACAGACTTTTTTTTTTGAGAGCATTTGTGATTTGTTGCATAGACTTTTATTTTGGCAGAGCTCCATGCGCAGGGGAAACATTTGAACAAGATCTGTACTTTTGGGATCTGCTCCAGAATGTTTGCTTAGAAACTGAAGGTGTTAGATTTTTCAAAGCATACAAAAGTTTCAGCAATGATTTTTATTTTTTATTTAGTTTTTCACATATTCCCAAGAATCCTATGTTCTTATGCTAAGGATGCTTCAAACTGAAAACTCAGTTTGGCGAGCAAGATATTCAAAATCAGCAACTAAGTTCTTAGTCAAATTTTTTGATGACGCCCTCTCGTGGACACGTAGTAAGGTATGATTGTCTCTGGTCTGTCTGTGTTTCCATAAACTATGTAATGTGAATAAAAAATGAACATCGGGCCGGTCAAGTGACGTGTTTCAATCAAAGCTGTCTACCTGTAAATGTGAAGATACGAAAATTAAACTACTTCCATCAGCGTTAATCGCATTATGAGGATTTGTTATTCGCATAACTTAAACTTGCGTTAAAAAGTTGGATGGAAACCCAGCTAATGTGGTGAAAGAAGTTGATTTAATGTTGAATGTTAAAAGTAACTGGAACAATATATTTAGTGTAGTGGATTGTTAGGTTGTGTAGTTAGTTAGGTAGTGAGCCTAGTTACTTTATTTAATTAGTAGAAATGTAAGCAGGCAGTACACGTGAGGGACAATGATGTTTGTTTAAGTTGAACATTAAAAGTAAGTAAAAGAATAGGTGTAATCTAATATTACCAAGAGATGGAGATAAAACTTGCCTATCAAGTTAGAAGGAGAGGAATAGACAATGGGAGCTCAGCTTAGAGGGCTTTGAGTAGCTGTAAGCAGCTGTGACTGTAGGACAGGTGCTTAATTAGTTTGATTAGCTGGACATGACATCACAATGCCCCTCACCTCAGTCCATAGGAATGAACCAAAATATTAGTTTTTATTGAATATCTCAAAAAGTATAAATCTCACATAGTAGACTTAGCAGACAAATTCAGATCAAGTTTGATCGCAGTTTGAAGTTCCTACTTTAAGTGGTTCTGGTCAAATTATAGTTGGAAAAATAATAATAAAAGGAAGAAACTGGATTACAATATAGTGCATTGCTCTACTCACACAGTATTGCAAGGGAATTATCACACCAGCAGCGGTTGATTATAAACTAATGCAATGCATCATTCTGTCATCATCAATGCAATTCTTTTTTTTTCCTCCAGAGTGTGTTCCCAGAACACCTGAAACAAAAGGTTCGCCCAAAATGTTGTGGATGTGTGGCTTTGCTCTCTCAGATATGCCCAGAAGGATAGTAACGGCATGTGCAAGTCCGCCAGGGAGTAAAAGCCCTCACATGAGGTTCCATCAGTGGGGAGCTCCATGGGTGACCTGGACTAAACTTATGACCGAGATGAGTAGCTTCAAACATCAGGTCCACTCTCGTCCAGACATGCTCATAGTTCATCTGGGAAGCCGAAACATCAATTTGAAGCATGCCGAGTTTTGGCTCAAAGTCCTCAGAAAGGACTTGGGTCGCACACACAGGAGCTTCCCCCAGTGCCTGATTGTTTGGTCTAACATGTTGCCAAGATGTTTCTGGACCAAAGGCATGAGTGACGAGGCAGCAGCAAGAACCATTGACCTGATCAATCGCAGAGCAGGCGCTATTGTGACTGAGCTTGGGGGAAGAGTTATTACCCATGACAACATTGGGCCTGATCTCTATCAGCTCAATGGCTTTCAAATGGTCCCCAACAGACAAGGCATGGAAATATTTAAACAGAACATCCTGAGATTTGTGGAGGAGTGGGAGAGGGCAGAGTACACTCACACCATTACAGAATCGCCAGAGCTTCCTAGCAGCAGCCGGAGCAACAGAGAGCCTGCTAGTCAGTCCCTTGATCCCCTCTTACATTCAGACAGTTCCACAATGGACACATGTACCACCGGAAGCCTTCCATCCACCTCCACACATCCTGCTGCAGGTGATGAGATGAATGCAACTCCAGAAATCTTGGGAAACACCATCATCTGCCCCCAGCAGACCCAGAAGAATGTGAGGACTAGAGAGACCATAAATCAGCCCCATAGCCGTCCAGTCAACTTTAGTGCTCCTGAGGTTTCATCAAGCCCATGTCCTGCAGCAGGTGGTGATAAGGATGTGACTCCAGTGGTGTCAGGAAGCAGTATTACCTCCCCTCAACAGTCCCAGAAGGTAAACCAGGTGCAGGTTCTATCACTAGTGGGTCCAATCACCACTAGTGGGTTCTATCTGGTGGGTCCAAGCCAGCGCACTCAGAATCTGAAAAAAGAAATTCAGTGAAGCCTGCTCACTGAACTGCTCACGAGAATTTAACTGATGATGTAGGCAGAGAATATAGTTTATAGTTTGATGCTTTAAAATGATTTGGTTGGATGGTCTTCAATGATGGTTTTAGTAAGAACAATAATTTTTAAAAGTTGAAAAGTAGTTCTTGGTTGATGATTTTGAAATTATTTACTTGGATGGGTTTTAGTGATTAGTTTGTAGTAAGGCAAGTTATTATTTGTAATGTGAAATATTTTGTAATGTGAAGTATTTTGTAATGTGAAATATTTTGTTATGTGAAGTATTTCTATACTCCTGCCTCTGTAGACCTCTCTTCCAGCAGCCAGTGATACGCCTCAGTCCAGAGATTTATCGAGCAGCACTGTCAAACAAAACGTCTCTTTGGAGGCTTCTGTGAAATCCCTCTGTACACTTACACGGCAGCAGGAGGCCAGTATAGAGAAACTCATGCCAAAGTCTGCAGCAGGTTGGGCACCATTTTAAAGTGGTCCTTTTTCACTTCCACATTTCCAAGTGTCTGAAGGCATCTGTTGCAGCAGTTAATAATGCAAGTGCCAAGAGTAGCGATGTTTTCTTTGTGATATTTGCATGGTCATTATATCGTTATTTCTCTCAATAGTGCCTGCCAGCAGGGCCGATATCAATGTACCAAAGACCAAAGAGGAGCTCTTAAAATGTGAGACACACATACACACACAGAAATATATAAATATGCAATGTGCATTCAGTTATGAACTTGTCATGTTTAAAATTCTGTCATTTTCAACCCATAGACCTGTTGTTCGAGGTCACTGAGTGCTGTCCTTGGAAAAAAGAGAAAAAAAATGACTGAATAGCTAACTGGCAGCTAAAGCTTATCAATACAGGGGGCAAATTGACTTGGTATCATTTTAACACTTAAAATAGTTATAGGAGTACCATAATAGTTTTTTATGCTGCCAGCACCCGTGACCTAGCCAGGATAGCGCCACCTTGTGCTTCCGCTCAGTTTCTCATTTAGCTCCACCACCGTGTCAGGGATCTCTTAGGTTTCCATAAGCTCTGAGCTATGCGGACTAATCAACAAACAGAGTGAGGGCTAAAAGCAATAGCATTGAACTTGAACGGTGTGTTCCAGCACGTAACATACTTCACGACCAAGCAGTAGCGATTGGTTGAAGCAGAAAGCATCTGGCCTGCCGGAAGCAAACGTGCCCCAGTGTGTAGGTTCCAGATGCTTTGCACAAAGTGAAATGGTGTGAAAGCGTTTGGTGCATCAGACTACTTGTGTTCTAAAGTAACAGGTTGAAATGGGTATGGGTTGAAAATAGACAGATCTTCACTGACCTCCAAAATGGCATAATATAAATACTGTATGTCTTCTATATATATAAGAAAATGGCTGGAGTCTTTCTTGAGAGGTTTTAACCTCTGAAACGTGTCTTGTCCTCCCCTCCTGTAGATTATTGTCTTTTCACACTGAATCCCACACAGCACACAGGAATCTGTGTTTGGCTGAGAACGACAGGAAAGCGGAATGGAGAGATGAGGTCCAGCCATATCCTTATCATCCTCAGAGATTTGTGGACAAATGCTACCAGGTGCTTTGCCGGGAAAGTGTGTCTGAACGCCGCTACTTTGAGGTTGAGTGGAGCGGAAGTGTTGGCATATCACTCTCTTTTGAAAACAAAAGATGTCAAAAACAGGTCAGCACTAGCTTTGGATCAAACACGCAGTCCTGGACACTGCAGCTCTCGACCTCCGGCTGCTATTATTGCCACAATAACAAAAAAACTAAAGTCCCGCAAGTGAAGAGCTCCAGAGTAGGAGTGTATGTTGACTATAAGGCTCACACTCTGGGCTTCTACAGCATCTCAGACTCGGCCACCTTACTGTGCAGCATCCAGACCAAATTCCGTTTACCAGTCTATCCTGGTTTTGGTTTAAGTCATGGATCATCAGTCAAGCTCCTCTGACTCCCTCTGGATAAAGGCTGTCAACATATGACAGCATCCTATGGCTCTTAAACTCATCATGTGGACAGACTACTGTACTAAGATCTTATGCACCCATTGGATTGCTTGTGTTAGCGATGTTGTAATTACATGATGTAAATACTTCTCATTCTTTTTATTACAACACAACCAGACTACTGTTTCTGGTTCTCTTTGAGGTCAGGAGCAGAAAGGAGATGAGCCTTGATGACGACTTTATCTGTGAAGCACAGATAGCCTGGGCAAAGGTCAAAGGCCTGTATATTTAAAATAGTCTCAGTGAAGCAATCTAAGAAGGTGCCGCCACCGAGACGTGCCATGATGAGTCACCCAAGGTATACGGTATATTTTTGGGTGTCCCCTTCCTCATTGCTCCCTACTGAGATGCTCCTGATGTCCCAGGACCAGCTGCTGGCAAAGTGGGACAGCACAGCAGTGGATCCTGAGATCCCCTCATGCAGTTGGCTTAACCTGCAGCCTGCAGAGGGCTGAACATTTCCATCAGTGGCCTGGGCCATTGTGAGATTAGGTCATTATAACCCTGCTAAAACAGCAAATCCAGTGGTTGGCTTGTTTACATGTATCTAGATATGCTTATAAACTTTTTCTTATCTGTTTCTTTTTTTATTACATTTTTATTAAACAAAAGGCCAAAACAGATAAAAAAAAAAGATGTTTATAAAAATAGATACGTGGAAACAAGCCCTGAGAGATAAACTGTCATGGCCACTGTTGACCTATCAATTGTGGGTGTGTGTGTGTGTGTGTGTATGAATAATCTGTTTCCTGCTAATGTTCTAATCAAGAGACTTGGAAACAAATATATGAATGTAACAAGTATGTGAAAGCACTGTTAAAGCAAAGCATGTAAGGACCCTAAGACTATTGCAGTTGTTTGTGTGCTTATGTTTATATACTGTTTGCGTGTGTATGTATATATATGTGTGTGTGTGTGTGTGTATGTATGGTTGTGTGTTTTAAAACACTGGTCTGGCTGGCAGCGAGGGATGTGGTAACAGAGAACAGAGATTCTTTGATTGAGAGGCCACCATCAGACCAGCGCTATCCACACATGCACTATCGAGACCACTGTGACAGTGTGCACCTCCAAACAGTAACACGCCATCACTGACTGCACATATTAACTACTGTTTGGGAGATACTATGGTGAGCCTAATGTCTAATTAGGCACCTGTATTACATTGTGTTTAATAGCAGGCTTAGGTCTAATTAGGCACCTGTATTACATTGTGTTTAATAGCAGGCTTAGGTCTAATTAGGCACCTGTATTACATTGTGTTTAATGGCAGGCTTAGGTCTAATTAGGCACCTGTATTACATTGTTTGATGTTGTTAGTCTTAGGACTAATTAGGCATCGGTCACTTTAAATTTCTCTGCATTAATCTAACGTTATAAAACAAAACTTTGTTTCTGTGCAAGTTGCTGGTGGAAATCAGTAGGTATTTTTTATTTCATCCGTGTAAATAAACATTCATAAACAAATTGAGCAGAATCTTTGTTGGATTATTGGAGAGATATATCTTGCAATATGCAAGTTTTATCCTTATGGTGAGTCACGTTAGTGTGCTTCATTACTGAAGAGTAGACTCAACATGGAATCCAGGTTAAATATTTGCAGGTTGTGTATCAAAACTAAAAAGTCAATTACGTTGACTTTATGATGATTTTATTAATAGCACTTAATAGCTATAGAAAATCTGTGTTTCCTTACCTTACAGCAGCACCTAGCTGACATATACCGTGTCTGTACTTTGCAAGCCAGCTGAGTGCACAGTAATGGTAGCGGGGTTGTTGTGGTCATCAAGTTTCAAAGGATAGCCCCATGGTCTGCTAATCATCTGCTAATTTTTCTGAGACTCAATCCAAGTATTTTCCCAATGTCCAATCCAAATATCGGGTCGGTGCATCTCCAGTTGAGAACTATGATATGAGCGTAAGTGACCAGTGCCAGAGTCATGGAAACCCGTCTCAGTTCCCTTTTGCTGGATTTGTACTTTTGGAGTCAATTTGTCCAGTGTATTTTCATTTGGTTTTTCATTAATAAGTTATTAACAAAATATTGCCAGCAGAAAGAGCTGATCAAGAGCTTTCACTTAATAAAGAAATCTCAATTCTGACGTTTTTTTGAGAGGTTCTCACCTCTCAATATGGACCTGACTGAATACAAACTTCAATGCTGCTAAAACAAGCAAATTCCCAGAAAGAACATACTGCCGAAATGTCTAAACTGTGACAACGTGACAGTACAGATCTGTGTGTCAGATAAGACACCAGCTATTGTCAAGTAATGTCTGTTCAATAAATGTGTCCCCTTAACGGTGTACTTCTACAGGTTTAGTAATAACAAAAGCCAAACTGGCATCTTTAATTGAGAGTTATAAATGCACAGCAAAATTCATACAGAAGAGTAATAAAAGTCTCAGCTGCTCATAGTGAGAAAGGCTAAACACAGGAATGGGCAAAAAATACACAAAAGAACAGAAAGCTTGAAAAGTTACTGCTGAAGTCTAAACAAACACTTCAGTTTTTGCTGGTAGCACTTTGAAACAACTTTAAACAGGCTCAATGTATTAATCAACTATAGCTCAAAGTTACTAGATTGTATTCATATGCAATCAGTCTGAATATCAACTCCGTAAGTAACTGTGTTAACCCAAGAAGTGTTAGTGAGAATTTTGTTTCTGTACAGAGGTGTGTGTAAGTGATGGTGTGAGAGATCTGAGAAGTGTGTGAGTGGTTTGTGTGAGACTTGAGGTATAACTGTGTATGTGTGTGTGTGTGAAAGAGCTGCTAGTTGCTTCTCTAGGCTGGGTTGTGACTCTGCCTCTGCCACTCATCCAGAAACTCATATGTTAAGGTTCAGCCTCTCAGTGCCTTGGGGTGACAGACCCAGGCCATCAGGGAGGTGGAGGTCAGGCCCAATGTTGTCATAGCTCCGCTATCATGGGATGCACTCTGTCACTGATTGCACCATGGGTTTTGTCTTATGGGCACACCAATGCTGGCAGCATGCTGGACCACACAATCAGGCACTGGGGGAAGTTGGTGCGCAGCCAAGTCAGAGCCTCCTTGATGGTGCCCCGCATATACTCTGGGTTCTCCATGGTTCTGTCTGGTCCCAGGTGGATGAGGAGCAGGTCCGGACAACACCATGTGCGTTTGCATCTGCTTATCTGACACACGAGTAAATTCTAGGACGTTACCTGGAAGACCCTTGGGCTAGTAGTGGTAGCTCTGTCGCCATCCTTCTGGCCAAGTCTGACAGGTCTTGACCGCACATCCAGATCGTTTTGGGTGGAGGTTCCACATGGGTAGCAGGCTCTGAAAGATTTAAAATGACAGTGCACTGAATTAGCTTTAGCCAATCACTCCTAGGCCACTTACGAATAGTCTCTCCTATCTTCTTTCTCTATCCACTTTACCTTGACCTTGTTGGAAAACACCATGAGGTCAAGGAAAGATAAAAAGATGAATTCATTAGGACAACTTGAAGAGAATCTGAATGTACTTACACTTACGGGAAGGCGGGTGTTATTGATCTGTACTAAGTTGATTGGTTGTTCTTTCATAGTGCAAGGAATTGTGGGGCTTTTCATGCCTCCTTTCGCTTCATTGGAACCATCATGTACACTATGCTAAATGAGGCTTCATAGGGACCACCCGTGTACACTCAGCTAAATGAGGCTTCATAGGGACCACCTGTGTACACTATGCTAAAGGAGGCTTCATAGGGACCACCCGTGTACACTATGCTAAAGGAGGCTTCATGGGGACCACCAGTGTACACTATGCTAAAGGAGGCTTTATAGGGACCACCAATGTACACCATGCTAAAGGAGGCTTTATAGAGATCACTAGCGTACACTATGCTAAAGGAGGATTAAAAGGAACTATTTAAGCACCTTTTCTAAGCATTTAGAGAATCAGAATGCTCCTTCCTACTAAATATTTCTGTGTTATTTCCTTAAATTAATAATAATCTATGCTCTTTTGATTCAGTGAGGGAAATTTGGTCTCTACATTTAACCCAATCATGAATTAATAAAACAAAAACAGCACACAGTGAAGTGAAGTACACACTAACCCAGAGCAGATGGCTGCCTGCTATACCGGCACTTGGGGAACAGTGAGGGGTTAGGTGCCTTGCCAAGGGCACTTCAGCCACGGTCCACTGGTCAGGGATCGAACCCAGCAACCCTTTGGTTACAAGCCCAAAGCCATAACCAGTAGGCCATTGCTGCCCAAAGGAAAGGAGCTAAGCAAAAAAGAGAGCCCAAAAGCAGCCGTGGAGTGAGTCTGTCCTCTAATTACTATATGTGTATGAAATACACAGACTAGGGGTGGGAATTGGTTGGATTTTAACAATACTGATCCTACTGTCGATCCTGCTTATTGGTCCAATTCTTTATCAATTCCGTACAGTAGAGAGGGTGGTCTACACTGGTTTTCAGTATCAACACATAAACCTGTAATGTACCTAGTGTTAGTAACTAGGCTAAGTACTACAGTGGCCATAACAGCTTATTAGAATGAGGTAAACCATGAAGAACTGTGTTGTCTATTTTAATTCTAGATTCCCAGTTATACTTGATATCTGGTTCTTGATTCCAACCCCTGACACAAACATGACTGGATACCAAGGCTGTGGAAAATCCAGAATTTAATTCAATTCAATGAATGAATATGAATTGGCTCCACCCTACAGGATGTTGAATTGGACTAGAACTTGAACTACAGGAAGTGGAGTTGAAATCAGAGAAATTCATTCTTATCACATATCAATGACAATGTGACACTGTTAACATTCAAAAACTGAAGTGGAATCAATTTAATTCTGAATTTTGTATAACCCTGCTATATAATTATGGTGCCCAAAGTTCTGCTCCTAGTGAGTATCACAGCATCCATTTCTATGGATTGTTGACACAGATGATAGTTCAGTCCCAGTTCTCTCTCTAACCCTAAGCCCTGGACCCTCAGGCTTAAGCAAAAAATCTGGAGTCAGTCAGCCCATATCTCTGTTTAGTGAGGCTGCCAAGTGATGCCAATGATAGCATTTGATACAACATAGCACAAATTAGTGAACTGGCCGGCAGCTAACACTAACAGATAGGAGCATGAGAAAACCTCATCAGTTCGTGTTGGCTACCTTTTTTCTATTTGGTCTACATTGCATCAAATTCTGACTGAATTCTGTCTCATCCCAAGCGACAGCACTCGGCAAAGTGAAACAACAGGAATACAGGTTGATTCACTACACATAATCCCTTTACCTGCCAAGAATCAGCCAATCAGGAGGCTGATTTATGACTAAGCCTTTGATTGTTAAGGGCTTGGGTGAGCATTGGGATGTAGCTAATATGTATGTATACTACAGTGGTCACACAGGGAAATTGCACTCAGCCAGCTGATCATGGTTACCACAACAGTCTGTATTTAGTAAACTAGAAATCCTAATCATGCAATGTGATAATTAATTATAAAAATGGCCTAACTATAGGCTTTAATTGGGCTTGTAGAATTGGATTTGAGCTTATTTTTGATAAATCAAAGTTTTGTATATTCTATTTTAGCCTCAGAGATCAAGGTCCAATACTCCATTCATCCATTCTATGTCATCCATTCTATGTCCCTTTAATGTTTTCAGCTGTCACTGCAATGATAACTGTTTGGAGAACATGCTGACTACTGACAACCAGAGGGCTGATCATGGGCATTCTTGATACAGTCACAGGCGTGTTTGAGAATGACCATGACTAGAACAAGTAGAAAGTGAAAGAACTACTCACTGAGGAGTCCACATCCTTCTGAGACTGTTGGGGAGATGTGATGGTCTTTGATGATGGGGCTGAGTCTTCTGGAGTCCCATTGAAATCAGCACCTGATTCAAAGAATTCAAAGAAAGAGCACCTCTGTCTGCTGGTCTGGGACTGCCAGAGGATGAAACATCAGGAGCAGTGGAGGTGGACTGAATGCCATGGGGCTGTTCTTTGTGGAATATATGAGGAGATTGTGGGATTGTGCAGGCCCTGCATGTTGTCACTGACCTTTGGGGCTTTTGAGGTAGATTTGGTTTGTGGTGCTACAGAGTAGATCTTAATTTGCAACATCACTAGAAATGTTTGGATGTTCTGGTAAAACCTGAAAATTCCTTCTGCGAAATTAAGAGACCTATGGTAGTGCTCAGGCCCAATGTTCGTGTGAGTGATGATTCTTCCCCCAAGCTCAGTTACCACTGCTCGTGCTGTGTGATTGATCATGTCATGAACTCTGTCTGCTGCACTGTCCACCTGTCCACCAGAGTAATGCTCTGTTTCAAGGGTTACGTTGGCAGGATTTTTTCCTACCATAAAGAAGTCAAAGGATTTGTTTACAAGTGGCAATGAAAAGGTTTGTTTGTTGCAGAAGATGAGATACGTGGGTGTTCTGATTCCTAGCTGACATCCATCACCCACTGATTAACAAAGTCCTGTATGTTGATTTATAATGTTTTCACACCATCTCCTGTAAGATGGACGCCCAAAAGTTCCTCCCATTAATCACATTACCAAGTGACTTGTTTTGTCAGGATGTCAGACCACACAATCATGCACTGGGGGAAGAGGTCCTGTATGGAGGTGAGGACGTTCTTGATGGAGCTTAGTAGTTCTTCCATGCTCCTTTTTTCTATCACAACATCCATGGTGTGGATTATGAGTATGTCTGGACTGGACCACTTCTGTTTGAGTTGGTGGAGCTCAGGGACCAGTAGCTTCCATAACATGCCCTGCTCTCCCATCCAGTATGGTCACACTCTAGTACCATTCTAACCTGGTTGAGTGCCCTGCCAGATTGACAACACCATCTTTTTCGAGACCAAACCTACAAGGCTGTCACCACAAATCCAAAAGGTTTTCACTTTGCTATGGGGAACATTGCCTGAGAGAAACAAGACAGTAGACAGAGCATTTGTAGGTGACACCAGACTGCACGTCGATTTATTTATTGTTCAAATTGATGCAAAAGCCGATTGCAAAAGTAAGACTGACCAGTTGAGTCGATAATGATCAGATGGATGAGTTTATAACGATCGGATGGTTGAGTCGATAACGACAGGATGGATAACCAGGTTGCAAAAATAACCTTTACAGTAAAGGTGTCATATAGAGACATGAGAATTGACAACCTAAAGAAGACAGCAGATTCATAGCACCTTCACTGTATAGATTGCTTTGGCACCTTAATCATCCATCCGATCATACTGACTCAACTGGTCAATCCAAACCACTTTCTTTTTCCCTACCTAATGGTACTAATGTGCAGACAATGAACAAAAAGAAGACATGATCTACACAGGTTACTTTTACTAATGTGCTGGTATGTGTGCTACCTGTGCTGGGCCGACTCTTTGACTTCACAGGCAATGGGTTGATCCACCCTGGGCCATGCCTTTAAAACTATTATTTAACAACACTTAGACTGTCTCAATAACAGGACAGCAGGTAAGTTTCCTAACTAACAGACACTGTTGCTACAGGCAAACTATGATTTTTGCTAACCAGAAACTAACCTAGGGTAAGAGCTCTGAACAGACTTCACAAGTCATGCTTTCATCAAATAGCAAAACATGCAGATGTGTAATGACAATGAATGACTCAAACCAACAGTCTGGACTCAATCAACCCATAGCCCTGTGGTTCATGGCTCCTGAGCGCTGTAGATGGGGGTAAGAACGAGAATATTTGGTACAATGTAGACCAAATAGCGAAATGGCAGCCAAAACAAACTGAGGACCCCATTCAGTTAGCTGCCAGTTTGCAAATTCAGTCTGAGTTGTGCCAAATATTCTCATTCTTATATCTACCAACTTCAAAGAACAGGGATATAGGCTGACTGACACCTGTTTTTTCCTTCAACAACCTGAAACCAACTATAAAACTTTACTTCTGCCATGCAACCTTGACAGAGGGGAAGTGATGTGCTAAGGCTGTGCTAAACTCTTGGTCTGAGTTTGCTCTTGGTTAGCAAAAATCAATAATATAACAATCAGACTTAGCAGGTGACAAGAATCACAAACATCAACCAGGAAAAGACAACAAAAAATTATAGACAAAAACATCTGCCTCTCAGACTTCTACGTCACCTACAGAGTTTGAAAGCGCTTATTTTCCGAAAACTGTTCCATCTCATGTTAAATCTCAAAGAGGTATTTGTCACGGACAAAGGGGCAGGGTTTTGAGGATGTTTGTTGAGGTCAATTTGGAGCTCTATGCACAATGCATGTAGGGGGTGTGGTCTCAATAGCTCTGCAGTAAGTAGTGTGCTATGTGCCTGTGATAGAGGCATAGATACTCCACTTTGCATCAAATCTAATTGTTTTAGCCAGGATTATCCTCTATTTTTACCATCTACATCTAAGTCCCCAACCTTCAGTTTCAAATATTACCAGTTTATTCCTGTTAATTCCTATAAATTTCCATCTTACTTTCCAACGTAATTTTGTAACTTGGAACCAGACAGGTCCTCTCTAATTTTAGTAGTGACAGTCTCAGTCCTAGGACTCATATTCCTTCGGCGTTTCCTGGAGGACTCCCTACCTGCCACCTGCGCTCCTCGTCTCCACACTCTGGGCTACAGTTTCTCCTCTGGTTGCTGTGCCGACCGCTGTCTCTGTCCATGTTCAAGTCTCCACTTTTCTCTTTGCCTCTGCTATGTTTGTTTCTGTAAGACCACTCTCTGCTCTGGCTTTGACTCCTCCTGTCTCTCCTCCCCTTACTTCCCCTTTCAGAGCTACTGTGACTCCAGCTTCTGCTTCTGCTGTGACTTTGACTCCTGTAGTGAGTCCAACTGCATCTCTTACTGCGAGTGCTGTTGGAGCGCGCACTGCTCACACTGCATCTCCTACTGTGACTCCTGTAGGAGCGCACTCGGCTCACACTGCGTCTCTTACTGCGTCTCCTGTGGTAGTGCGCTCTGCTCACACTGCGACCCCTCCTGTCTCTGAAGCTCCTCTCCTTGCTCCCATCTCCTTTTCTCCTTTTTCCTCTTGAGCTACAGCGACTCCTACATTGTTCAGGTCTCCCACCCAAACCTCTACTTCCACTCCTGCAACTACTCCAACTACAACTCCTGCGGTCTCTGTTCCTGTTGCTCCTCTTCCTGCTTCCACCTCTTCTCCTTACTTTTCTTGGGCTACAGTGGCTCCTACTTTGTTCATGTCTCCTGTCCCAACTTCTACTTCGGCTTTGGTCACTGCTGGCTTGATCTGTGACCCCTTCTGTATCTGCTACTCCTCTCTCTGCTTTCACCTCCCCTTCTCCTTTCTCCTCTTGAGTTACAGTGATTTCTATATTGATAAGGCCTCCTGTCCAAACTTCTGCTTTGGCTTCGGCTACTACTGCTGCTCCAAGTGTGACTCCGGCTTCGGCTAGTCCAACTGCAACTACTGTGGTCTCTATAGCTCCTCTCCTGGCTTCCACATTCTCTGCCCTTTTCTCTTCTTGAGCTACAGTGACTCAAATGCTGATCAGGTCTCCTGTCCCAACTACTTCTGCTGTGGCTTCGGCTTCTGGTACTGCTATTACTCAAACTGAGACTCCTCCTACTGCAGCTGACAGAGCTGGGAGGTTCTTGTAGTGTATGTGATGCCTGGGGCTTGCTGTAATACAATGAGTCAGTAGTAAACAGTATTAGTGGATAAAAGTTACTGAGTACGGATTTGTGCATATACCTAAAAAGGTTCACAAACTCACAGTTTCTTAGGGGAATCAGAATGGATTTTTGCATTGTTCTGCATCCTGTTTTTGGGGTTCAGTTTGATCGTCATCTTCTGCACACAGGTGAACATCAAAACATGAAGAAATTATAAGGTAAAACATTTTAATTCTACTTCCAATTCTGTTCAGTGGTATTTGTCCTGTTGCACTGGGGTGTGAATCCCAATACCAAGTGCTAACTAAGTGAGTGACTTTGGTGGTTGCAATTCAATTGCGTATTTCCTATTGCTGGTTAGCAACTGTGTTGTCTGAAAGCACACCTCAGATATGTGAGTTGTTTTGGGTCAGTCATTCGATCTTCAAAACACTATTAACATACAGTAGGAGAATTAGAGACAAGAGTTACATGCATGGACAAATAGTAGTTGCCCTCACCTTTTCTGTCTGTTTTGTTGTGGAGGCCCCTTGTGTTCGCACAGATGTGAATACTTTCTGTCTCCTGACCCTAATGGCTTTGAAACCAGTTCTGGGCACTGTTTTCTGGGCAGATCAAGAGGAGTGTAAACTTCTCTGAACATGAAGCATTGTAGAGAAGTATCTCTAGTTTTGGTTGAGATGAACTTATCAGACGGACTTTTAAATCCCCAGTAAGCGACATACCGGCACTACAGTGAACTCCACTTTCTCAAGGATGGAGAGCTCTTTTTCCTCCATGACCTCATGGAGTTCAAACAACAGTCTGGGGCACAGAGAGCACTTGATGTATCCCAATGTCTGGCTCAAGCCAGAAACCACACCCTGATTAAAATAAGATTCATTAAGTGAAAGTAATTTCCATTGGGTCTGCAAAATGCCATCCGTCCTAAAACATTGGGCTACTATGTTGATTAGCCAACACAGTACATATTTACATATCTATACCAAGCATATTAACATAGACTTACTATTCTTCTTTTCTCCTCTGTATCCATGAAATCAAAGGTGTCAGCCAGGATCTCCACTTTAACAGCCCTCTCTGCCTTTGTCTTTGGGTTGGTGGATATTTTAAACTGAACGATATCCCCAACCAGCATGGTGGCCTTTGTTATGACATCATCTGCACTGAAGCTCAGCTTCTTCTCCACTCTTCTTATGACAGCCTTCAAACTGCCAAGACAAAGACCCTAAAAAATATACCACAGAAGAATGACTAAGTACGTCTCAGTTAGACTTTACTATTAGAAAAGCCCAGTGCTGATTTACTGTATACCAGACACAGTGAACTTTGTCCAGTCATTTCTGCCAGCTGCCAACTATTTCCAGTTGCTGATATCCTCCAAGCCCTAGCTCTAAGCCCAGAATCCAGAAGTGTAACAGGCATGAATCAGACAATCATGTTGTCAATTCATGCTAGTATTTGCGGGTGTCTTAGGACTCTGGGATTCAGAATATGTGTGTTTAATGAAGTTTTATCAGGCTCATCCTCATTCCACACAACATGCACAGGTAAATAGATATCTTCAAGGGATAGTCCGGCGTCAATCAACCCACAGTCCTATTGTTGGAGGTTGCAGAGTGCTGTCGGTAAGAATAAGAACCAGACAATTTGGTATAACTTATAACTATAGAGTGAATTTGCAAACCAGCAGCTAACTGAATGTGGCACAGGAAAACGAAACTTGAAACAAGTATTTCTTGCCTCCATCAGTTAGCACTGGCTGGCTATTCAATCTACGTTGTACCAAACTGCCTGACTTAATTCTACCGACAGCACTCGACAACCATGAACAACAAAGCAATGGGTTGACTGACTCTGGACGATTGCTTTAAAGTCGAAAGAACATTGCTGCCAGCACAGCAGTTGTTTTGATTTCAGTCCCGTGTTCAAATCATATTCATGATGGATGTTGATACTCATCCTTGGTGTTTATACCTTTATGATCACAGCTGAACCATCACTCAGCTTGGACCATTCACACAATTTACAATCACTATGGGATACTACTGACTGATGTTAATTATGTTACTGACTGATGTTTGCTCCTTTGGGGGGAGACTGAGCACGGTTCCCTCAATGATTTCCGAGCTTATGACCTCTGGGGTGTCTGCCTCCTCGGGAGATGGCGCTACACAACTAGCCTGGTTGACTTCACTCCTCTCCTCTGTGCTTTGGTGCATATTTGAACCAAAGGTTGCTGAGCCATCTGGAGGCTTTTGCAAACAAACAGTCTTCTTCTCCCCATCATCCTGGAGAAAATTATCATAAATTTAGTTGTACATCTCATTACAAGCATACAATGCTAAGATTATGTGTCAGAGGAATGTATCTCAGCTTTGTAAAGCGAGTCAAGATATGGCTAGATAATAAAACACAGAGAAGCTGGGTCCTCAATGTTCCAGTAACCAAGGTTACAGATTACCATGTACAAATTTATTTTTGTCAAAAGCATCTCAACAGCTGCCGCATCCACAATTCAGTCATGTGCCATATGTTTTTTTTTTTTATCAAATGTACACTGAGTGCAGAGGGTACAGAGGCAGCATCTGTGATGGAGCTGAGAAGTTACTTTTTACGCTAATGTTATTTGTCATAGTGGATGTCCAGACACTTCAGGCAACAGCTCTTATTTTAAATCACTTTTACAGACTACTTGCCCACATAGGTTTGAGTGTGTCGGCACACTGCATGATCTGAGAATAAGAAAAATTGTGCATATCGCTGAAACCATGGCCATCTGAATTCCTTGAATAGTAGGCCAAAGCAGAAAGCAACTGTGCTCATTTTAACAATATCTTTAGTATTCTTTGTCCAAAAACCACCAAACTTGGCACTGCACTCACTTGGGCCATCAGCAATACACATACCAAATTTAAGGACAGTCGGATAAGTGGTTTGAGAGTGCATGGAACAGCCAGACAGCGTGACACACAGACAGACGTTCCAGACAGATGTGTCTATGTTGAGAAAGACAGCTGGATGCAGATACACTAAGTTGACTAATTTTGACTCACTCAGTTGGAAACTACAGCATAATGATCACTCATTTTTATACATTCAATGTTGTTTTAGGTCTGCTGGATACAGTCAGATGCCGAATGTGTGTGTGTGTGTGTTTTCCACAGACCTGGAGCATTAAGTTCATGCAGTAAGCCTTGCTGTTGTGCTGCTCTCTGTGTTTGTGCTCCTGCTCTGCCTCCATCTTCTGCTGGACCTGTTGCTTCCTACAATCTCCCTGTTCCTCAATCCTCTCGCTACAATACTCACACACACACACACACACACACACACACACACAAACACACAGACATTCACACATGCACGCACACAGGCAGATTCACACACAGTGTGCGCACATACATGCAGACATGCATACACACACATGCACATTCAAACAAACACACACACACGTATACACACATGCATGTGGCATGTGGACACGCACACACACAACACACATACACAATCACATGCCCTGTCATGTCCCTGTAGTGTGTGTGTGTGTGTGTGTGTGTGTGTGTGATATCATATTCTCTCTCATACATCTAGACAAATTCACATCCATGCAAAATCCCAGCATACACATGATACAACTACACATACACACACACACACACAGACACAGACACACTCACTGTTTGTCCCGTCTCCATGCTACTATACACTTGTCACCAACGCTCCAACTGACAGAGTGTGTGTTACACTTGTCTCTGACTGAGTGTGTTTGGGCCTTAGAGCTCTGTGTGCTGGAGGATCCTTCATCTGTCTGGGAGCTCAGTGGATCTTGGGTCAACCCGATCACCTCCTACACACACACACACACACAAACAGGTCAACATTTTATGCTTTAACATGTGATTGTGATGCCTCATTTAGCAATCTGTGTAAACTCATCTGAAAAGATGGACCACACACAATTACTGAATAAGCTGTATTATCATCAAGACCTGGAGCTGTTGACTTTCCTGCAACTCTGCCCTGTACCAGGGTGAACTGATGCTCACCTGTGTGAGGTGACCCTCAGTCACATTTGTAACTCTACCTATGGCAGAATAAGCGGGTAGAGCTGAGTAAGCCTTCTGTGAATTACCACTCGCTTAAAGGAAAGAAGGCCACTTAATGACTACTCATGCCTCAGTCCAAGTATAATATCAAGGCGTTTCTCATTTACTAAATACATATAAATATGAAACTATGGAGGCATATGGACAAAGATCTTAACATCATTTGATGAATTGAAATTATTCATCTACACAATCTGCCTTTCCTCTCAGTGACACAGAGGAAACAAACACGTAGAACTGTCTGACACTGCTAGCGCCTCTACAAGCTTTTTACCTCTGCAGATTGAATGATTCCTGTTTGAGTTTCTGGTGGAGACCTAAAAACAATCAACATATTTTAATATTTTTAATATAAACACTTTATACACTTTATTATTAGATGCACCTTATGTTTAATTTTTTAAACAAGCAGTAAGCAGGTTGTTTTAGCCTAACAAGCTAACAAGCTAAATCACAGCACCGTTAGCAGTCAATGCTCATCAAAGCTCCTTGATTGTTAACAAGGCTATATTGGCAATCTGGCAACACCTTTTATAAAGGCTTTGAGAATCAAACAACACATCAATTTCACAATAATGTGATGTCTTTTAATTATGATAATGTTCCTAGTCATTCAACAATATAGAAAATCACACACTGTACAACTGTACATGGTATTGTACTAAATAAAAAGGATGGCCTACAGCATCCAAGATTAATATTACTTCTGCTGATAATTACTGTCAACTGTGAGATGCAAAGTGCTACAAGATGCACAGTAAGAAAGCCTGTACAATGTATTACTTTACCTTACTGTGGCTGTCAGTGGGGGCTGTGGGTCTGTTCTGGGGGCGTCATGATGGGGGGGCTCCTGTGGGCTTGCCTGTGGGTGAGGGGTCCCGCTGGATGGGACGATCTCCTGATACAGAACAACATAAACAGAAAAAAATGTAAACGGTATGAGCAACATATTGTATGAATGGAATGGCAGAAGTACTATTGTGTTAAATATTATACACTTTATTTTGAAATTAATTTGTTCATGACTTGACTGACTACTATTAGTTCTTACAGACTGATCCTTCTTATTCTTTTAATCAAATCAATTTGTACTGCACCAATCAGTGACATACACATAAGGGTGGGCCATATGAGGGCTGTGAACAATATACGATATAATATTGACCTGTGGTAAAGAGTTTAACATACTGGCCTACCGTGATAGATCAGATTTGGTTTCTAACACTAATAAGTACAAACATCAGATGTATAATTTTGATAGAGACTTTATTAACCATCATGTAGCAAAGATGATTCAACTATCCTATCAATTATCTTACACAATCACACAGATGAATTCATGCATTTGGGTCGATTATTGTGCTGCTGCTACTTGTCGATGTCCTTGTCGTTTTCAAGTAAAGTGAGTGAAGTCAGAGTGCATTAAATAATGTAATGTGAGTGATAAATGATAAGAGTTCTATGGTGCATTGCTATGTGGTGCCAGAGTTTCTTCATCTGGAAGGACACACACATTTCACAAGCTTAAATATCCTTAGCCACAGTTACGCTCCCTCCTGCTTACCTCCACCTCCTGGTCTGGGATCAGAATATCTGCGTCTGAGGCCCAGGGGTGTTCTGGAGAGGGGTGGCCCAGGAGCATGGCCTCCTGCTGCAGCCTCATAAGCTGAGACTTGGCTGATTCATCATCCCGCCACAAGGATGAGAGGTGAGTCTTTATGTGACCCAACAGCTGGGTCATCACCTGTAGCTGGGTCTCATAGTCCACTGTGATACAGAGATGATGCTCTCCTGAACAAACAGACACACAGACAGACAGATGAACAGAGGTTTAAATCTCAATGTTTCCCCTAACCCTGAGCCCCTGAACCCTCAACAACTTAACAAAGGTATGAATCGACTTCATGACTGGGTTAAGGGTTAGAAAGGACTCTAGGATTCAGTCATTACGATTCTCCCCTTCTTCCCACACTAAAAGAGACCTACGTAGCAAATCCTGGAAGTACACCTGCTCCTTGGCCAGGTATTGAGTCCTCTGCAGGTAAACGCCTCTCTCCTTCCTCAGCTTCTCACGCTCCTGAAGGATCTAAACAGCACAAGGTTTAAAGGACAATTACGCTAGAATAAAATGATACTGGTGATGATGACCTTTTAGATTAATCTTAACTCCTGTCTCACAACTGGACTGTGTGCACTTTTACAGACCTAATGTGAACTTTGTAGCCCTGTTTCCTCGCTAGGCTCACTCTGAAAAGTGTGAACCTGCTCATTTTAGAGTAGAGGTTAATAGGGAATCATCAGTGCACAGGCATAACGATATAGCAGTGTTCTGGTACTCGAGTCCAGTCTCGAGACCATTTCTCCTTTCTTGGTTTCGTCTTGGTACTCAAGTCTTCTCTTCTATGGGACTTACAGAGACTGTGAAAGAGCACAGACACAGTTGCCTCTAGACTGAATCATAACCTCCTCACAGTTGTTCTTTCTTTTTTCTGTTATTGTTTTACATTATCTCCTTTTCTTTCTTTCTTAATTTGTTTATTTCTGTTTTATTATATGTCTTCATTCATTTCATCACACAAACTTTGCCGGGCTAATTTAAGATGCACACCTATAAATGGTACTTTGACAAAGGATGATCTATTCAGATTTCCATCTATGTTAAATTCATGTTCATGTTTAGATAGGGTAGGTTTAGCAGGGCATTTCTCACTGCAAACAAAATCTACTTTATGTTCAATAAGATCATATCCGCGTTGGACTCCCAAAACCTAGGAATTGTATGAGTATTTAATTACAAAGTCACAACAGTACATGCCTCCCTATGTCAAACAAGATGTACTCAATATTCATTTTTCAACAACTGATATAGCTGTTGCCTATTGTCTGAATTAGACATAAAGGTGCACGCAGCCTTTGGTCTATAATGTATGGAGGCCTATTTTTATAGATGTAAATTAGGTTTAAAAGGTGAAAGAACAAAAGTAATAGTTATTATCAAACTTCAGAGAGTTTAGAAAACACTGGTTACTAAACTGGGTCTCCTAACGCAATTGACACTATTTTCTCCAGGAGAAGCCGGGGTTCGGGGGAACCTGACTGTCCTGCCAGAACGTTTGCAGCTGGCTACACAATGGATGGATGGGAGAGGTGGCGGGTCGTGTGTCTGGCAGCTCTTTCTGTGGAGGACGTTGAAGACATCTACCTATTTGGAACCATGATTACGGGTCTCTTGCTGATTGGATTAGGCATTGGCCTGGTTTATCAAGAAATGGAAAAGACAGCAACAGCTGTCAAAAGCCCTACTCGGCTGCTCGTCATGGTTGAGGCAGTGGGTAGAGCTGTGGGCACTCAGACTGTGGCTGCGGACCACAAAATGAATACCATCATGGAGAAGCTCAAGGCGATGGATACCATCATGGAGAAACTCACTGCTTCACAAATGGTCTTGGCCAAAATTGGAGCCATAGAGAGGTTTGAAAAATGGAAAACAACTCCCCCAGAGATCAAGGCGGGGAGACTTGCCTCCCTTCCCCCACCTCCCAAAGACACCGGCGGATTGTTGTCTCTGCCTGGGTTCTGATCAAGGTTGTCTCCAAGGCTACTGGCTGTGTTATCGCAATGCCACCCTGCGAACTGAGACTCATAGATTGGGTGCCAGGCAAAGCAACTTGGCCTTACACACACGGACTTCTACATACACTTTTACTGATATGCAATCACTACCCTTACCCACCACCTCATGCCTTAGCCGCTTCATACCCCCCAGTGTGACAGGCGGGTCTGTGACCAGCGCCACGTTGCTGACTTTTATTTTCACCCCTCCCATGTCTCCCTTCCTTGTTGCAAGTCATGTATCTTATGTTATATGTGCTTATGTGTGTTTTTTGCTCCCCTACATTGTGCTCCCCACTGGAGCACAGTCTGGAGGTGCCTTTTTTTCTCCTCCTCTCTCCTCATGTAATGCTGTATTGTGCCTTTCATCCCCCAAATTGGAACACAGGTGGCGCGTCTCCGATGCAGCGACCTCTTGCTCTCCCCACCACAGAGGGAGTGGGGAACGTAATTTTGATTTGTTTGTATGTCTTGTACATGTGAAGAAATGGACAAATAAAGTACTACTACTTACAGGGAGTAAATCCCCATTGCAATACACTAAAGGGGCATAGTGGACTTAAATGGAACCTTACTGACTAGTGGTGAAAAATTTAATATATTCCTCTCAAAATCTAAGAAATGTTTACGGAATCATGCATGAAGCCAAAATATAATCTGAAGTAAACATGGAAATTAATATTGCTTTGCATACAATTATGAATATAAAATTATAATTTGTCAAAGTTGGCTGACGTTCACATAGTTTGTGGCACTGTACCATTTAAGCCTAACTTTAAGGCGTTTAAACCTCTAAGGGGTGCCAAAACAGCCCAAGTTTTAGGCTAATTTTGTGTGAGTTACCTTGACACTCTATGCAAAGATGTCAGGCTAACTTAAAATTGACTTAAAATTAAACATTTTTTTTTATTTAACTCCCAAGTTACACCTACACCCTTACTTTTTATGTTCATGTTAACAAAATATCCACTAAAATATCCACAAACAAAAAAAACATACGGAATGTTGACAGGCATTATTTGAAAATTACATCTCATGGTATCCAAATGTTCTGTTAAATGAGTGACTTCAGTTGCTGAAGCGATCGTAGAGTGCTGTAGCCTAGTTGTTAACCTGATCTGGGTTCTGTGTTATAGTTGTGAACATTGTTTAAATGTATTTATTAAGAAGAAATAGTTTCAAAGGATGTTGAACATGATATCATAGTGGTCAAAATGATTCGGTTTTAGAAAAACTGGAAGAATGTTGTTAAGTAGCTAGCCTCGCCCTGCCTTCTTCCGACTTGATTATCACCTCCCTACAGTGCAAGTTTGGATTTGATCCCATTGAGGCCGGTCTCGACCCCATAACTACAATATAGGACAATATGACCTTGCAATTTGATAAATGACCTGTGCAAACAATTTTTTAACATTTTCAAATTGCCATTTGTTGAATTCTGACTTCTCATTAAGAAACTGAAAAGTTATGGTGGGTTTCACGGTCATGAAAACTTACCTCGGCAAGACTACGCCACCCAAATGGCTGTACTGGTCTGCCTGTTGGCCCAGCGGTCATCCTTATCCGAGAAAACTCGTGTCTCTGCAGCGGACCGTTGTCACTCTGTCCGGGGGCAGAAAGATTTCCGCCTGAGCATGGTCCTTCCTCGCTAGCATCGACAGTACCGTAGCCTGTATCCATGGGATAACTTGACCGTAAATCCAAACTTAGACAATGTAGACAGGAATCTTCGTGCCAGCGGTTACCACCTGCTCACTAGCAGCATGCTAGATACTTTGTGGGTCGGGAAAAAGAACGTGTCCGAGATCTTTGACAGCGCATTACAAGAGCACATTTAGTATTTAAAAAATTCTGGCGTTAGTCCCATACAAGTAATATTTCACCATATAAATGCGAAATAAATTAGCAAAAGTTGGTGAAATCTGCAGCTAGCCAACAAGCAATCGTAAACGTTAAATAGTAAATGCTAAACTTCAAGTCGGTTCCTTTTGGACCAAGAAGTGAGGAACTTTTAATTTGAACATTTGGATATTCGCGCCGCTTTCAACGTGAACACCTTGAATACTTCCGAGTAGCGCAAGTGAGAGCAACGCACGAAATTAACTTTTTAAATTATTTGTAATAGACGGGTTAGAAAGTTAAATTTAAAGCTTGAACGTAGTTTTTAATGATGTTGCGTCCCACACAACAACCCGAAATTATATTTAGCTTTAAGGCCACCGCCCACAAACAAAAACTTTGCCGAAACCCCAAATTTGGGAAGCTTGTGTAATATTGGGCTATATAGAAATTGGGGACAGAACACCACACTAATGTTGCCAATGCCGACACCAAGCGTCATGGTCCCAGCCCACTGCCATGCTGGGACACATATCTCAAGCTAGTTACCATACTGTGTGTGTGGACCTCAGATGGACAATAAGTTATTTCCCAACTCATGATCCACCTATAGAAAGGGAATTATAGAATATATAGAATTGTGTAAAATTAATAGAATCGTTGTAACACGTATGTGAAAGCCATTCTACAGGACCATCTCAAGTTCGTGACAAAACGAACTCACACCTGCTTTGTTTAGTTTACTTTAAATTAACTCAAGTTCGTTTCCTCCCTTGATTCGGACCTTTTGGGCTAGTATAAATACATGTGCCTGCCAAAGACTGCAGAAACATAACCACAAGTCATTTCCAACTCATGATCCACCAATAGTACACACTAGGTTTGTGCCCTCTAGAGGGCAGCATGGGCTGGCAGTACAGGAGTTTGCTCCAGTGGGTCCAAGCGTGCCAACAACCATGGCTGGTGAGCCGATAGGATATTAATTTGGGGCCAAAAGCAGAATGTGGATTTCTTGGACAAGCGCAACCGTTGCACCAGGCAGTTCGTCGATCTTAATACCATACATATTAGAGATGGTGGAAGAAAGTGCTTGTTTTTACGTGGGCGTTGATGTTTAGATTAGTCTCAATGGCATTGTTGATGGAAAAATAATATGTTTAGTGTTTTCCCACTATACATTTTTCATTACTACATCATGTTGCCAGAAATACATTTGGTAGGCAGGGATACCTGTAAAGATGTGGAAGAAGTCTGGATTAATGGACATGCTCTTATAAACTCCATCTCCAGCAAGACAGAGTCATTCACGCTTGGCCTTAAACCGTGCCACAATGGCAGTTTGTTACTACGGAAGGGGAGTGTGGGGTATGATGTGGTGCAATCTTATGATCCAGTTTCACCAGCTCAGACTGAAATGGCCCAGTCCAGCGCAGCTCATCATCCACCTGCAAGGTGGTGACGACTACTTCAGAGACATGGAAGAGCTCCTAAGTACCATCAAGACCAATCTGATCTCCATGCACAACATCTTTCCCCAATGCCACATCATATGGTCTAACCTTCTGCCAGGGTATTTTAAGAACCATGGGAATGATATGATCAGAGACAGGTATCATGACATAATTAACTGCAAAGTGCATGAGATGCTTCATAAAGTGAGGGGAAAAGTCCTCAGTCATGACGGTATTGGGTCTGACCTATATCACTGGAATGGGAAAAAGATTTTTTTTTAAAAGCACCCAAGAGCAACAGAGGCAAGGAAAAACACCTTTGTGGTAGTTATACAAGGAAGAAATCTTGGGCAGATCCACGGCTCAAAGGGCCAGCCCAACTGTCAGGGGTCATACAGAAAAAGTACAGTCAGTAGTTACCACAATTTGGTTTTGGCTGAGCATAATAATATCAAAATATTGTCCCAATATAGTCAAGTCATAGGTGGCTGTCAAGCAGGGGGCCTAGCAAGTTTATTTTGTATTGCTCTGCAGTGTTTTGTAGTGTTGCTGCCACTGTTACATGAAGAAGACACTTTATGCTATTAGTGTTTATGTTTATTTGTACTTTGTAGGCGCTTTTGTCCCAGGGGATGTGCTATACAAGTGATACAGTAACAGAGGATTGGTTGAAAATGTAATCGGCCTAGAAGCCTAAATGTTTAGTAAGAATAATGTGGATGCTTGATTTTCAGTAGATGCTGTTAATGTCATTGATTATTCTCACACTATCTATTCAGTAGCTGAATAGATAGGTCTTGAAAAGCAGTAACTTTACTGTAGGCTACTTTATTCTGTCCTGTCCCCCAGCAGCACTTTCCCAACTCCCCAACCCCAACACACACAACACACACACACATCAGACGCCCACACGCACACACACACACTCATAACACACACACACACATGTGCGAGTCACCTGATAATGTCAGTGATATTCTGGCTTGTGGTGTCTACAGCGTCAGTGGTAGCCAGCTGGTTAGACAGACCTACAGTATGCTCACTACGGCTGTTAATGATCACTACAGAAGTGCGGATGAAGAAAAAAATGATCATCCAGGTAATGCACACAACAACATGAAACTATTAAGAGGTCAGAATGTTTTTAATGTCTGTATCTCTCAACTGTTCTCTTTTGTTTCTGTCTCACTGTTAATGAATGTAAAATTCCAGTAGAAGAGAACATTTTGCACAGTCTGTGCCAGAATATTGTGGTAAACTAATTTCACCTGTGCTATTGTGTGATTTGTAAGACGATTGTCCTAGTTTCTGAACTTTTTCATGTTGTCACTGAAGTAATGATGTGATATGGCTGTGGTTTTGTTAATGCAAGCCACCAGCAGACATTAGCAAACTTCTGTTACACCAGAAACTTCTGTAAGTTTCTGGTGTACCACACAAAGCTTGCATTCAAAAGATTATGTCTTTTTCTTTTCTTTTATACAAATAAGCTAACTTAAACACTATTATTTCATATGAACAAGACCTAGCTAACCCACAACCTACTTGCCCCTTAATATTCAGTATGAAAAGATATTGCAAGAATGATACATTTATTAATTATTAGAATTACAATTATTAATTCTAATATTGCAATATATTATCAATTTCACTATTTTTATTACTTATTTGTCCAGTATGTGCTACTTAAAAGAGAGAAAGAATGCGGAATGCACTTCTGACTAAATTAAATCGGGTTATGCTTCTACACGAACGAGTGTGAAGAACTGCCAGTGTGAAGTTAACGGACAAGTTTCCTCCATGGACAGTAAAACAAGGTTCCTTCACGTCAGGTGAAGAAGATCGGAGGATTTATGGAACGGACCATGCGGGGAAACGTAATTTCCGTCAGAGTTTAGCGGATATCCTTGTGAACAAATCATAATACAAAATCGACACGATTGGATAGTTCGCGATGTAGGTCTTTCGTAGAAAGATGATGTTGACATAGATATTTTTGCAAAAGTCCGGAGACTTCACAAAGTTGCAAGTTTCTGTGCAAATGCTAAGCAGTTAACAGAAAGCTACGAGCAACTTTTGGATACAGTGAGTCAGGATGTATCGTGGCAGACCTCCATTCCGAGGTCCCCCGCCGTCTCACGGCCCGGGTCCCCGAGACCCGCATCCAAGCCATTTGCATCCTGACCGACCATACTCACGGCCGTCCTATAGAGACGACAGAGACAGAGGTCGGAATGGATATAGCAGCTACCGAGACCATCCAGACTCTTATCACAGGTCTCCGCCGCACCGAAGATACTCGCCTGGCTCAGGAAGAGGACCTGGAGATGACTGGGGTGGCGGGTCCAGAGATCATTATAGTCAGGTAGTTAACGATAGCTGCTATGATCATAAGTGCTAGTTGTAGCACAAAGTTGTATTATCTGATGAATAACCAGCCTTACCAAACATTATAATCAATTTGCAGTAATGAAGTATGACAAGGCTGACTATAGTAGAATACGCATATTCAACATGAGCACGTCTGCTTTATGGATTTATGATAACCACACATCACTGTTAATTTATGCACTTCTTTTCAAACCAGCGACGCACGCCGTCTCCTCCCCGTGGTGGTCTCCCTGTTGACCACAGTCTAGTCATCACTGTGGGCAACGACATAAACTCGGCTAGTGGCTCTCGACCCCCAGACCCTTATGTCAGGTATGCTTTACATGCGAGTAATGCATTACTGTTATTTAAATAAATTGTTATTATAGTGTAATATAGTATGTCACTGTAATAGTATAATGGACAAATAGATGGATAGCCAACACTTTTTGGCCGATAAATCTAAGGTCTGTCTTGCGTCTGTAGCATAGCATTGCAAGTCCGTTTGTGGAGAAAATAAAATAAACCTTACATCTGATGTATATCCATTAAAAGAATGCTTTTGCCTTAACCTGATTAACTCTGGCACCCTGAAGCACAGCACTTGGATGGCAAGAGTTGAAATTCATTAAGACATGATTATACTTAGAAGTAATATTGTGAATATTGCTGTGCTATATATTGTTTATTTATTACCTTGACAGTTCAGTTGATTTTAGATTTAATTTAGATGCTGCAGATTTTTTTGAAAAAACAAAAGCACACATGAAAACCACCTGCCTCTTTCTAATGAATTGGTTTGTGTACTTTATTTTACCTTAGAGATTACCGTGACGGAGATCCCTCGTACAAGCCTCCCAGACGTTCCAGCTATGACGGGCCAGGGGCAGGCGACCGGGGCCCAAGGCGGCGCAGCTCCAGCAGGGGGCGCAGTCGCTCCCCTGACCGAAGCCGAGCACGGAGCCGCGCTCACAGCCGGGCCCGCAGCCGCGTGCATAGCCGCAGCCGCTCTGCTGATCGTGATCGAGGCCGCAGCAAGAGCAGAGCTCGGAGCAAGAGTCGCATGCACAGTAGGAGCAGGAGTCGAAGTCGGAGCCGAAGCCGAAGCAGGGGGCGTAGTAGAGCGCGCAGCCGGGCGCACAGTCGGGCCCGCAGTAAGAGCCGTCCTGGCAGCAGGAGTAGGAGCAGGAGCAGGGGCAGGGGCAGAAGTAGGAGTCGGAGCCGAGGCCGCAGTCGTGCTCGCAGCCGGATGAGGAGCAGAAGCCGGAGTCAGAGCAGGAGTCACAGTCGGAGCAGGAGCAGGAGCAGGAGCAGGAGCAGGGGTAGGGTGGCAGTGCCGGCAGACGCCTGGACGACTTCCTGGAGCTGGAGCGTGCACGCAGACGCAAGGAGCTGGAGGACATCATGAACATGCCCACCAAGTCCATCCTGAAGAGACGCTTGGACTCCTCAGAGATAGACTCCCCTCTAGTTGTGCAGGTAGGCCCAAAGTCGGTCTTCAACCTGCTGTGTGTAACACTTTTAGATTGAAACATCCAGCGACCTAGAAACAGCAAGTGAATGTGAAGACATAACCTTATTGACATTCTGTTAAAAGCAGAAAGTTTCCAGTTTTCCTGTAATATCACATTCTACCACGTGTGGTGCTGTAAAATGCAAGTGAATGTGAAGTCAAATGTGTAACCAAAAGTTCTCTAGGGGAACGACACTAAGCAGTTGTTAGACAGCGGGATCAGCAACCTGGGAGTCTTAATCAACCTCAGAGGTTGCCTGCACTGAATATTCTGTCATAGACCTGCTCAAAGAATGTTCAGGTTCAAGTGAGATACCTGTAAATTACGCTACAAGTCCTGCTATTTCTTCATACATACGTCATACAGCATACATATATCATACAACAATACAACAATGTGGTTACATGTGCATCTAGGCTTTATTTTAAGATTGATAGGATTGATTGGAGCTGTCTCCAGAACTGCTCTTCTCTTCACCTGTGCCACTGTGTCATGTATGCTAATGTATGGTATTGGTTGTATCACAATGGCCCCCATCTCTATATCCCATACACTCAAGGGCTTTAATTGGCATGAACCAGCCGACTGACATTGTCAGTATCAGTATATCCCAGTTAAAGGAGAAATCTGGTCGGAATCAATCAATGGTTCTGTTGTCTGACATTACTGACACACTGACAGCAATCGGCAGCATCAAACAACAGGACCATTGATTGATTCACACCAGACTTCTCCTTTAAGTCATAAAGGGTTTAGGGCTTTGGGCCCAGGTAAGACATTCAGACAGTATTCTGAAATCACTTAACTGAGCCTTTCTGTTGTTCCTTTGCCCCTCACAGAACAGTGATTCCCCACAAGATCCAGATCATGTTCTGTCCGCCCTCAGTTCGTCTGGTCTGGACCCTGCCCTGCTGATGTCGATGCTGGGGGAGCTGAAGGATGGTCCGAACGCTGCTGGTGTTTGTGCTTTTGAGGACGCCCTGATGCGGATGCAGCCACCAGGGGGCGAACCAGGACAGCAGGGTAGTGGCAGCGAGGGCCTGAACAAACTCCTGGGCCTGCTGGAGGAGTTTTCCGGTGGCAAGAAGGACGAGCGGAGCAAGAGCCTCAGCGAGATCGAGGACGAGGAGAAGTTCCTGTACGGTGAGGAAGAGGAGGCTGACCAGCAGCAGCAGGGCCAGCAGGGGATGGACATGTTTGCAGACAGCCGACCTGAGCTTCCTCATCCCTATGGGGCCCCGAACCCAAACCCCGGCATTGTGGTGCCTGCGTATCTGCAAAGTCACAGCGAGGCCCTCACAGCACCTCCTCCTCACGTCCCCTACAGCCACTCCCAGCCCCCAGAGGCCTGGCACCGCAAGCGCAGCCCCACTCCGGAGAGAAGGAGCCGCGAGAGCGAGCGTAGGGAGAGGCGAGAGCGTCCCTCCACAGAGGAGTTTCCCCCGGGTGTGGGGCCAGACGACGCGAAGGATCGTCAGGAGGTGGAGGAGTACGAGAAAATCCAGGACCTACTGAAGACCATCGGCCTGGACCTGGGCGTCACGGAAATTAGCAAGATGGCAACGCGCACCAAGGAGAGACTACAGGGCAGCAAACCGCCTCAGTCTGCCCGTCGGAGGTCGCCCGAGCAGTCGAAGAAAGATGGGCGGCACCACAGGGGTTCGAGTCGCAGTGGTAGCAGCAGCAGCAGCAGCAGTGGTAGCAGCGGCTCGAGCCGAAGCAGTAGGAGTTCCAGCCGCAGCTCCGAGAGCAGCAGGTCAGAGACCTCTCACTCAATTTTATTTTTGAAATCATTATTTTTGATTTTATTATGTAATGAGGGATAGTAACTCTAGAAAACTAAAAATCTCCACTGTCAAAAAATACTGAATTTACAGAAACTATGAGGGTGGTGGCACAAACCCTTAGATAAATACTCTGGTGTGGAACAGCAAATAGTGAGAGTCACAATCAGTAATCCATGTTTATCCATATCTAATGCCAGGTTTGTTTGTTTTGTTTCTAAGGAATAGTAACAGCTGGAGTCGACGACACAGGCCAGACTGCACGCCTCCCTCTAAACGTCGCAGTTCCCACGACCGCTTAAAGAGCCGCAGGTCCCCGACCCAACAAGAGGACCGCAGGCGCGGGCGCCCCGGCCCCGCCCCATCTCCAGTGAAGAACGCCACCCCCAGTCAAACCCCTGAAACACAGCAGCCACCTCCGCAGTCCATCCCGCGCCTTGGAGGGCACCAACCCCATCCGCCGCCAGGCTACCCAACCTCACAAGCGCCTGGCCCCATGCCCCATCCCAACTACCCTCCCCCAGGGTACGACCAGTATGGCAACTACATGCCCTACATGGGGCAGCACTGGCCCATGTACCCACCTCACCACATGGGCTCTGGCATCCTGCCACCCCAAGGGCCACCCCACGGGCCCCACGGCGAGTTCAGCAGCCCCTACCTGAAGGTCATCGAGACGGTGTCAGCCGAGGACACGAAGAACACAAAGAAACAGGACAAGAAATGTAACTGACAATTATTATCAATTTTGAGTAAAAAGCATAATTCTAATTAGTTTGTTCACTATTGATAGCATGAGAAGTAGTTCATACAATTATTCAATAATTTGTTATTATTTTTACTGTTAAACTCAAAAGCAAATTAGTGAAACATCTACAACTTCTTAGTCGTTTTAACAACTAAGTGAAAATGCTTTTTTTTTTTTTTTTTTAGCTGTGACTGCAGAAAGACAAGTGCAGGCAAAAGAGGACCTCTACAGCCAGGACAAGGTGGAGGAGCAGAAGGAGAAGGTAAAAATTGACATCCCAAGGTTAACCTGGGGTCAAAGGTCATGTACTTTGTAAATATTCTCACCTGTGGTGGAGTACTCCTTCTCATGCATCGTGTTTGATAGAGTCAGACTACTGAGACTGAAAACAGAGATATTTTTTTTATATTTTTTATATATTCAGCCCAAATAACCCGCTAGCTTGTTGGCTGACATTGCTAGGTTTTTCTGTAAAAAGTCCTTATCACCTCTGAAACACTGAGAGACACACATGATCACTATTGTTAGATTACATCTGATAGATTATGTCAAAATTCTAAAATGTAGGACTACCTGTTGATAAAGCATTAAAAGACGCTGTTGAAAATGGTGTACTTTTGTATTGGTTCTGATAGCGTCTGGAGTTTGGAGTGTTGGCTAACAGAGTGTTTGGAAACAGTAAAGGGGTTTATACCATAGATTTATACATAGTAACCTATGGTATATACTATGATGCGAGGTAACTTGTTAACACAGGTAACCTCTGGAGTAACCACTGATCTCCAAAAGAGCACTGCACTAAGCAGCAGTTGATTCTGCACTGACATGTTGTATGGAGATCAGCGGTTACTCCTGAGGTGACCTGACTTTAGCCAGTAACCTCGCTTAGTAGTATTAAACCCCCCAGAACTGTGTGTGTGTTTTTGGTCATGCCGGTGAAGTTAAATGCGTGTGTTAAGGTTCTGGAGGAGCGGGAGAAGCTGAGGAAGGACAGAGACAACCGTGTAAAGAAGAAGGGTTACCTCCTTAAGGAACTGGAGCGGCTGAGAAAACAGCAAGGTACACACACACACACACACACACACACACACACACACCACATCCTGATGGCCAACAGCTGTCTTTTTCCTGCTCTCTTCTGTTGTATTTTGTGTTTGTGTTGCCCTGTGTGTTTTTTCCTTGTCAGTCAATCTCACTTTTGATCTCAGTTCTTCTTCATCCCTCCTGCATCGTGTCACAATGTGTTTTTTTCCCTCCTCTCTCCCTACTTTACCTTTCTCTCCCTTCATCTGTCACTCTTTCTGCTCTCGATCTCTATCTCTCTGTCTTTCTCCTTGCCATATCTCTTGCTCTCTCTCTCTCCGTCTTTCTGTCTCTCTCGTGTCCAGGTGAGCTCCTGCGTAAGAAGCGTCGGGAGAAGGATGGCCATAAGGACCCTCTGCTGATGGAGCTGAGTCGCCTGCAGGAGGACGTCATGTCCCAGATCTCCTCACTGCGTGCCGAGAACAACGAGGCCGAGAAGAAGCTGGCCGAGCTGGAGAAGGTGGCCCTCATCCTGGGCCTGCATGCCTCTGACCGCCCCCGCCGGGAGCCCCGAGCCTCAGGGGAGCCTGCTCCTCAGCCTGCCCAGGAGGAGAAGCACCAGGGACGGGCGCACAGCCGGGAGAGGTCCCCTGCCCACCAGCACTCTGCCGCCTCCACCTCCGCATCCACCTCTGTTTTTAAGGTAGCACCGCTGCCTCAGGGCAGAGGCACTGAGCCATTGTGGTTGGAGTGTGTGACCTTTACTCTGTGGGTCTGTGTGTCTGTATGTGTGTATGTTGTATGTTGATTCACTGTTCATTTTTAAGGTTGTGTTGTTGCAAGTTCTTTGTGGATCAGTGATTTAATTTAAATTTTCATCATGCCAGTTGATACCCTTGATATTGATTTTACAGATAGATAAATCTTGTTTTTACAGATTGATCTAGACAAACATTTCCCATATGTTGGCATAGATAGCCATGTATGCATTAGCATGGTAACACTTTTGGAACAGAGTAATTGGTATTTAACATTTTGGGCAGATGTAGGTTTTGAGATTTTTATCCAAAAACATAGTCTTATAATTGAAATCATTTTCACAGCTCTTTTTACATATAATATTCAACAACTCCAGAGGAGCTGTGATGCACAAGTAATGACTGATCATCTCCCATCATAACTGACAGTGAAGGTGCAATGTATCATTATCTAAATCTTAATTGACAGTGTATGTAATTCATGATCATTTAGACCAAAATAGACAGTACATCTATTACATAATAATTTAGGTCATTTCATGCCTTGCATGTTGTGCTTTCCTAAGCTGGGCCATTTTTTAGGGTTCTGACACTTTCAGAAGACCCTGAAATCAGCTCGGTTGCCTTCCATTCACTGTAGCGGTCACACTTAGGGCCTTCATTTAATTTGTTGGCAACAGGTAAATTCAGGTTACAGGCTTAAATGAACTTAAGCTCATTTAAGAACGGCAGAATCATTTAGGGCAAACATGTTTGGTCATTGGCAGTGCAGTGCTCCCATACGCAAGTTGAAGGCCTCCTGTCCAGTCAGACACAAGTTAAAGGCCTTCCGTCATGCTGGAGACATGCTCCTGTCTGCTCCTTGCCAGAATTAGCTTGTTGACTGTTGAAATGAAATTCAAGCATCTCTCTTTTGTCTTCCATGTTAGTCTTGCAGTCAGAGAAAAGGAAAGATTAGTGTTCTTTTGTCATGATGTGTGTGTTCATCCTTCTTGATTCTGGAGCTTTCTTGTGCCATTGTTTTTTGTCGGGTCTAAGACAGCATTTTCAAGATCAGTTTTCATATTATTTGACCAAAAAAATGAAATTGCTGTCATTTGGTTCAGAGAAATGAAATGAAATTTCATCATCAGAAGCAAAGAACAAACAACAAAGTTTAGGTTTAAATGAGTGAATCAAATTACGGTAATATAAAAGTTGATCTGTGGTACGAACCACAGATGTGTTTGACCTACAAGTAAATGATTCTTCGGGAATTGCTGAAATATTTTAAGAATTTCAAAAGGAACAGTTAAGGCAAAAGAAGGGCAATATATATCTGATAACATAAGTAAAATCAACAAGAATATGTTTTTTCTTAGCTTGTCTGATCTCTGAACTGGAAATGGGAAAAAAAAAACTTTTCAGCTGAGCAAAGATGGCATTTCCATCTGACAAATCCAGTGCTTTAAGTGGGGCGGTGCGCACCAGTACGGAGTACCGCCACTTCTCAGTTCGAGCCTCTAGCGTACCGAGACTTTTTATCACTTTTATCTGCTGTTACCCACCGCTTAATTTACCTGCAACGGTCGAATAAGGGGAGTACCAGCACTTATTTTTTCCACTTAAAGCACTGAACAAAACAAATCACAAATCGATGACAATTGCTTTGAATTATTAGACTGTAATTCTAACCGTGCAAGCCCAACAAGCACAATCTCTTACAGAACACTCAGTAGTATAGCATTTTAATTGGTATCAGAATTCCCCGAAAGCAGTGATGGACAAAATAATTAATGTCTATGCTAATTCATAATGCTAATGTATTAGCATAGAACTCATAATGCTAATGTATCAGCATGGGTCTCATTGTCAGGCTCAAGCCTCAGCTTTGTAAATTCTACGTTCTTAAATGCATTAGCATTGAGCTAAAACTGTTGTGGCAGTGCTTTAACTGCTGATTCACACCTCCCATGACTGGAACAAAGATGGACAGTATGCCTAAGGTAAGAATTCACATTTGGGGGATCAAGTTTAAGTGAAGTTTTGCTTCTTTACTTCAATTGAAGTTTATTTAATTAGCCATTTTAGATTCAACACTAAATGTTTTTTTCTTTTTTGGTTCCTCCCATCATTCTGATGTTTTGTCATGAATGGCAACTTGGTAACTGTCATTTATCCCTTCCTGATCAGGCATCTACGTCGACTTCAAGAGCAGCAGCAGAGACTCCCAAGGCACAAGTCAGCACTCCTGCTCCAGAGAAAACTAGCACCCAATTTGAGTATTACGATGCAGGGAACCACTGGTGCAAAACCTGTAATGTCACCTGCGGCGCCATGTTTGATTTTTTCACTCACTTGCACAGCAAATCACACAGAAAGGTTTGTTCGCTAGTGCGCCGTTTTTCTTGATTGATGTTTAAAGCAGAATATTCTTAAAAATACTTTATGTTTCAGCATTCTTGGCATCTGAGGTTTGGTTTTAATATTGATTGTGATTTCTGTTTCTAACCAAGAACCATTTTGTTTTCTCCGTCAGTCTCAAGACCCCTATAACAGGCCCTGGGCGGCTAACACGTCCAGCATTAACAAGAAGCAAAGTGGGGTGGAGAAGATCACCAAACCTGCGAAAGGTACTGGACATGGAGATGGCTCAGATCAGTGGGGGCCTTTGAGTGCGTCAGAATGAAAGCGCTGTTTAGGCTATGTGTAGAAATGGTCTGGATCTGGTCAAAGTCTTGAAGGACTTAAAGTTGTTCAAAGTCACTGACTGCTGTTGATAGGAAGAAGAACAAGAGATTTTGACACAGCATAGGCCGAATAGTGAATTGGCAGCCAACAGTAACCACATGGGATACAAAAACTCACATTCAGTTTCTTGTACCCCATTCAGTTATCATTAGCTGCCGGTGTGCTATTTGATCAATGTTGTATTAGATGTTCTGTTTCTTTTTCCTATAGACAGCACTTGGTGAACTCAAACAGGGCTATAAATTGATTCACACCAGACTATTCTTTTAATGCTGGAGGTGTGTGTGGCCTCCACAGCACATCTGTAAATTAAATGCAAATTCATCACGTCTAATGTTGTCAAATGTGAAATTACATCATACTTCTGTGACTTTCACAGATCTGCTATGATAACACTTCTGTGACTTCCACAGATCTTTAGAGTTATCCTGATAACTTTATGTACTAAGAAGTTAACTGTTGATTTGAGGTTGATGAAGCTGATATAAGCTGTTAGGAGGTTTAGAAATATTAGCTGTAGGTAGTCATGAAAACTTTTTGTAACGGATTTGGGAATTTATAATTAAGTGTTTGCCTTGAGTTAACGTCATGCGCGTTACACTCGGGCCCTAGTGTAAATGACAGGCAGAGTGCAAAGTTCTCGTACATGAACTAGGCTGTGACGTAACATTAAGGAGTATTAGGCTAATTCATCAATGTTTGTGCTTAAATGAGCACAATAACTTGTAATACTTTTAGGTTGAAATATCTAAAATGAACTAGAAACAGCTACAGAATGTGAAGAAACAAGCATATTGATGTTCAAATGCTTAAGCGCTGTGTTTTCAGATATTCTGTGAAGTTAGCATAGTGGCCAGCTGCCGTGCTTTGCCATTCATAGCTATTAAAGTCAATGTAAGTGAATTCAAAGCTACGTTCAAAACCACTCGAAACTGAAGGTATTCCATGAGAACTACACTACACTACTTTGCACTCTACCAGTCTTTAAAATTAGGGCCCTCGGTCTTATTATTATAATTATTATTGTTCGTATTAGTTATTTGTATAGCTGAATTTTACAATTCTTGAATTTCAATGATTTTTTTTTTTTGGCAAAGTGTGTAGTATTGTGTCTGACTAACACCACTCGTCTTCTTGCAGTGTGGCGTACCCTCTCCATGGTAACACAGAAAGGGTAAATATTGATCAAAAAAATATATGTTCCTTTAAGCGTTGGTTTGACGCTGCTTCGTCGCTCTTTTGTTCTCTTAGGCTCTGAGTTTCTGATGGCTGTCAAGGGATTTTACTGCCAACTCTGCAAGGAGTTTTTTGGAGATCCAGTCTGCGCTGAGGAACATGTCACTAGTCAAGCACATAATGAGAAATATAAGGTACAGGCACTGCATTTACAAATGAAGCTATATGGATATGTATGTTAGACTGAGACTTGATGGTACACTTTTTTTTTTACATTTTAACAGCAACGGATGGACGAGAACCCCCTGTATGAACAACGGCGGAATCTAGATCGCCAAGCCAGCATGGCCATGACCTCGGAGACTATACATTCCGAGCCGAAGCGCTCCAAGCATGGCAAAGAGGAGGAACTTTCAGTTAAACAGAAGGAGGAAACAACAGTGATAACAAAATCACAAAGTGTACGCGAGGAGGAGAAAAAGTCTGTGTATGGGCGAGAGGAAGAGGATGGTAAGTCCAAGCACAGCCGCAAGGAAGAGAAGGAGGATAAATACAAATATCGTAAGAAGGAGGAAGAGGAGGATAGGCCCAAATATGGGCGCAGGGAGGAAGAGGAAGAGAGGCTCAAGTATGGGCCACGAGAGGAAGAACAGGAGCGACCAAAATACAGCAGGAGGGAAGAGGAAGAGGTCCGCTTCAAATATGCTAAAAGAGAGAGAGAGGAAGAGGAAGAGTTCCGCTTTAAATATGGTAAAAAAGAGAGAGATGAAGAAGAAGAGGTCCGCTCCAAATATGGCAGAAAAGACAGGGAGGAAGAGGACAGCAAATTCAAATACAGCAAGAAAGACGAAAGCGAAGGGCGTTCTAAGTACAGTCAGAGAGACGAGGAAGAGGCCCGTCCTAAGTACAGTAGGCGGGCCGAGGAAGACAGCAGCAGAGGAAAATACAGCAGACAGCAGGAAGAGGAGCAGCGCAACAGGTCTGCTCGAGACGAAGATGAGCGAGCCTCATACAGAGTGGATGACCGAAGGTCGAGCCGAGCCACAGACAAGCGGTCTCGACACACCCAAGAGGAACCTGAGCGCAAGACCAAGCATGGGAGGTGGGAGGAGGAAGAGAATGAGATGAAGCCCAAGTGGACTAAAGAGGAGCCACAGAAGAAAGAGAGGTCTTACCGGAACAGGCAGGAAAAGGGCGGGAAAAAAGGAGAGGCGACCAAGGAGGAGAAACCCGAGGTTCCTGAAAAACCCACAGAACTTCCAAAAGTCCTTTGTGGCCCCAGTCCTGCCATGTTGGCAAAACTGCGTAAGAAAAATGAGGAGGCCAACAAAGGAGGGACATTTGGGAAGTTCACTTGGAAGAAACCACAGAAGACCCAGCTGGAGAAGGAGGCTGAGAGGATGGCGGCTCAGTTCATCAAGGAGGATGAAGAGGCAGCGAAAGCAGCTGAGCAAGCTACAACAGCTAAGGAGCCTGTAGCCATAGAGGGAATGGAGGGTGACGACGCCTTCGCCCGATCGCTCGCCGCTGCCAAGACGATCGCCATCAAGCTGGCTGGCAAGACGGCCCTCCCCACTCCTACTCCATGGCAACCCCTTGGCCTGTCATCTTCCATGGTGCTTCGGAAGTCAACTGCCAATAACACCTCACCCGTGAATCCGGCTCTCGCAATGAAACCTGTCTCGGTCACCCCTGTCAAAGCCCAGTCCTCCGCTCCTACCCAAGAGGAGAAGAAGGATGCCATGTTATCTGCAGATGTGATCTCTATGGCATTTGGGGGACAGGAGGTTCAGCTAAAAGCACCAGACATCCTCTCTCCGACCTCCTCCTCTGACCCAGTGGTCCCCTCTGTTTCCTTAGAGCCCCAGCCATCTGCCCAGGTGGCAAACCAGGGCAAACCTGCTAAAGCAGAACCTGCCCCAGTGCCCCAGACTGTGTGCATAATGAGCATGGAGGCAGATGTGGCAGTGCCCGGTGTGCCCGAGAGCGAGCAGACCCACACAGTGGTGGTGCGCCCTCCTCCCATGGTCCACAAGCCCCCCGCCACCAAGGTTCCTCCCGGGTCAACGAAGCCCAAGTCCAGCTTGGCTGCAGCCAAAGCCCAGGACCTGTTTGATATTTTCTACAGTGGGGTGACGCCCTCAAGCACACATAGCACTGTGTCAAAGCCAGTAGCCCAGGAGCAGCCCAAAGCTGGCCCAAAGAAAGACAAGAAGGGGCAGGTTCCTGAGCGTAAGGACCAGTCTGTGCTTTTAAAAACAGAGAAATATTCTCCAGAGGTTGTCATGGAGCCTACTCTGTTGAAGACTGACAAACCACCACAGGAAGTTACCATAGACCTTGTCCAATCACAGGCAGCTGCTCCAGTCCAAGAAGTTGAAATGGATCCTTTGCAATTAGAGACAGTTGCTCCAGCCGAGGAAGATTCTATGGACACTGTCCAATCAGGGACTACTTCTCCAGTCCAGGAAGTTGCAGTGGAACATGTCCATGCAGAAACAGTTGCTTCCGTTGAAGACGCCATGCACCCTGTCCAAGCAGAGAGTGCTTCTCTTATCCAGGAATTTACCATGGACCCTGTCCAATCAGACACAGTTGCTTCAGGTGAGGAAGATACCATGGACACTGTTGAGTCAGAGACCGCTGTTCCAGTTGAGGAGGTTGTGCATTCAGAGACTTTTACTTCTATGGAGGAAGTATCCATTGAACAGGTCCAATCCAAAGCAGTAGCTCTCATGCAGGAAGCTGCCATGGACCCTGTCCAATCAGAGGCTGTGGAATTTGTTCAGCCTGAAGCAAATGCACCTATCCAGATGGTTGTCATTGACTCTGTCCAATTGGAGCCAGAGGATGCCATCCAATCAGAGATGGTACAGCCTCTCCCAGGAGTTGCTATTGACCCTATTCAGTTGGAGTCTGATGACTCCATCCCACAGGCCGCCATGGAAACTGACAACCCCATCGTCATGGAGACAGTCAGCCTGGAGCCGGACGATTCCAGTGCTGATGACGCCATGGCCTTAATCTTGGGCTCTAACAGTCCCCCTCCTGGCTCTTTCACCGAGCAACTCAACCTGGACACCTTTGAGTTCAGTTTTGAAGCGCCTGAGTGATTCCTCTGTTGTTCCTCGATGGAAAACAATGGAGGTTGTTTGCTGCATTGATTTTAAAGGATGGTGAACTTTGTAAAATAGTTTTTTTCCTTCCTTTAGCTGGAACATGTTTACCTGACTGACTGAAGTTAGAATCGTGTTAAAGGGGGGCTTCCCCAACAGTGGAACTTGGCTTCTATTCCTGCGTATGGCAGAATCCCAATGTCCATCATAGACCCTAAACCCTAAATCCTCAAGGGCTTCACTGGTGTGAATGGGCTCTATGATTGACTGATTTGTGCTGGATAATTCTTTGAGGGTTTAGGGGTCAGGGTTAGGGGGGCATTGGGATTCAGCCAATATGATCTCATGATGGACCCTCTATATTTGTGATGAGTGGCAGCCTTTCTCTTCACATGTCCCGTAGCCAGCTGACGTGGTTGGCCTTTGTCCATCGTTTTCTGTGTGTAAACTCTGCTGAAATGTCTGTTTAAATATGATTAGAAGGTAATGTGGAATAATATTTGAGCATTATCCTTTACTGATCTTTTCACATTGATATGCATTTTCAAGCTCTAAAGTCAAATGGTATTTTTTCTTTTCATTCCCGCTGAAATGATTGAGAGAAGTTCATAAAGACAGGTGCAAGGAACTGCCACGTTCCCAAGAGATCAAGTGATGGTAAGCAGACGACGCAAGGACCAAATGAAATGGTTACGATCTAAACTTTCATCTGCATCATAAAGAATCTGTTTCTTTCTTTGCAGCAATGACTGAACACAAGACGGGGATGGGCTCATGTGACTGTGATATACAGTTGGTTTCTGTTCATGTTTTTGTTGAGATTTAAAGCCTGAATCAGTTTCTCTGGTTGTGTTTAGAATGTCTGTTGTCACATATTAACCAAACGTCATGCTTAAACTGTACCTGTTGTTGGAAAATGTTCTTCAAATAAACTCATCAGACCACATTGTTATCTAATTAATATTAGCACATACATCCGGAATGCAGCCTTACAGCCTCTTCTGCATTACTGCAAAAGATTAAATACTTCCTTTTTCACATAGGCTACGTTATTTACTGTAAGTATAAACACACTTGACCACCTTAGAAGTCTGTGTAGAAAGATCTATCCAAAAAGCTTCTTCAAATAAACTCCTTAGATGAGTTTACAATTTGTGAAGGTATGAATATGACACAGAAAAGAATTTGTAATTTCAATGATTTACAGGCTTGCTATTGCACCTTTATGAAAAGCTCTGTAGTTCTCACCTTTATTACCACATGTGACAGGCAAGTCATTTGTAGAGGCTACATTAGCAGTGCCTGTTAAGGATTCAGGAGTTTTATTGTGACAGATAGAAATACTATAAGTGTAAGACGTAGTGAAAATGTATTATATCATGAACATTATATTATGTGAGTAGCACTAATTAGCAGTGCACAATATTAACACGAAGTTCCCATCAGATGCTGTAACACACACTTAGAAGTCAGATTTTATTCTACTGGGTGCCTTATGTATCTTTAATTACATCCTGTACACTAAGGGAGTGGACACACACACACACACACACACCTGTTTGTGCACCCCACAGGTGTCAGAGCTCATGGGCTCAGCTATTAGAAGTAAGCAGTGTGTTTGCTAGGAAGGGTCATGTTCTTTCTTCTGCTTTTGCAGGTAGAAGGATGTTCATACTTGGACAGTGTCCTTTTGAGGGAGACTGGAGATTTTCCACATAAATCTCATGTCATTTGAAATGATTTGGAGAAACACAAATGTAACTTTGGATGATCCACAAGATGAATGTATAGTCCCTTTAATCATTATACACCACTAATCATAAACATGACATAAATACTTACTATACATTATAAATATTTGCTTTATAAATAGATAAAAGTAGACTAGACCACCGTCTCAGTTTTTTTCAACACCATTACAGTATTTCATACTCTACCGTTTGTCCTTGATATTATGGGAGATGGATGATGACCTTGAGATCTCTAGGGGTCATCTTGCCCAGATATTCATCCCTGTGTTCAGCCCCCCTCAGTGCTGCTGTGTCTACTGTCTAGCTGTGTGAGCTCTTGTGTGGTGGAGACCAAATAACTAAATGTAATGTTTTCCCTTAGTGGCTCGACTGGAATCACAAGGACTGACCTACGGTAAGTAAAGCAACTGCAAATGAGTAAAATCTACTCTGAATTTTTTTTTTTTAGATAACTGGTTGCATACAATTGCTTTATACAGTGTGTAGTTCCTATAATAAAGCCTACCTATACATAAACATGTAGGTGTATGATATTATGTTATGTCTGGGTGTATGCAATGCAACCTAAGTATAACTCACATAATTTGTTTCTCGTGTGTTGCAGTAAACTAGCAGTAACTTATTCATTGACTGAATTGAAGGTAATAATATCTTGATGTTTTAAGCTCAAGTGTGCAGTAGGTCTATCAGGTCTTAACTCTCTTATAGGATGGTATGCATGTAGCTAAGAGCAGCTTCTCTGTGTGACATCTTTTGGCCTCTTGTGCTGCACCTTAGTATCCTAGGATGCATGTATGGGACTTTAATATTTGTTTATGCCAATTGATTGCTTATATAAATATTTAAAGAATGGACTATGTACATCATTTAGACAGTGTATATAGCCAACAGCTGTCATTTTTTACTTTTTAATAAACCATGTTGTTTCCTGCTAAGCATGAAATGCACTGTTACTTTATTCTTGACTCTTATATTTATATATAGAGTTGATTAAATTAATGGTTTTTTTTAAGTGGCTCATAGCTGATCTGACACCGGTGACTAGAGCCTTTCATGACATAACATTATTGTGTCGGGCAGCACGATGAAGTACTGTGGCCACAAGGGGGTGCTAGTTCCTTTGAAATACGTCTAGTCTAGTCGTACAAATTTTCGGTTATTTTGTTGAATAATGCTTGATTTACACACTTGAAGATTGGTTCTACATAACAAATTAGTTTCAAAGAACATTTTAGTTTCATCCTCAGTGTACAATAAAGTAAAGATAACCTTGTGAAACTTGGTGCATTTGCTAAATCAATAACTACACACTGTAGACCTAACTTTTCTTACTGATATTTACAGAGGTTGTGCAAACTGCACCACACAGCAGGATATCAATGCAACTTGCTTAAAATGCTTAGTTTATGTTCCTAATTATTATAATGTTTGCACTACAGTTTGTTGCTTGCCATAAGGGAAAGGGACCGATGTTTTACAGTACAAAAAACGTTTAATACAATGGCAGAATATTATAAATACATGACAGTTTGGTTAGAAAAAAAAATATATGCACCTACATTAGGTAGGGTGCACTGATTATAAAGCAAACAGACAGCAAAATTTCTGTGAGTTCCTGGCCACCTGCTCACTCACGGTGCTGCCTCTGAACCTCCCTATATAACCTGCGTAGACAGGACGTCCAGTGGGCCCTGACGATGAGTATCAGTCGCATGGTTGGTGAATGGATGAATGGGAAAAGTGTAAATAGAGCTAACTATATATAGCTGCATATACAAGTTCGTGAGTTCCGTAAGGAGTCTCGTCCTACCTCTTTCGAGTTTAGCATTTCTCGTTATATACAATCCCGCTCTGTTAAAAGCACACAACACCCTAAAGTGCAACATCCCAATCTCGCTATGGATCAAACCCTTCATACTATCACGGTCCAGTGACGTAGGTTACACGGTTTGTCACCGGGGTGTCTGACGTCCTTCAAACCAATGAAATTTTCTGTACGCTTGTCTGGCCAATGAGATTTGTCTCGGCCTAGAAGGGCGCAGGGACATCGAGGTAAAACTGTACGAACGCTCGAGTCCCAAGGAAGTCAGTCACGGAGTCACCGTGAAAAACATCATCCGCAAAATGCCGAATAAAACTAAAAAAGAAAAGGTAATGTAATGCCATGGATGAAACTGTAGATTAGCTGTTTTGATTTCAGACTGCACTTGTTTTGTGTGGACGGCATTTCTTGCAGCCCATGTATGCAGTATTTTGTCTGGCCTAGTAGCTGGCAGAGCTAACTGACTGGTGGCACAGCTAACTAGCTAAAGGATAGCCTATGATATCAGCACTTGCCAATAGCGCCTTTCATTTTACAAATTTTCACCCAGATGTGCAAATTGCTGAGTTATGGTTGTTAGGTTTAGCTTTGACAGAAGAAACTTTAGTTGCATTTGAATACATGGGTCATTTACAGAATTTCAGCTGGTGGGTGGCACCTCGCATCAAAATTACTTTTAATAATTCATTTACCTAGCCGGCTAGCTAGCTAGCTTCCCATCTAGCCAGTCGTTTTGTCGTTTTGCGTTGTCCTCATATCCTTAGGTAGTTTTTCAAACTTACCGAGTAAATGTGTAGTTAACGTGAATGTTTCATGCTGTCGATAAGATTAACTTTAAATATCGGGGCATAGCCCTTGTGGCTGATTGCATCCTCTGTCAGACAGAATTTTCGTTGCCGGGGAAGTGTCCGTAGCGTTGTGCGTTTGCGTTAGTTAAGTAAATAACTTGATTTTTGCGGGTAGCTACTTAGGCTTATATTGTCTATTTATGAATAGTTTGTCGCATATCGATATCTCACAGACCAAAATTGCGTTGTCTTCTTAGATGGGTGAACTTGTGTTGCTTCACCTGCGAATCCCAATCAGATTTGCTATGCAACGATATTGTCTGGTCTTAGTATGTTTCTAGCACCGTCTCCACAACGTTATGTTAATCGCTCTTTGGGATGTGCCCAGTAAATACCCGTACCGTATAATGAAATGCTATCGGCTAACGTCGTATTGTACAGTTTCGTGAGATTACAGGCGTTTCCTTGCCTGACACATTTTTTCCATCGATTCTGTCATTCGAACATTTGACCAGAACGATCTCATAAAGTATAATGCCAGACCGTTGTGCTCTTTGAGCTGCCTGCATATCCTTAACAGCGCTGTGAATTTCAGCCCAGCTTCGGGTTGCACAGGGTAAATGGTCCGCAACTCCGCTCATCAGACTGGGTCGGCCCAGGCACCTTCAACTTTAACCCGGGTGGCTGCGGAACCAAGAACTGAATGGTCCTGTAAAACTGGGCTTAACCATTCTTCCCATTCTCTTATGCACCGTCCAAATGAAACCCCTGCGAACATCATGCAGTGTTGTAATCACATTCATCATGATTTCATTTGCCCTTTACAGGAACCAACCAAATCTGCAAAAGGCAGCACGAAAAACAGTAATGTCAGCGGTGGGAAGGATGCTGGAAGCGAAAATGCAGACGAGGTAAATACTTTTTAAGAATTTAATTGGTTGTGATTGTAATCTCAATAATGTGACACACACCCTACCGTAGTCTACATCCAGGTGCAAGAGATGTCCTATAAATCTTTATGTTTGGCCTTGGCGTGTGTGTGTGTGTGTGTGTGTGTGTGTGTGTGTGTGTGTGTGTGTGTGTGTGTGTGTGTGTGTGTACTGCCTCCCTGAGGTGTGCACACTCCTCTGTGGTAAAGGCTGTGTCCTGGTCTTGAATCTGGCACTGGGCGTCAGGACTTTTCTCTATTTCTGTCAGGAAGGGAGAGGCACACTCCACACTCCTCACTCCTCAGTATTCAGCTGGGATCATCCCATCCAGGCCTGCTGCAGGTTGGGGGGGGTTAAATGGGGAAAGCAGAGGCAGTAACTCCTGACTCTGTTTACTGCCAATAAAACACACACACACACGGAGGGGCATGCAGGCAAAAGTGGGCTATTTGTCATGAGTGCGGGTCTCGTTTTGCTGGTCACGTGGTTGCGTGCGTATACGGCCTGTCAGGGTAAGGACTTTGAAGGGCAGAGAGAATCTAGTGGAAGAAGTGATCAAAGCTTTTGTTGGTCCACTGTGCAATGTTTAGGGATGGAGGATGGCCATCATGGGTTTTCGTGAAATCTAAAAACAAGTTGAATGATTTCTCAGGTTCTTCTAAACTGCTATGGTATGTGTAGTGGAATGGTTTACATTTTATGCTGTCTTGAACACAGCCTTGCATTCATTTGCCTTCTATTTAATACCCTGTAGAACATTGGATAGACTTAAAAGACTAGCTGGTGTAGGTCAGGCAGTGTAAGATTGTACAATACATTACATCATTGTATCATGCATGCACACCAGCTTTGAGTATTTCTGATAACTTGGTGATGAATATGCCAGTGTCCATTTGAAGTTATATGTTCTAGAGCTGCTAGTGGATTTAGTGGGGGTAACACAAAGAGAACCTTACATGATGTTCCTGTTCCCTCATCTCCTCTGGTCTTTGTTTCTTGTGAATGAGCTCAGCATGAAAAGCACAGTTTTCTTGCGATGGGGCTTGACTGTGTGTCCACAAGTTCCGGTCGCTGTATGAAGCCCTGGCACCTCATTGCTGTCTTCAAGAGGATCAAGGCATTTATTTGTCATATACATTGAAATACTAATGTAAAACTTGGAATGGAATAGCATAGACATGTCAGGAAGTTGCATAGATAAGTCAGGAAGTTGCATAGACATGTAGTGAAGTTGCATAGACATGTAGTGAAGTTGCATAGACATGTAGTGAAGTTGCATAGACATGTAGTGGAGTTGCATAGACATGTAGTGGAATTGCTCTTGTTAGAGATGGATGCATGGACTACGTCTACATTGTTGTGGCGGTGGTAGTGTAGCGGTTAAGGAACCTGGCTAGCGTACAAGTAGCAAGAAAAACTGTGGGTTCAAATCCCAGCTGCAACTGTTGTGCTTAACCCTGAGTTGCTCTAGGGGAGACTGGCCCTGAACAATTGATAGCTGACAAAATGTAAGACAATTTGGATAAATGCATAAATGTAAATGTAATGTTCCACTTGTGGGCTGGGACGTTGTTTGGGCATTAAATATGTTGAATTGCTGTCAGATGTTGGTTTATGTGAGAGACTGCAGAGAGCATAGCTTAGTCCACTCCTCACTTCCCCAGTGCAGTATGAGAGAGACTTTACAGGAGAAAAATGGTGTGAATCAATCCATAGCCCTGTTGTTCAAGGTCATGGAGGGCTGTCGGTAGGAAAAAGAATGAGAAAATTGAATGCGACAAAGACTGAATACTGAACCGACAGAAACTCACTGTCAGTTTAGTTTTCCTATACCCCATTCAGTTAATGCTATCCGCTGCTTTGCTTCTCGTCTGTGTTGTAGCAAATTGTCTTGTTCTTTCCCCCATAGACGGCACCTGGTGACCTCAAACAACAGGGCTAAGGATTGAGACACGCTGAATTTCTACTTTAAGAAAATTTCAGGGCCATTTGAAGTAGATAATGTAGTGGGGGGTTAAAGCTCTGTTGATCATGGGCTTGTGAAAGGACCCTGTTCACACACTTGCAGCCCTCTGGCAGATGTGTTTGTGAGTTACCAGGATATGGCATCAGTTGGAGATGATAATGACACCCTTTTAATGGCCGACAGCTGATCAGGCACAGGCCTCTGGCCACACTGCATGCAGCCAGCACTCAACACAAGCCTGTGTGTTCACTGTTTCTCACAGTGCAGTAATAGGCCTACACAGCTTGCACCTGTTTGGTTTAGGGGTGTAACAATATGTACATGTAACACTATGAGTATATTGGCAAAGTATCACAATTATAGGGTATTATTCTGATATTGCTATAATATTAATCTCCTGATAGGGTATCATTCTGATGTTGCTAAAGTATTCATCTCCTGATAGGGTATTATTCTGATATTGCCAAATGATTAAAGAGCTTTTGTGCTTCGAGAGCACAGAGCCAGAATGTTTCCTCAAACACAGACTATCAGAGGGGACGCCAGCCTGAATCAAACACTGGTGTGTTCAACACAGAGGCACAGCAGAGAAGGCAGTTGCTTGCCTTTTATCAACATGCATCCAATTCTGGTTAAATGGATGAACTATTTTGAACTTTCACTTGAGCTTAATCTTCCATCTGCAAATGGCCTGGTGGATGCACACTTGGTGTGTATGGCCTTTAATATGGTGGTTTTGTGTACGCTTTAGGACAAGGTGAAAGCCTCATGACGCGCTCATCGAACGAGAGCAAACATGCCAACCTGTGTAGCTGCACACTGTTCTGGGGAGGCAAGCGTGTTGTTTAGTCTGGAGCACACACTACACAAGGGTGTGAAACAGGACGTGTTTGAACTTGGCCTGTGAGTGTGTTTGCTGTCCTGCAGTGTGCCTGGACAAAGAGAGTTCTGGTGAATGTTGTGGTGACAGTAGATCAGGGAACTTTTGTCGCTGCCAATTTTCTGACCAGTGCGTTTTTGTGACCTGCACTTTATTGGACAGGAGGACAGGAAGGGGCGGGTGTACATTTTCTAAATCTGTGTTTTATTGGACAGGAGGACAGGAAGGGGTGGGTGTCTACCACTAGTTGCTCTTCCCACGTGGAGGCAGAAAATGTGTGTCTGAAGAGGGTGGGATGCTGATTGGCTAGAGTGACACACACACACCACACACACACACACACACACACACACACACACACACACACACACAATGTTATCCCAGGCCCCTGTGGTGCGTGGACAATGTCCGGCAGGGACTGGCTGCAATATTGATGGCACACATCTGAGCGCGCCCAGTCTTGACGTCAAGGTTATTGATTATCTATTTTCAGCCAGGCCCCGTCATGCAGTCCCCCCTAAACCACCCCTAACCATCCGCCCAGACGTTATGACCCAGTCATACAGTCCCCCCAAACCATCACAGGGTCTGCCCCAAACCACTCGCCCAGAGGTTCTGTGCCCATGGCTGGGGTCTGCCTAAACATGCCCAAGCACACATCAGCACCACAGCAGCACATGTGATGACCTAGCAAGCGCACACACACACACTCACACACACGAGACTATGGACTGCTGGTTAAATGGTACATGATGGCTTGAGCAGACTTTGGCCTTGCTTACGTGAGAAAGATCATATTGTCTGAACAGGAGACGCCTTGCCCTTCATTATGGTTTCATGTCTGTCCACCACAGCCAAGCCAGTGGGCTTGTTTTGCTGGGCTGTGGGGCCGTGGAACAGGCTGAGACACTCAGGCAAATGGACAGGCAGACAGACTGATTACACTGGTCAGGGACGCCCAACAACCACAAAGAATTCAGTGTCACTGAAGTCTTTCCCATGACTGTGATTTCAGAACAAGGTTAGAGATGTTTACCTGTCTCACACACACACACACACACACACGCACACACACACACACACACACACACACATTGATCAGGCATCAGTAAAAGGCCAAATGAGAGCTACCATGTTTCCTGAATTCCCACTTGTCCATCTGCACTGCATCACTTTGATGTCATTTTGCCCTGCGAGTGGCCTGGTAGGTCTGTCTGTCTGTCTGTCTGTGTCTGTCTGTCTGTCTCTGTCTGTCTGTCTGTCTGTCTGTCTGTCTGTCTGTCTGTCTGTCTGTCTGTCTGTCTGTCTGTCTTCTATCTCTCTTTCTCTGTCTTCATCTATCTGTTCTCTCTTTCTCTTTCTCATAAACTCTTATCTAATCACTGTGTTCTCATGGCTCACTGGAGTTGGAAAAATAGACTAGTCCTTTTCCATGCTATGAGCTGGCCTGCCAATCATGCTTGCCACCCTGCCTACAGGTACTAATACACACACACACACACACACACACACACACACACACTCACACTCACACACACTCCTAGAGTCTGACACACGAGCATACTCTCTCTCATTCTCACTCTCTCTGTCTCTTATACACACAATCTCTCTCTTTTCCTCTCCCTCGCTACCACACTCTATCACACACACACACACACACACACACACACACACACACACACACACACACACACACACACACACAGGAGAAAGACATGAAATTAATGTCCATTTCCTCACTAATGTCCAGTGGCAGGCTGCTTAATCCATGGGCATACCTGATCTCTAGTCATTTAATCTCTCACTCTCTCGCTCTCTCTCTTTCTCTCTCTCTCTCTCTTTCTCTGCAACCTGGCTGGCAGAACCTGGCTCTCTGGATGG
>PYXC01001219.1:872500-875000 GCA_015244755.2 Tenualosa ilisha
GGTACACAAGTCATCCTTTTCTGCCCACACATACACACATAGAGTACCTGACAAAACTCCTGTCACTTATCCATTTTGTAGAAACAACTTTTAATGAATCTGTTGGTTTCAGCTTCATATGAAAGCTAAAACCCTCCCAAATGATGTTTATGAACTAAAGTAAATTTGTTTCACTGAAAAAAGATTTATCATTTACTGAAGACAGAAAGGTCAAATTTTTGGCAAGACAAAAGCTTTGTTGCCTACAGAAAGTAATGTGAAAATTGAACAAATAATATACTTAACATACAAAAATATATTCCATAACATCAGCGAATTAAGTAGTGGTGCTATGAGACCCACATTTAATATTTACATTTAGGCATTTACATTTAGGCGTTTAGCAGACGCTTTTATCCAAAGCGACTTACAAAAGAGGATAACATTCAAACAAAAGAGGATGACTTTCAGATAATAACGTCTTGTATGACTTCCATTAGCTTGAGAGACTGCAAGGATTCTTTGGATTCATTCATGATCTTGACTGTTTTCTGGTTGAATCTTGGATCCATGTGGGCTCCAGTAGGTCTCATCCATTCAGAGCCCCGTAGGTCTCATCCATGTGGGCTCCAGTAGGTCTCATCCATTCAGACTCCCGTAGGTCTCATCCATGTGGGCTCCAGTAGGTCTCATCCATGTGGGCTCCAGTAGGTCTCATCCATTCAGACTCCCGTAGGTCTCATCCATTCAGACTCCCGTAGGTCTCATCCATGTGGGCTCCCGTAGGTCTCATCCATGTGGGCTCCCGTAGGTCTCATCCATGTGGGCTCCAGTAGGTCTCATCCATGTGGGCTCCAGTAGGTCTCATCCATGTGGGATCCAGTAGGTCTCCTGCAATGTTTGTGTCTGTGTCTGTGATGTAATTCAACAGAAGATTAATCAGGAAAATCCACCTTCTGCCACTTCTCCAGCGTCCATCCTTTTGGCAGGCACACAGTTTTTCAATTATCTTTTGTTTAGTGCTGGTTTCTGGGCACTGATTTGACCATGGAGGCCATTTCGAGGCAGAATTTGACAAATTGTTCTGGTTGACATGGGGACTTCAGGTGACTGGGTCTTGTGAATCTCTGCTGCAATGGAAAATGGGCTGGCCTTGGATTCTCAAGCCAACCAACTGTCCTCCCGAGCAGTTGTCTTGTTGGGTGTGCCTGACCTGGGCTTGTCAAAAATGTCTCCAGTCTGTTCATATCTTTTTCTTGTCCTCTGTCCTTGACACTGAGACACACTGAGGGTGCCTGCCATGTCAGCAGTGGATCTGTTCTTCAGCCTCTTGATAATCAACACTTTGGTCTCAGGGTGAATCTTAAGCATGTTGTCAGAGGTCAACTTGCAGTTGATGTGAAGGTGTAGTGTACTGGAGTTCTTTTTATACACAGCCGAGAATTATTTGATCCATTATTTGATCCACAGGTGAAGCTCTAATCTAGGATTGAGGCGACAAAACTTATGTCTTTGCAAAAATTTACTCAGTGGGCTTTACCAAGCTGTGAACATCAGAATACTTTTAGACAGTTTTGTTTTGCACCAAAACATTATTCCAAAGGCTGTTGATATCAAAATGAGCCATTTCTTGTAAAAAAAAACAACCAAACAAAAAAAAAACAGAAAACAAATATTGATTAGAAATACATTTGCGGGGCACTTCAGATCAATGTGTACCCAAGCGACAAGACTTTTGTCAGGTACTATTTATATGCGTATAACACAGCAGTATATACTATATTACATAATGCAGTATGAATCCTATCTGATCTCCTAAGGCCTCCCATGTGCAGTAATGCGTAAGTGTACTTCTTTTGTAGGTGATCCACTGCAGTAATGCGTAAGTGTACTGCTTTTGTAGGTGATCCACTGCAGTACTGTGTAAGTGTGCTGCTTTTGTAGGTGATCCACTGCTGTTTTGCACCTTGCACATCTTACCGTGTAAAGTGCTTTGAGTTGAGAAACACACCACAGGGATGGAGGTTGTGCCTGCGTGGGCCAATAGAATAGAAGTTCACTCACTACAAGGCGATCTGTGTGATGTCACATCCCTGGATATTTGTCATCCACAAACATTCAACCCTCCCCCCCCCCCCCCATCTCTTAATTTCTCCATCTCTCTCTCTCTCTCACTCACACACACACGCTTTCTTTTACTCTCATGGTGTGTCTTACCAAGCACATGACAGTAATTGTATCATTTGTACGGGTGTCTGCGCTAAGTAGGCCAATGCCACAACACACCACACACACAGATTAGGGCTTCTCTCACATGCCACACACACATACACACACACACACACACACACACACACTTATAATAAATCTGTGTGCTTTCTAAGAAGGCTCCCACTCTGAGTCATGGGACTGATGCAGAACAGTGTCAGCCACACACACACACACACAGCCACTGTGGACAGTATGGGAGGAGAAAGTATAAAGTCTTTTGTGTTTTGTTTTGCAGCTGTCTCTGGTGAGG
>PYXC01001219.1:877500-892500 GCA_015244755.2 Tenualosa ilisha
TCATATGAAGACTTTGCTGAAGGGAATTACTCACGATTTGTAGCGTTGTGGCGTGGAACACTGGAGAAGCATGGAAATAGGGCTGGGTGATATGGACCAAACAATATATCTCATTCTATTTTGCTATATCTCGATATTTGATATATATGTCTTGATATCTGTACAGGAAACATAACCTCCAAAAAACTACTGCAAGAACAAATATGCCAAATTCCACAAGGTCTTTTTTTATTGAAGTGCAAAGAGGTAGGCAGTTCATGCAGGAACAAAGTGCTTCTGTGACATTTGAAAAAAAAAATCCCTGTATACAAAAATAATAATTGAACTGCAAAGTAAAGGAAGAAATAATACATCTTGCCTTCTTTTCATTCAAAACTAAAACTCAAGGTAGGCTGTTCATGTAGGACCAAAGTGCTTCTGTGACATTTAATGAATATTTTACCTGTGTTATCTTGTGGGAAATAAGTGGTTTGAAGGCATGCTCTTTGAATCCTCTGGTCCAAAATGAGACGCACATGTAAGGCTCACATGTCCTGCTGCTCCACGTCTGTAGTCAGGGCATAGTAAGTCACTTTTTCCAATTCAGCAGCAAGCCGCTCTCTCTCCGTAGTGTACAGTCGCAGTTCTTGTCTCGCAAAGTAATGCTGACTAGGTAAACTGTATCTTGGATGAAGTGTTTTTTGCATGCGTATGAAGCCACGTTGTTCAACAGTGGCAATGGGTGCCATATCCACATACATGGAAACGTCAAAAAAACGTCTGTAAGCAACTGGCAGAAAACGGAAACGTATAATTTGTCAGAGGTGGTGTCCTAATCATGCAGACAGCAAGTTGAGCACTGACAGCCTTACAAACTCTGTCTCCTGTCTGTCTCCCTGTCTGTCTCCCTGTCTGTCTCCCTGCCTGTCTGTCTGCCTGTCTGTCTGCCTGTCTGCCTGCATGTCTGCCTGGTGCTGCTGAATCAGTGCAGTGCCTCTTGCCATCTCATCTCCTGTGCTGTGTGATGTGTCTTCTGGGCAAGACAACGGCAGCACTTTTAGATCGCATATCTGATCCAATAGTATTTTCTTTTAGTATCAAATGTTAGCTGGGAATAGATTTTTTTGGGGCAACCCCTAGTACTCTCTGTGTGTGTGTGTGTGTGTGTGTGTGTGTGTGTGTGTGTGTGTGGTGTGTAAAACTGCAGTGTTGTTATGGTCTGGTTATCTGGTTAGCTCCACTCTGAAGTGGAGCTAACCTCCTGCTCCATCCACATCAACCCCCAGTGCCTTTATCTACCAGGCCACAACGCAAGCTGGCATCCACAATTCAGTGTGTGTGTGTGTGAGTGTTTTTGTATTTCTTTCAGGCAGTGTTTCTGGAAGGCTTTGTTTGAGGGAGAGAGAGAAGCTGACAGAGTGTGTATTCATTTGTGTTGTGTGTTTGTCGTGTGTGTGTGTGTTTGTCATGGTTATGTGTGTATGCCTGTGGGAGCATTTGCAGCTAAACTTCATTGGGAGGGTGGATGCGCCTGTGTGTGTGTGTGTGTGTGTGTGTGTGTGTGTGTTTGTTTTGTGTATGTGTGTGTGTGTGTTAAGTGATTCTACCTCTTTGTCTGTTAGTCTGGTAGAGAATGTGAAGTAAATTTAGAGGATTTGTGCCTGACTATCGTGTGTGTGTGTATGTGTGTGTGTGTGTGTGTGTGTGTGTGTGTGTGTGTGTGTGTGTGGGGCGCCCTGTTCTGCTCAGATGGGCCCAGACAACTGACCCTGTCCTAATGTGACCTCCTCTCTGTGCGTCTGTCCTAATGTAGTTCCCCTCACCCCAGCATGGATGGCACGCTGTGTGTTTGCGTGCGTGCGTGTGTGTTTGTGCGTGTGTGTGTGTGTGTGTGTGTGTGTGTGTGCGTGTGTGTTTGTGTGCGTGTGTTTGTGTGCGTGTGCTTGTGTCTGTCTGTTAACCCAGAGAAACTGGAAAGGGATGACTAACTACTGGGGTTCCCATTTAGCCAGTAAGTCACACACACACTCTCATACGCTCTCAGAAAATGTGTGTATATGCATAGAGAAACTGTACCACAATACCATCCCCACAGTCACACACACACACACACAAACCCCTCACCACCCCCTCTGTGTCAGTGCCTCTGTGATTACGTGTGTGTGTGTGTGGTGTGTGTGTGTGTGTGTGTGTGTGTGTGTGTGTGTGTGAGTGAGATGAAGCTAGGGAACCTGGCGGAACAAGCAGAATGTCCTCTAGCCTGGTTCCGTTCTTGCGTAACGCTAACAATTGAAACGCTCACCCAGACGAGCTGACTGGCTCCTTAATGGAGGGACATGTGACACTTGTGTGTGAATGAACCTCCCTCCATCGCACGCACGCACACACACACTAGTGTGTTGCAATGAAGGAGTCTCCACACTAGACTGCTAGAGAACAGCGCCAGCCTGTTCTGTTCTCTCTCTCTCTCTCTCTCTCTCTCTCTCTCTCTCTCTCTCTCTCTGCAAACATGACATGAGAGAGAGAGAGTGTGTTTCAGTGTGAGAGAGTGTGTTTCATGATCTTGTCTTGCTGCTCCCGACTGACTATTTGCTTCTGGAAAAAAGGCAAGTAGAGAAAAAAGGATGTGGAGAGAAAGGGAGGGGGGGGGGAGAGAGAGAGAGAGAGAGGATGAGGAGAGGAAGGGAAGGATGAGTGACGTGTGGGGCCCTGGAGAGAGATGATGGAATCTGGAGCAAGAGCTCACGTTATGGAGCACTGCTGAAAGTGTGTGTAGGGTGTGTGGTAGAGCTTTAGTGTGTGTGAGGGATGGACACAGCAGATGAAGGAGAGGAGGATGGGGGATGAATGTGAAGGGATGGGGGGATGAGAGCGGAGGAGGGGAAGGGCTGCAGAATAGTGTAGGGATGAGGGGATAAGAGAGGAGGAGGAGGAGAGGATGGGGGGATGAGAGAGGAGCAGAGGGAGGGCTGTAGTGGAGTATAGGGATGAGGGGATAAGAGATGGGGGGGTGAGAGAGGAGGAGGAGAGGATTGGGGGATGAAGAAGGGCTGTAGTGTAGTGAAGGGATGGGGGGATGAGAGAGGAGGAGAGGATGGGGGGATGGGGGGATGAGGAAGGGCTGTAGTGTAGTGATTTTGTTTGCTGTGATTATGCCAGTAAGCAGCTTATGTTCCTACTGGAGTACGACTGTCTGCCTGAAGCACACACGCTCTCTCAGTACACACACACACACACACACCACACACACACACACACACCAAACACTCTCAGTACACCCACACACCAGACAGACACACACACACCACACACACACACACACACACACTCACACTCAAACACTCTCAGTACACCCACACACCAGACACACACACACACACACACTCACACTCAAACACTCTCAGTACACCCACACACCAGAGACACACACACACACTCTCTCTCAGTATACACACACACACCACATACACACACACTCTCAGTACATCCACACACCAGAGACACACACATACACTCACTCAAACACTCTCAGTACACCCACAGACCAGACACACACACACACACACACACTCAAACACTCTCAGTGCGCCCACACATCTAAGACACACACACACACACACACTCTCAGTACACCCACACACCAGAGAGACACACACACACTCTCAGTACACCCACACATCAGAGACACACACATTCTCAGTACACACACACACTCACACTCAAACACTCTCGGTACACCCACACACCAGAGACACACACACACACACACTCTCAGTATACACACACACACCAGACACACACACACACACTCTCAGTACACCCACACACCAGAGACACACACACACACACACTCAAACACTCTCAGTACACCCGCACACCTGAGACACTTAAACACACACACTCTCAATATGCCCACACTCACACACACTAGTACCCACACACCAGAGACACACAACACACATACATACACACACACTGAGTACGCCTACACACCAGAGACACACAGACACACATACATACACACACACTCAGTATGCCCACACACCAGACACACACACACACACACTCACTCTCACTCTCAGTATGGCCACACAATAGAGGGACACATGCATGCGCGCGTACACACACACACACACACACACACACACACACACACACACACACACACACACTAGTACTCTCAGCTCCTAGTACACCTACGGACATGAGATATATACACACACACACACACACACACCCTCTCTCTCAGTACGCCCACACACATGAGGAACACACACACACACACATACATACACACTCTCACACTCAGTACGCGCACACTCAAACACTCACTTTCAGTACACCAACCTACTAGAGGGACAAGCACACACACAGACTATCATACTCCAAGCTCTCAGTACACGCACACATCAGATAGACACACACACACACACACACACACACACTCCTTCTCTCCTTTGCCAGAGGGAGACAGGTGCAGACACTCTCTCGCTGTCTCATTTGCTAGTTTTTTTTCTCTCTCTCTTTTGCTCTCTCTCGCTATCTCTCTACATCTTTCTCTTCCTCTCTCATTCTTTCTCTCTCTCACTGCTTTTCTCTGTCTCTGTCTTGTGTTTCTCTCTCTACCTCTTTTCTTTCTCATCTACTCTCTTTATCTCCACGTCTTTTCTGTCACTCTCTCATTCCCTGTTTCCCTTCCCACACACACACACACACACACACACACACATACACACATACACACTCATGTTCTCTCATCACTTTGTTGCATGATTAAGCACAGAACATTACAGTTAAGAGCTTCTTAAGCACTAAACCTTCATGTCCAGGACGGACACACACGCACACACACACACACACACATACGCTCACACACGCCACGCACAAGCGCAAGGTCATGTTTCATGTAGTACCCATACATCTGTGTGTGTGTGTGTTTGTGAGTGATGCATGGATGTTTACAGATACAAGCTGATAATGGAGCCTCTGAGTTATGACCTCAGATACACAGATAGGTCCTCCTGTTTAATTGTGTGTGTGTGTGTATGTGTGTGTGTGTGTGTGTGTGTGTGTACACGTTAAACCATGTTTACCATACATAGAGCAGGATTTTAGTTTTGTTAAGATAAGCTCTCTGAGGAATTGGCATGTACATGTCCTAGAGCGTGTGTGTGTGTGCGTGTGCACGTGCGTGTGTGCAGGGCTACTCGTGGAGGATGGAGTGTTAACACGTCCAAGCAGATGTTTTCAGATGTTTTTGACTTTATTCAAAATAGACAATTGAAAGTAAGCAAGATTAGGTGGAGAAGCACACACACACACACACACACACACACACACACACAGCTGGTTGGAGAGGCTGGCCCTGGCTATGGAGCTGATGTTATAAGGAGCACACCCACATGCACAGCTAGTTGTAGTCTGGCCCCTGCTATGGAGTTCATGTAACGAGCGTCCACTGAGACATGTGGCACAGACCTGTGAGAGTGGCTGTTTAGTGTAAGGTGTGTGTGTGTGTGTGTGTGTTTGTGTGTGTGTGTTTGGTAGTGGGGGGAGGGTGCTCTCTTCTCTTCTCTTACGCCCTTTCTCAGTCTCTGTCTCTTTCTCTCTCTCTCTTTCTCTTTCTCTCTCCATCCCCCCTCTCGGTCAGTGTGTGTGTCTGTTTGTAGTGTGTGGGTGTGTGTGTGTGAGAGAAGAGGGAGCATATGTCCTGTGTGAGTCATCTTGCAGGGCCATTAGATTAAACGAGTAGAGCTGCTAGTCCTGCTGCCCTCTGTACATCCTGCTGTGTGTGTGGTGTGTGTGTGTGTGTGTGTGTGTGTGTGTGGTGTGTGTGTGTGTGTGTGTGTGTGATAGAGGGAAGGACAGAGAAGTTCTGTGGAGCTTCTTATCTGGTGATTCCTCTGTGCGGGAGAACACTAAAGGGGTGAGAATCGAGAACCGGGTATCAAGTAGAACTGAGAACTTAAATTGTCTACTGGATCTACAGGAATCACTTACATCTGACCTCATTAGTTGCTCTTATCAGTACAGCATGTTTTTGATTTCAGTTCTGCCCTACGATGAGTCTGAGTCTGGGCAGTGTGTAGAAGGAGTCTAATGAGTCTGGGCATCGTTTAGGATGAGTCTAATGAGTCTGGGCAGTGTTTAGGAGGAATCTGGGCAGTGTTTGGAAGGAGTCTGAGTCTGGGCAGTGTTTAGGAGGAGTCTAATGAGTCTGGGCAGTGTTTAGGAGGAGTCTGGGCAGTGTTTAGGAGGAGTCTGGGCAGTGTTTAGGATGAGTCTGGACTGTATGTAGGCCTGCAGTGGACCATGTGTAGGTAGGCTTAGTGTTGTGTACGTGTGTGTGTGTGTGTGGTTTTAGGACACTTCTAATGTGCCGATGGCTTAGACTAGTAATAGTGCGTCTCACACAGGCACTGGTCTAAGTCTGACACAGACTGCTCCTCCTGCCCTGGTTACACTAAAAGATTCAACAGGTCAAATTGAAGTTTCAAGGTTTAAGAATGTTTGTAGCTCACAATTTTTTTGACGCAGTGTCACTCAGTCGGCCCAGCAGAGATGTCAGGGCAGAGTTTTGGTTGAAAGAGATGGAGAGAAATACTCATTATCTCCTTTCAATGAAACAGCAGTGTCTGCTCAACCTCAGGCATAACAGATGCTACACAAGGGCTCACAAAAATTGTGACAAAAAATGTCACAAAAATTAATGTAAATTTTTGAACAGTTTGCCATTTAGCTAAAAGGGGTAACTTTGTTTGCTAACAAGCCAGCTGGTTAGTTTATCTGGACGTTGTTATGGAAACCCCGGTCCCGTTACGAGCAGGTTGTGAGGTGCTGCATTGGAGTAAAAGTTTCTGTTTTTAGAATTTTGTAGCTTGTCTTGTTGTGAATCAGGTTTGAACTGGCCTGAACATAGAGCATACATGCCAAGCACTTTACATCTAGTGGAGAGAGAGAGAGGGAGGGAAGGAGGAGGAGAGGAGAGAGAGAGGGAGGGAGGAGGAGAGAGTGAGTGTGAGTTTGAGAGTGGAGAGAGTGTGTGTGAGAGTTTGTGGTGGTGGAACAGCTTGCATTGGCTGTTGGGTCATATGATCCTTTAGAGAGGTGCCCATGTATGACTGACCTCATTCTATATTAGCAGACGCTGCGTGTGTGTGTCTGCGCACATGTCTGTGCCTGTGGTTGTGTGTGGTTTTCATCCATCCATCCATTGTTTTCATTCATCCTCTCTCTCTCCCGCCTCTCCCTCTCCCCCTCTCCCATCAGAGTTAATAATGGTATGTGATGTGAGTCTTGTGGTTGAAGGTACTGCTGTGCTGTGGTGTGGTAGATGATGTCCCAGTGTGAGATGTGAGGGTGTGTGAGAGAGGAGGTTTACTAAAGGAGTGTTAAAACGGACTCTCTCCCCCCCCCCCCCCCCCCCCAGATGCGGCCCCTGTGGACAGAGAGGAGTTGTTTGTGCAGAAGCTGCGTCAGTGCTGTGTGCTCTTTGACTTCGTGACCGACCCGCTCAGTGACCTGAAGTACAAAGAGGTGAAGCGTGCCGGCCTCAACGAGATGGTCGAGTACATCACCCACAACAGAGACGTCGTCACAGAGTCCATCTACCCTGAGGCTGTCATTATGGTGAGGACACACATACACACACACACACACACACACACACACACACACACACACACACACACACAGAGGTTTACACGCACATTCTCCCACAACAGACACATCGTCCATCTACGGTCAGAGAGAGAGAGAGAGACACAGACACTCATTCGTATTCACACACATCTGTGATGTGGTCACAGTCTTGAGGCTGTAATGACGGTGAGAAGACACACACACACACACACACACACACACACACACACACACACACACACACACACACACACACACAATGTTCTCTACCCAGAGGCCATCATATAGATGAGGAGAGAGAGACACACACACACACCATCCATCGACCTAAGGTGGACGATCATGGTGTTAGACACACACACACGTACACACATGCACACACAAGTCTTCCCAGGCTAACAGTTATAGCACATTCCATTTGCAGTCAGAACTCGGTTTCCGAGTAGTCATCTGAGCTCAAAAGCAGGAAGTGACACCACGCACACCCCCGCGTCTCGGACGTCCGACCTCCAGACACGGCACAGAGGGACCCTGAGTTCACAATTCCACATTTTAACCAAGCCGTCCCTAACTCGTGATGCTGTAAGTGTCCCTAGTGCAATGCTCCCTTACTGATGGAAAACCAGCTTACAGACTTGGCAAGAGGAGAAGTTACCGTTATGTTGCATTGGTCGAGCACAGCTGAATTAAAACTAATGCAGAGTAGACCTGTCTTACCTTTGCTGTCCCATACATCCATCAACGCGTTGAAACTGCATTCATTTGTGTCAGAAAGTAGCGAGAGCAGTTCTCTTCACCAGTACTTAAATGCATATTCCATTTGTTGTTTGTTATAATCTACCCCAAAACACAAGATTGCACCCTGACGTCAGCCTGTCTAAAACCTACATTTGTAAGATGTATGTAGTTGCTGTAATTAATGCAGAAACCCCATTATAATTCAACAAAGAGGAAGTTCCCTTAGTGCCAGAGACGGAACGTTGGCAACACTCAAACATTCCATGAAGACATGTATTCTATCAACACTTTCCTGGATGCTTCCATCATCAGTCCCAGTCCCAGTCTCAGGGGCTGAGGCAAGTGCAGCGGCTCCAGCACAGTTTTTTTTGCTGTTAGCGGACGTGGCGTCGGTCCAACCTCCGACTCTTGGTTGTGGAGGCAAATGGAACGAGCTGTTAGACACGCCCATGGTCACACCATGTGTTCACGCTCTTGAGGGATTTAAGCCCTTAATTTGATTCCGCCTTACTAGTTTCTTTAGAAATCAAATTTAATGACTAATCCAACAGATTACGGCAGTTAAACAATCTGTGATGATTTTTAGAAGTTCAGAATTCATCCTCAAGCATCTGCTTGTACACATATTCACACCTGCACACAGACATACACACTTACACACTCACCGACTTACAAACAGACACAAACACTGTAGTATGAAGTGTGAACACACAAGTGTGTGTGTGTGTGTCTGTGTGTGTGTGTGTGTGTGTGTATGTGTGTATGTGCACGTGTGTGTGTATGTGCACGTGTGTGTGCATGGTTTGGGGTTTGAATAATTCATTTTCCAGAAGGTGTTTCCCCCATCACTGTTTTATGTTAGAAGCCTGAACACTACCTTCATGCTGCACTTAAATGCTGTACTTAGTCTCTGTGTTAACTAGGTAACATGCACACACACACACACACACCCTGCCTGACCATGGAGCTAGATGTGCATAGCCATTTAGGTCACCTCAGTGAAATCCAGTGAACTGCATTAATTGATAATTGATTAATTTAGCGGCTACTTTTAGTGAGCAGATAAAACATCTCACTAGTTGACATTTCGTGTGTGTGTTTGTGTGTGTGTGTGTGTGTGTGTGTGTGTGTGTGTGTGTGTGTGTGTGTGTGTGTGTGTGTGTGTGTGTGTGTGTGTGTGTGTGTGTTTCCTGTATGCTAAGGACCTTGTAGGTGTTTTGAGATTGTTGTTTGTTTGATTGTTGAGTTGTTATGGTCTGTATATTTTTAAACTTGTATTTTGGCACTATTGATTTTAGGTGTATCTGTGCCTGTGAGTGTTTTTTTCCATGTTTTGTGTATATTTATACGCGCGTGTGTGTGTGTGTGTGTGTTAGAGAGAGAGAGAGGACATCTCTCAAGACTCAGCTGAACAGCTGAGCCTGAAGCTGAAACAAGGCACTAGTAGTTAGTTTGTGTGTGTGTGTGTGTGTGTGTGTCTGTTTATTTGTTTGTTTGGGTGTGTGTGTGTGTATGTCTGCATTTGTATATATCCGTGTGTGCATATATATGCACGTGTCTGTACCTGTTCTTGTTGGAGAGTGTGTGTGTGTGTGTGTGTGTGTGTGTGTGTGTGTGTGTGTGTGTGTGTGTGTGTGCGTGCGTGTATGTGAGTGTGTAGCACAGAGCCAGACAGGAGCAGGTCCCTCTTCACACATGCATGACTGAGCACCAGGGGCATGATGGGTAATTGGGCATTACAATAGGACATGTCGGCACCTGCTGTCACCACCGGGCTACTCCCTGGTGTCTGAGCAGTGTGACACACACACACACACTTACAGATATGAACACATGGACAAACACACTGTTACAGACATGAACATGACACAAGCTCTGTACACACACACACACACATATACATGCTTGCAGATATGAACACATAGACAAACACTCAAAGACATGAACATGACACAAGCTCTGTAGACACACACACACACACAGAAACGCTTAGCACATTCTGTATTTGCACACACCATTTAACTTGTCCGAAAAAGCATAGTGGTATTGGCATACACACACACACGCACACACTGAGAGTCACACCGGCATAATTTGTATCCGTCACACACACACACACACACACACCCACACTCTTCCATGCACTGAAATGGTGTGTGTATCTGTGATGTTTAGTAGTGTGTCTGAAGGTTCAGCTCCATCTGTTGCTCCTGTTCCCAATGAGAGGCTTGCAGTCCAGACAGTCTGGTGTTATGCAGATGTTAGTGTTACACACAATGTAGAGTGTGTGGCGCATACTGATGATGTCATTACTGTGCTCCAGTTTTCCATGAATCTCTTCCGGACGTTGCCCCCCTCCTCCAACCCCACGGGCGCCGAGTTTGACCCCGAGGAAGACGAGCCTACGTTGGAGGCAGCTTGGCCACACCTACAGGTGTGTTTGTGACTGCGTGTGTGTGTGTGAGTAAGTGTGTGCATGTGTGTATGTGTGCGTGTGTGCGTATGTGAGAGAGTGTGTGCATTTGTTTGTGAATGTGTGTGTAATTGAATTGAATTGAAAGTGTGTGTGTGTGTGTGTGTGTGGCCACTTATGCCGGTCCATGTAAATATGCATAAATACAGGGGCATGTCCAGTAGCCAGTATCCAGTGTCATTTATGATATTGTTAGAAAAGAGATGCTATTTCTTACTGGAAGTCTCTCCAGTTTCTTTCCTGTTATTGTTTACAAATATCTTGTTTACAAACATCTCTCACTGTAGAGGTGACAATCCTTGATCTTCATGAACATGAGGGTCTTACTGGTGTTGTGACTGTGTTGGTTCAGTTTTAATCATATGTGTTGTACTGGTGCTCTGTGTGTGTGTGTGTGTGTGTGTGTGTGTGTGTTGTTTCTCCAGCTGGTGTATGAGTTTTTCTTGAGGTTTTTGGAGTCGCCTGATTTCCAGCCCAATGTTGCCAAAAAATACATCGACCAAAAGTTTGTACTGTCTGTAAGTACTCACTCACACACACACACACACACACACACACCCACTCTCACACACACACACACACACACACACACACACACACACACCTTCTCTCACTCACTCACTCACTCACACACCTTCACTCACTCACTCACTCACTCACTCACTCACACACACACACACACACACACACACACACACCTTCACTCACTCACACACACACACACACACACACACACACACACACACACACACACACACACACACCTTCTCTCACTCACTCACTTACTCACACACACACACACACACACACACACACACCTTCTCTCACTCACACACACACACACACACTCTCGCTCTCTGTCTCCTCGTCCTCTCACTCAACCCTCTTATTTTCTTTCACCCTCTTTCTCTCTTTCTCTTTTTCCTCCTCTCTCTAATCCTCACCCATGTCACCCTCCTCCCTAGTTGTTGGAGTTGTTTGACAGTGAGGACCCTCGAGAGCGGGACTTCCTAAAGACCATCCTCCACCGCATCTATGGGAAGTTCCTGGGCCTACGCGCCTACATCCGACGCCAGATTAACAACATCTTTTACAGGTGACACACACACACACACACACACACACATACATACTCTTCACCAGATTCCTACACTATTCTGTCCCAGACAGTCCTGTGGTGCGGATGCTGTAGATTTCAGCATTGTTACTTGACTGTGTTTCAGTGTGTTTATAGATGGCTTATAAATGGTGTGGATACAGGCAGTGTGTTTATAAATGGCTTATAGATGATTTGGATACAGGTAGTGTGTTTATAGATGGCTTATAGATGGAGTGGGTATTGGCAGTGTGGCTGTTGTAGGTGGGAAATGGTTTAGTTCATGCTTGTTAATTTAAGTTTAATTCATTTATTGTTTTGATTTCAGGTTTATCTATGAGACGGAGCATCACAATGGCATTGCAGAACTCTTAGAAATATTAGGAAGGTGAGTTATTTTGTGTGTGTGTGTGCTTGTGTGTGTGCATGTGTGCATGCACTCAAAGCTGACCTGGAAAAAACTTTTTGTCCCAAGCTATGAAGGACACGAAGGAAAAGTTGAGGTTGGGCAAAAGTTATTTTAGGCTCGTGCACACACACACACACACACATACACACACACACTCACACACACACACATACATACATACATACACATACACACACACACACACACTGTGGTGTCTGTATGGAGATGGTCCGGAGTCAGTCAGTCCTTACCCCTATTATTGTGGCTGCCGAGTGCTGCAGGTAAGACTAAGAATGAGAGTATTTGACACAGTGTAGATCGTATAACAACGCGGCTGCCAACGCTAACTAATGGGTTTTGTTGTTTTTGAGTTAGCATTAGCATTAGCGGCCAGTTGGCAAACTCAGTCTGTGTTGTTGTTTTTGAGTTAGCATTAGCATTAGCAGCCAGTTGGCAAACTCAGTCTGTGTTGTTGTTTTTGAGTTAGCATTAGCATTAGCAGCCAGTTGGCAAACTCAGTCTGTGTTGCAGCAGCACTCTGCACCCTCAAAGAACAGAGATATGGGCGGACTGACTCCGGATTGGTCCTTTAAGTGAGTGATTGGTCCTTTAAGTTAGTGATCATTTCTCTGACGTATTCCTGCTGTCTATTCCTCATCCACTCCCCTCGTCTTTCCTCTGTTCATTCTTCTCCTCGACTCCTTTTTGCTATCCCCCCCCCCCCCCATCTCTCCCTCCCTCTCTCCTTCCTACTCTTCCTCTCTCTATCTCTCCCTCCCTCTGCCCCCCTCTCTCTGTCTGTCTCTCTCTCTCCTTCCCTCCCTCCCTCTCTCTCTCTCTCCCTCCTTCCTCCCTCCCTCTCTCTCTCTCTCCCTCCTTCCCTCTTTCCCTCCCTCTCTCCACCTCTCTCTCTCTCTTTCTCCCTCCTCCTCTCTCTCCACCTCTCTTTCTCTCTCTAGTATAATAAATGGCTTTGCCCTGCCTCTGAAGGAGGAGCATAAGATGTTTCTCATCCGGGTGCTGCTGCCACTGCACAAAGTCAAGTCTCTCAGCGTCTACCACCCACAGGTACACACACACACACACACACGATTGACAATGAATTAAATTGCCTACAAAACTCACTTAAATTAATTATGGCTACCTTTGAGCACCCAAAATATATACATTTTTTCTAGATGTTATACTGCTGGCACTAGTAAGTACACCGGCCCCCCTCCCCCCCCATCTTTGCCATGTGACATGCTGCTAGAATTATTTGATACAGACTGCTAAGTGTTAAACTACTTGTTCCCTTCTCTCCCTTGCTCCCTCTCTCTCTCTCTCTCTTCTCTCTCTCCCTTCTCTCTCTCTCTCTCTTCTCTCTCTCCCTCTCCCTCTCTCTCTCTCTCCTCTCTCTCTCTCTCTCTCTCTCTCTCTCTCTCTCCTCTCTCTCTCTCCCTCTCTCTCTCTTTCATTCTCGTTCTCTCTCTCTGTCTCTTTAGCTGGCATATTGCGTTGTGCAGTTCTTGGAAAAGGACAGCAGCCTTACTGAGCCGGTCAGTATAGTACACAACACTGCTAAATAACTATGGCTGTATATGGTCTTACTTGGCCACTCTGCAGTCATGACTCCATAGAGAAGAGTTGTCTGTGTTTAGATCTGCGTAGTGTAACCCCAGAACCCTCATGTCCCACCAGGTGATCATGGGCCTGCTGAAGTTCTGGCCCAAGACGCACAGCCCTAAGGAGGTGATGTTCCTCAATGAGCTGGAGGAGATTCTGGATGTCATCGAGCCCTCGGAGTTCGTCAAGGTCCAGGAGCCGCTCTTCAGACAGCTGGCCAAGTGTGTGTCCAGTCCCCACTTCCAGGTAAAACACCCCCGCTCAGGTGTGTGTGTGTGTGTGTGTGTGTCTCCAATCCCCACTTCTTGGTGAACACCTCTCTGGTCTGTGTGTGTCTAACTGTGTGTGTGTGTGTGTGTGTGTGTGTGTGTGTGTTTGAGTGTGTGTAGGTCACGGAGAAGGCCCTGCGCTAGTGGAATAATGAGTACATAAACAGTCTCTGTGTGTGTTTGCATAGGTCGATATGTGTATGTCTGATTGTATCTGTGTGTGTGTGTGTGTGTGTGTGTGTGTGTGTGTGTGTGTGTGTGTGTGTGTTTAGGTGGCTGAGAGGGCCCTGTACTACTGGAATAATGAGTACATAATGAGCCTCATTAGTGACAACGCTGCCAAGATCCTCCCCATCATGTTTCCTGCCCTCTACAAGAACTCCAAGAGCCACTGGAACAAGTACGTCTCTCTCTCACACACACACACACACTCTCTCACACTCTCTCTCTCTCTCTCTCTCTCTCTCTATCTATCTCTCTCTTCCTTTTGTCCTTTATGTATACACACCCTTAAGCCTAATGTATGTTGTGATGTATGTGCAACACCATCAATACGTTGTATTCACGTTGTATTCACATTGTATTCACGTTGTATTCACGGAGAGGTTTACCTCACACAACCAACACACACCACCAGACACTGGTTGGAGTGGCACTAGTCTCCCCACACACACCCATACAATGATTACAAAATGGGCTTTTTCTTTCTGTCTTTTTGCTAATGTTGCAGATGACCCCATTATTCACTAAAGCATTGACAGAAACAATACCATCAATCAAATGACTGACG
>PYXC01001219.1:897500-907500 GCA_015244755.2 Tenualosa ilisha
CACACAGGTTTAGTGATCATCTCACAATCTACTGTGGTTTAGTTAAACATGTTGAATCAGCATTCGATCCATCAGTCAGCATTGTGGGAAGTTCTCAGCACAGAGCTTATTGCTAAATTAAATGCCAGGCAGGTTCCATAAACTGGAGGAAGGTACAATTAATCATAATCAACAGTACAAGCATGGCCACTCAGAACATGACCAACACTGGGATTATTCTTGCTGGACGGGGCAATATCATATTCCTTCATTGACCTGTAAACTCTGGTTGCACACCAGTGTTTCCTCATCTGCTAAGGCCAGAGCATGTGACGACGAAGACAACGCAAGTTCACTTCAGTGATCTACACCACTAGAGGCTCCCTGACTGGACTCCAGCACCAGAACACACAGTATATGTCATGACAGAGTGACTGAACACTTTGTAATCTGAACACAAGTAAGGGAGAGGGGGCTATATCCTGTCCAGGGACCCTAAATCTTTCACCGGGCCTGAAATGTCTAACCTCTACCTATATGTCAGTGTCTGAGATTAGGGGCAGAGGTTCGTTGAATCTGTCTTGCTGGCCATCTTAAAGCGATGCTTGCTGGGGGGTAATGAGGCTTTTTCTTAGGGAATAAAGCTCGACCAGTTAGCCAGCCAACATTGTGGGCATCGTTGCTCCCTTCATAGACAGAGACGCGGACTTATACTCTATATGCATACTGTTTACTGCTACAATGAGCATTAGAAAGCTGAGTGTCTTACCGGCATCCATTGGGATTGAGGCTCGGCTCCTGTGCGCAGCTGCGCCCTCCGGGTCTTCCTCCTCATCGCTGTCAGGCGCGGGGGGCTGGGGCAGGAACAGACCCATCGCCTGAAACAGATCAGAGCAGTGCAGCTGGTTTCAGTTCACCTTTTCAAGTATGCTTACGACATTTCAATTGCGGCTATCCTGTCAATCTGCTAACCTGTATTCGGTCTTGGACCTCTTGAATCTGTTCGGCATGTGAGCCCGGTTCCTCTGGTTGCTCGCTGCTAGGCACCGAAAACATTCCATCCGGATCTTGATTGAGGGGTTGATAGTAGTAACCTCCGTTGTCTTCATCATCCTCGTCTGGGCCACCAGCTTCATCCTCCTCCATGTCCTCTCCACTCCACTCCTCGGGCACAGGCCCTCCGTCTGTAGGACGGTCGTGTCCCAATTCCTCCTCAGAGTTCGGAAGAATTCTTTCAGGACCCATGACTTCCATCCACGGGCTCTGGGGACGCAGCCGACAGCCCTAACAAAGCAGGGATAAGTTGACAGTCAAAACATCGGCGACATGCAAGCGATGAGTTGTAGACACATGCAGAGTAAAGAATTTGACTTTTTTGTGATCCATTACTAAAACGACCAACCAGTATGGAAGGCTACTAGACATGCTAGCTAGCGATAAAATAATAATGAATACAATACTGAGCAGATCTCCACTTGAGAGCGGCCTAGTCGTAGAACAGGACTATGCAAGTGTATTTACATGCTATTATGGCAAACATTTCAAATACAATCCTTACCTTTTGCGTTTGTTTTCTGTAAGATCTGTCAAAACCTTTCCGCAACAACAGTTCCTCAGTCAGTGTTTGCTTCCGGTCTGCAGCGGAAATTGTTCAGCATTAATTCGTCATCATACATGGCTCCGCCCAATATAGTGTTGATTTCTTGGCCAGTTATTCGTTAACCAAAGATTTACAACTTCCCCCAAATGAATGTTTTCCATGTATTTCCATGTATTGTACTAATTGACAAGACAGGAGGCTATGCAGGCAATTCAGTCACTCCTTTCCCTATCTTTAAAGGAATAGTGGATGATATCAATAACTCTAGACCACCACAAGAGGGCGCCAAGTGCTTAAACTTTAGATGTGACGTCAGGGAAGGGGGCGTTCAGGAAAGCAGTACAGCGGTACAGTTTTGGCGCTACTTGGATTTTGAACACATAGTGCTACAGTAATCTGTTTTGTAGTTTGTTGAATCTTCATTTAATCCTAATTCCAATCCAGCCTAAAGTCTGAATATGAACATATACTTCTGCGGCAGCATCCGGGGAGGCAGGGATGACGTGGCTTTGTATCAGAAGATTGTCAAAAAATGTCAGCAGTATGGTACAGTTCTAACAGAGCACGTGAGCCATGATCTCATCTCTGAAAAAGGTAAACGTCTTTAGATAAGCCTTTTTATTCTACATTCATATTGCAGACAATTCTGGTCCATATTGACTTTGTTGGAAGTTACAATAAAGGCAGTGTTGACTTTGGTCATCTTTGGTGGCCAACTTGTAGTCAATCATTTATTTATGTATCAACCTGTCACTGAACTCTGTGCTGCAGCCGCCTTAGTTGAGGCTTGCAGGAGGATGTATTTGCTTAATTATTTGCTCTCCCACACAGGTGAAGACGCCACGGTTAAGGGAGACAAGGCGATCCATGATAGAGACATGCAATGGCTTGGGATGTCTGATGGTAAGACAGCGCCCCTAAATTAAGTAGATTTACTAACACCAGTAAAGGAGATCTTCTTGCTTATGCTAGGTAATGGTGACGAAATAGAAAACAACAGCATTTCTGAGTACACACACACACACACACACACACACCACACACACACACACACACGCACACCCCTACTCACACCTTCTTACACATACTCAGATGTAGACATCATACATCAGATACATACTTTGAGTGTGTGACTATGCGACTGTGCGCAGATGTATGAATCTGAGTGTGTGTGAGCGTGCGTACAGACACACACTGTATTTATACCCACATTCACTTTCAGATTCTTACATGCACACACACACACACACACATATACCAACACTCACTCTGATTCTTACATGCACACACACACACACACATATACCCACATTCACTCTGATTCTTACATGCACACACACACACACACATATACCAACACTCACTCTATTCTTACATGCACACACACACACACACACACATATACCCACACTCACTCTGATTCTTACATGCACACACACACACACACACATATACCAACACTCACTCTGATTCTTACATGCACACACACACACACATATATATATCCACATTCACTCTGATTCTTACATGCACACACACACACACACACACATATACCCACACTCACTCTGATTCTTACATGCACACACACACACACACATATACCAACACTCACTCTGATTCAAACATGCACACACACATACACATATACCCACACTCACTCTGATTCAAACATGCACACAGACACACACACATGCACCCACATTCACTCTGATTCTTACATGCACACACACACACACACACACACACACACAACACCACACACACACTACACACACACACACACACATATACCACACTCACTCTGATTCTTACATGCACACACACACACACATCCACATTCACTCTGATTCTTACATGCACACACACAACACACCCACCATTCACTCTGATTCTTACATGCACACACACACACACACACATATCCACATTCACTCTGATTCTTACATGCACACACACACACACACACACACACATATCCACATTCACTCTGATTCTTACATGCATTCTGCATACATGTATCACACACACCCACAAACACTTGAATGAGACATATGAGTCTATGACACCCACTCGAATGAGACATATGAGTCTATGACACCCATTGTCCCCAACATAGCAACAGTAGGTAAAACCAAATGTCAACATTACAAAGACGTTTTCAGGAGGTTATATTAATATCTTTTTCCCACTCTCTGCCTTTTCTGTCTGTTCGTGATACGCTTCTCCTTCTCCTTCCCCTTCCTAGTTATCATAGCTGAGGTGACCCAGCCCTCTCTAGGCGTGGGTTACGAGCTGGGCAGAGCTCTGGACATGGGCAAGATCATCTTCTGCCTCTTCAGGCCATCCTCTGGCCGAGGTACAACCCCACCGCACACCACACACACCCCCCATCCCACCCACACACACACACACACACACACCACCCGAGTACACCACCGCACACACACACACACACACACACACACACACACACACACACACACACACACACACACAGAGTAATATGGCCATCCTCAGGCTGAGGTATAACCCCCCCACACACACACACTACACACACACACAGACACACACACACACACACACACATAGCAATATGGCCATCTTAAGGCTGATGTATCTCCACAACATCTTTCAGCAACATGGCCGAACACTTAGTGCTTTTGGTTGGATAAAAAAAAGATTGAATAGGCCGAATATCAAACCAACAGGGCATATAAACTCTTTCAGTTTCATTGTCCTTGGCCCCATTCAGTTAGTGCTATTATTCGGTTTGTGTTATATCAAAGTCTCTTTCTTCTTCCTACCAACAGGACTATGGGCTGAAGGGTTCCGGAATTTTTCTCTAAGTTGTCTTACAAGTAAATCACGAGTCTTCCGCTCGAGTAGTCAAAGTTCTAGAACTATTTGGGATTCCTGTGGAGCATAGTTGGCTTTATTGTTTTACAACACACACATAGACTTTATGAATGTCTTTCAACACACACACACCTTATGAACGTCTTTCAACACACACACACCTTCTGAACTGAGAAAAACAACACATATAAAGAAGAGATCAGAAATCGCTGTCCTCCTCTCTGTCCTCCTCTCTGTCCTCCTCTCTGTCCTTCTCTGCAGTGTTGTCAGCAATGATCCGTGGCGCAGAAAACAGTTCCCTGTTCCACGTCAAGGACTACACTGAGGAAGAGGTCGAGCATGTCCTGGAAGAGTTTTTCAGCAACCTGAACAAGAACTGAATAGAACCTGCAGCAGAACCTTTGGCAGAGGGCTTCAGTGTCTCTACAGAGGACTGCTGGTCTGGTAATGATTTCAAAAGGCCAAGCACGGGGTGGTTATGGAGAAGAGAAGAGAAGGCCACCATGGCCACTAGATGGAGTTGATGAGCCCTGAAATAAATTCAAGAGGTGTGTATGGTACTACAGCCTCTGGACACACACACACACACACACACACACTTACATCCTGAGTTTCTATACATTTTGACCGTGAGTGATAATGGAGAGAGGTTCTGCAGACTGCGATGGTCTCTGACAATAAAAGTTTTCTGTAAGCTGGTGTGTGTGTGAGTTGACATGTGATGTGTGAGTTTCCTGCACCATTTGTGTTTAACAGATATTCCAAGAAGCTGGTCAAGTGGCAACTTGGTGGTAAACCTGCTAATAGAAGAGCTTGGACTCCCCATTTTTACAACTACTAACCTCAACACAAAACAGGCAGGCTCTTCTATTAGCAGGTTTACCACTTTCTTTAGCTGAACTTTCGCAGGTTTATCACCTAATCACCTGCTTGGAGCACGGCCAGACTCCTGCCCGTGTGGAAGAGATCAGTCTGGTTGGAGCTGTTTCTTTAAGGGTTAGGGTTTCTTTACAGGAAGTTAGACAGGACATGGGCGTAATCTTTACAGGAAGTTAGACAGGACACGGGCGTAATCTTACAGGAAGTTAGACAGGACGGCGTAATCTTACAGGAAGTAACAGACACGGCGTAATCTTTACAGGAAGTTAGACAGGACACGGGCGTAATCTTTACAGGAAGTTAGACAGGACAGGGGCGTAATCTTTACAGGAAGTTAGACAGGACACGGGCGTAATCTTTACAGGAAGTTAGACAGGACAGGGGCGTAATCAGCAGACGTCTGGAGAGTTGGGTGCTTTCAACAGCACCACAGCAAAGATGAAAGTTCTCTAACCATACACACAACACAGATAGGCAGGGAGTCTGTGCATGTCCCTGCACTCTGCAATGCTGCATTTTTCCTCAGTGTGTGAGGTGTGTCTGTGGGTGTGTGGGAGGGGTGTTCCTCAGTCCTGCTTCAGGGGACTCTTGTCACTCCTGGTTTTCTGTCTCTCCCACACACTCCACCACACCTGAGTGCACTCATCAAATATAAATATACAGTACTTCACCTCCATCAATAATTCACTACACAGCTCTGCTACTCAGCCCTGCTGACTGCCCGCCCCCAGCCAGACTGGCCGCTCTCTGTCACCTCACAACTGCACTCCTCAGCCCAGTCAGAGTGGCCACTTTCTGTCACTACACAACTACACTACTTAGTCCAGTCAGAGTGGCCCCTTTCTGTCACTACACAACTACACTACTTAGTCCAGCCAGAGTGGCCCCTTTCTGTCACTACACAACTACACTACTTAGCCCAGTCAGAGTGGCCCCTTTCTGTCACTACACAACTACACTACCCAGAGTGCCCCTCCACACAACTACACTACTTAGTCCAGCCAGAGTGGCCCCTTTCTGTCACTACACAACTACACTACTTAGTCCAGCCAGAGTGGCCCCTTTCTGTCACTACACAACTACACTACTTAGTCCAGCCAGAGTGGCCCCTTTCTGTCACTACACAACTACACTACTTAGTCCAGCCAGAGTGGCCCCTTTCTGTCACTACACAACTACACTACTTAGTCCAGCCAGAGTGGCCCCTTTCTGTCACTACACACTACACTACTTATCCAGCCAGAGTGCCCTTTCTGTCACTACACAACTACACTACTTAGTCCAGCCAGAGTGGCCCCTTTCTGTCACTACACAACTACACTAGCGGCCCCTCTGTCTAAGTCACAGATTGGAAGCAAGCTAACAATCTGATGACAACTCATCTTTAGCTGACACCCTTCGGAGAGTTTTCACCTGGGAGTCTAAAAGATGGTTCTGGTGGTGTGTATGATTGAAAGATTACTGTGTCTTATTGCTTCAGCATGAGTATGTCTGAGTGTCTGTGTGTGTGAGAGGAGCTTGACCTCTCTGACCCCAGCGTTTCTGAGTCACTTTTGGTTCCTGTGTGCCCTCACTCCTGAGCTCCCACCGCAGCTCCAGTGCTGACTCAGGGTGGCCAGAAGAGGGCACTCTGACGCCACCGCAGGGTTCATTCAAAACACGGGAGGAAGTGTGTGTGTGTGTGTGTGTGTGGAGAGCCCTGCACGGATGCAGTAGCATGCTGCAGCCATATTATTAAACGAGTCACAGACCTCACACAGCAGGCATGGACTCCTGAACATACACAAACACACACACATACACACACCCCTTATTGTCGATGGCACTATCAGTGCTGGCACTGGTGTTTTGTCCTCTCTTCACACACACAACCCTCATTACAACTGATGCATCCCTCTCCCCTCTCTCCACACACACACCACACACACACACGCACACACACACACACCCCTCATTGTCGATGGCACTATCAGTGCTGGCACTGGTGTTTTGTCCTCTTCACACACACAACCCTCATTACAACTGATGCATCCCTCTCCCCTCTCTCCACACACACACGCACACACACACACACACACACACACACACACACACACACTCAGTGCCAGCTGATCTCTGAGGGCTGGAGTGGCATGGCACCATGAGGCTCTCTGGGCCGACCCACCTCAGTGCTGCTGGACAGGACAGGAACCCTGAGACAGCTGGGCTAGAGGGAGCGAGGGAGGGAGAAGGGGAAAATGAAAGCGTGAGAGAGAGAATAAAGACTGCAAGAAAGATGGAGAGAGAGAGGGTGTGCACAGAGGAGGGAGATTGAGGGATAGAGAAGGAGGAAAAGGAGGCTGGAAGAGAGATACTGACAGAAGGGTGGAAAGAGGAGTGGAGAGAGTGATAGAGTCAGGGGACAAAGAGGAGTGGAGAGAGTGATAGAGTCAGGGGGGAAAAGAGAAGAGGCCAAAGTGGTTTCCCTCTGCAGTCACTAAGCCAACTCTCAGCAGGATGTTTGTAATGACTGTTGTGTTTGCGTGCAGGCAGCCTAATCTGAGCCAGTCTTCTGGAGGAGGGACACAGCAGGGTGAGTGTGTGTCACACACACCCCAGGATCTACACTCTCCTCTCAGCAGACTCACCACCAGCATCATCATCAGCATCCTTCTCCTCTCATCAGAGTAATAACCAGCATCCTCCTCCTCCTCCTCTTCGTCATTACCGTCATCATCATCCCCATCTCTCCTCTCCTCCTCCTCCTCATCTCTCTGTTTAAATGTCAAGAGTCTGTCAGGGCAAACTGATCTGTAGTCACTGACCATGTAGAAGAGTTCTGGCGTACCAGATGAGGCCACTCATCACCAGAATTCAATTCAATTCAATTCGATTCAGTTTTATTTATACAGCACCTTTTACAATAGTATTGTCTCATGGCGCTTCACAGAAGGAGCACCCAAGAGCAACAGGGGCAAGGAAAAACTCCCTTATGTTCAGTTAATCTAGGAGGAAACCTTGGGCAGATCCACTACTCAAGGGGCTAACCCAACTGCCAGGGGTCATGGAGAAAAATTACAATCAGCAGTAACCACGACAGACTACAAGTTGCCTATGGTTTTAGCTAAGGTTGATAATAGTTCATAATAGAGTATTATCCCACTTTACATTACATGGTAGTCAGTCCATAGGTGGTTATCAGTAATTATGTGGACATGTAGCAGCGTCAGACATAGGGCTAACTCAAAGGAGTGAGATGGGTCATGGGGGTAACAATAAGGGTCCATTTGACAGTGGCATTGTGAGGGGGGTCAATCACAAAACCTCAAGGAAGAGGAGTCGGGCAAAGCATGGGCGTCCAGGAAGGGCCTCTATGATGGAGAGTCGGGCCTGACATGGGCCTCCCGTAGTGTTGGTTATAGTCCACTCAGGAGGGGAGGGTGAGAGGAGTCCGCCGGAATGAGGCAGGGATGACACTCAGCAAAGATAATTGTGGACAGAGGAAGAAAGTGAATTAGGCCAGGCTCACACATCAGAGAGCAAATGTGTCATTTGGGCATACATATATGTATATAAATAAATATATACATATATATATATAAATATATATAGAGAGAGGGTAAGAGAGAGAGAGTTGTACGGCATGACACATGAAGCTTTTGTGGCGGCACTAGGCAATAGCAGCATAACCAGAACCAGGTTTGGGTCAACTTCAGTCCTCAGTCCCACATCCCATCCGCTGTCCTCTCTAAAGGGGCTCTTTTCTAAAGAAGTAAAGTCCAAAGAGCCAGCCAATGATCCCCTCTAGCGAATCCTTGGTGAATGTGTGTAGAAGTTTGATGGCTATTTTTAAGAATTTGGAGATTTTAGTTTTGAAAATAACTGTCACACACTGGGTTAGTTCTTCTTGTCCTTCAGTAAAGTCAGAGTCTGAATAGTTCACAAAGCTTTAATGCCTAAACTTCAGTATCAAAAATAGGAGAGACACATGACAAAAAAACATCCATAAGTACATATCACAAATAAATTACATTCATCATTTAATTTAAATTTATGTGACAACAAAGTCAGTCTACAGTTCAACATTCTATACAGACTTTCAGTAAATATTTCTATGTCTACATGTCAGTGCAAGACACGCACTCTGCTGACGGTGCAGTACGGTGTGTTTTGTTCTTGTGTCATTTAGCTCCTGTAAAAAGTGCAACATTAAGGTATGGTCACAGTACTACAGTTTATGGCAAAATGTATGTGAGAGATGTTCCACCATTGTAGTAAAAACATGTAAATAACAAACAAACAAACAAACAAACAAGTATATAGTCCATATCTATCCATCACATGAAATATGGCAAGTGCCTTACAGCACAGCACAGCTGACCAATCAGAGCAGAGGATTCAGTCTTTCAAAGGATGGCCAGATTGTGTGAGACGATCTCATTCACACATCTGGTGTTTGTGTGAATGTGTGTTTGTGTACAGTACAGTGTAGTGTAGAGTAGGGTACCGTGTGTCAATCAGCGTATGTGAATATGTGTGTGCAAGTCAGTATTTAAGTGTGTTGTGTTTGCGCGTGTGTGTGTGTGTGTGTGTGTGTGTGTGTGTAAAGAGAAAGCAAGGTTTTTCTGTCATATGCGGACCTGGAGGTTGTGATTGAAGGACGCTGGACATATTGTACTCACATTGGACATTGTACCTTCTCCT
>PYXC01001219.1:917500-920000 GCA_015244755.2 Tenualosa ilisha
TGGGTGTGTGAGACAGAGGGACAGAGAGTGTGTGTGTGTGGTGTGTGTGTGTGTGTGTGTGGGTGGTGTGTGTGGAGACAGAGGGACAGAGTGTGTGTGTGTGAGAGACAGAGGGAGAGAGTGTGTGTGTGTAGGTGTGTGAGACAGAGGGACAGAGATTGTATTTGTGTGTGTGTGAGACAGAGGGACAGTGTGTGTGTGTGTATGTGTGTGTGTGAGACAGAGGGACAGAGTGTGTGTGTGTGTGGGGGGGGTGTGCAAGACAGAGGGACAGAGTGTGTGTGTGTGTGGGTGTGTGAGAGAGAGGGACAGAGAGTGTGTGTGTGTGGGGTGTGCGAGACAGAGGGACAGCGTGTGTGTGTGTGTGTGTGTGTGTGTGGGTGAGAGGGAGAGAGAGAGTGTGTGTGTGTGAGACAGAGGGACAGAGTGTGTGTTTGTGTGTGTGGGTGTGGGAGACAGAGGGACAGAGTGTGTGTGTGTGTGTGTGGTGTGTGAGAGAGAGAGAGGGACAGAGTGTGTGTGTGGGTGTGTTGGTGTGTGAGACAGAGGGACAGAGTGTGTGGGTGTGTGAGAGAAAGGGACAGAGTGTGTGTGTGTGGGTGTGTGAGAGAAAGGGACAGAGTGTGTGTGTGTGTGTGGGTGTGTGAGACAGAGGGACAGAGAGTGTGTGTGTGTGTTGGGGGCAGAGCTGAGAGGGACAGAGTGTGTGTGTGGGTGTGTGAGACAGAGGGACAGAGAGTGTGTTTGTGTGGGTGTGTGTGAGACAGAGGGACAGAGAGTGTGTTTGTGTGGGTGTGTGTGAGACAGAGGGACAGAGTGTGTGTGTGTGTGTGGGTGTGTGAGAGAGAGGGACAGAGGTGTGTGTGTGGTGTGGTGTGAAGAGGGGTGTGGGACAGAGGAGTGTGGGGTGTTTGGTGTGTGAGACAGAGGGCAGAGTGTGTGGGTGTGTGAGAGAAAGGGACAGAGTGTGTGTGTGTGGGTGTGTGAGACAGAGGGACAGAGTGTGTGTGTGTGTTGGGGGGCAGAGCTGAGAGGGACAGAGGTGTGTGTGTGGGTGTGTGAGACAGAGGGACAGAGGTGTGTGTGTGTGGGTGTGTGTGAGACAGAGGGACAGAGAGTGTGTGTGTGTGGGTGTGTGAGAGAGGGACAGAGTGTGTGTGTGTGTTTGTTGGTGTGTGAGACAGAGGGACAGAGTGTGTGTGTGTGTGGGTGTGTGAGAGAAAGGGACAGAGTGTGTGTGTGTGGGTGTGTGTGAGACAGAGGGACAGAGTGTGTGTGTGTGTGGGTGTGTGTGAGACAGAGGGACAGAGTGTGTGTGTGTGTGGGTGTGTGTGAGACAGAGGGACAGTGTGTGTGTGTGTGTGTGTATTTAACTTTATTCACTTCACTTCACCAGGGATCCCAAACACACGTGAGCAGCTTGCATTAAAGGAGGAGTCTGGTGTGAGTCTGTCAGGAGTCCTGCTGTTGGACATGTAGGGATGAGAACATGGACCAGATAGCAAAATGGTGGCTAACGCTAACCAATGGCAATGGAAACACAACTGAAACAATTACTTGTACCACCATCAGTTAGCATTAGATGCTATTTGTGTGTGTGTGTGGTGTGTGTGGTGTGGTGTGTATGAGTGTATGTGATGTGTGTGTGTGCGTGCACGCATGCGTGTGTGTGTTTGTGTAAGTGGATTAAGAGATGTTTGGGTGAGGCAGGTGTGTGTATTAGTGTTTGCCATTGAAAGGCTGGAAACAATCACTGGAGCTGGCTGTGGCCTTGAATACCTTTCAGGAGCAGACAGGGCCTGTGCTCTTTGTCTGGAAGTGTGTGTGTGTGTGTGTGTATGTGTTGTGTGTGTGCGTGTGTGTGTGTGTGTGTGTGTTTATTTGCGGGCTAGCTGAAGAGCATAGCTGCCCCAGGGCCAAGCTGTTCCTAGGCTGTCTTTACTTTGGACAGCAAAGGCCCAATTTCCAGTTAAGCCCCACTGATGCATCCACACATCCAAACACACACTCACACACACACACACACACACACACATGCACAGCTAAGCCCTGCCGATGATTTCAATAGAATGGTAGAGCTGCCAACAGACCTGACAGAGAGTAGAGACTAGCCAGGAGAGGAACAGGGGACAACAGGTGCCCCCCACCCCCCACCACACTCACACACACACACACACACACACACACACACCTATAAACACACACACACACACACATTGTTTCAATTGAGGGGCTGCATGCTTGAAGCGCTCCATTGATAGACGAGTCTCAGAGTATCAGTTGTTGCGTGACTAGGATAGCCCATTCAGTGACAACCTCCATCAGACAGAGAGAGAGTGAGAGAGAGAGAGAGACAGAGAGAGAGAGACAGAGAGAGAGAGAGACAGAGAGAGAGACAGAGAGAGAGAGAGAGAGAGAGTTGAGTGACTAGGATAGCCCATTCAGTGACAACCTCCATCAGACAGAGAGAGAGTGAGAGAGAGAGAGAGACAGAGAGAGA
>PYXC01001219.1:937500-947500 GCA_015244755.2 Tenualosa ilisha
ACACACACACACACTCACACACACACACACACACTCAGAACATACACCACACACACACACACACACACACACACACAGTTACCCTAGCAACAGGTACCAGATTCTCTATGCCTGAGCAAAAGCTTATGAGAGATTGTGATGTTCTCAGAATCTCTCCCTCACCCTCATATTTTCAGTCTGTCACACACACACACACACACACACACACACACACACACACAAACACAGACTTTAGTCACCTCGCAGAGGATTCCCCGTTGTACAACAGGTAACACCACCACACAATGATCCTGGGTTATGTCGATCAATCAATTTGTAGCTATGACTACCATCATCAAATCGATCAATCAATTTGGCGTCTGCTAGGTGTTACTGGCTGACTGGCTTTATGACAGTAAGTTAAATATCTTCAAAACAATCTAAAGTTACTTACTGTAAGTAAAGCTGACTGGCGTTTAGCAGACATCTTTTTCCAAAGCGACACATTCGGGAATCACGCTGGAGTCGCCCGATAGTGAGTTGAGCAACATAACTGCTGCTCCACCACGCCCCGATCACCACCGTCAGTCGCCGCCCTAACCTGCGTGTACTGTAGGATTCCTCACACACACACGCACACACACATGGCTCAGTGACACAGCCACCTCTTCTGTTGCTACAAAAGCCCAGCTATTATTAGGGCTGCAATCCCACTGGTGTCTGTTCAGCAGTGGAGATGAGCTGCGTTATAAACTTGTACTACAGCCTTTAAAATAAGGCTGGATATTTATGTGTTTTTAAGCCACAACTAGAAACACACATAGTGAGCGTAAAGGCATTGTGAGGGCGTAGGTCAAGCGTACACATGGATAATGGAGTTGGTAAGTAGATTTCTACCTCTCATTAGTGGACTAGTGTGAACTGATTCAGCTCTATGTGTTGTGATCGCGCCTGCAAGTCTCAGTATATGTGGATGGAATAAAATGGTTTCTGGGAATTTACCACTGCAGTAAAAAGTTCCTTTCTCTCTCTCTCTCTTTCTTCCTAAGCGATGTTTTACAGTATGGGGTCGGCACGTACCCTGAGTCATGACTCAGGGAGGGTCAAAGGCGGGATGAGGGTATGGAGTGGGGGCTCATTCATTAATTAATTTCTGCTTAATTCAACACTGAACTTCAGTTCAATACCAAGTAATGCATCTTGCCTGATCTTAAGAATAGTCTAACCATGACTGACAGTACCGTTGTTCCAGTCTGCCCATTTCATTCACACAAATGGGGAGAGGGATGCAGTGGTGACATCATCACTTGACTCTCTCTTCATCTGTTTGATTCCCCAACCAGTCATGCTGAGCAGATTTTAGCTATCAGTCTGACAACGTTGCCACAGAACCTTCTAATAACAATGTGACAACCACTCGGCCTGTAACCTACGTGTATGGCATAGACCGGGGGTGTCAAACCCTTCTTTATCATGGGCCACTTAAGCATTAGGCTTGTCCTCCGAGGGCCTCCGTACCTTGTCTACATACGTGTCTACAAACTGTTGAATGAAAAAAAGGGCTTTTCTTTGGGTTTCCCACCATCACCTGCACGGTTCTAATGTGTCTGTGTTCTGAGTTCTGAGTTCTGGGTTCTAAGCTCCTCATCTCTTCATTTAGTCCTCCTTTCCTGTCAGTACATATGATGCACCTCATCATTGAGTCAGCTGAGCTCATAGTAACTTGCATGCGGAGCGGCCAGTCCTGTGTTGTGTAAATGCAATAATTAGTTTTTATTTTCAACAGGCCATACAGCTGTCATTCATTTCAAGCTTTTTGAATCAGACTGCGTGAAATGATGTGAAGGACCGGATCCCTGGGCCTCGTGTTTGACACCCCTGGCATAGACAGACACAGTCCTTATCTATAGTACTGACTGTATGCATAGACAGACACAGTCCTTATCTATAGTACTGACTGTATGCATAGACAGACACAGTCCTTATCTATAGTACTGACTGTAGGACATGGACAGACACAGTCCTTATCTATAGTACTGACTGTAGGACATGGACAGACACAGTCCTTATCTATAGTACTGACTGTAGGACATAGACAGACACAGTCCTTATCCATAGTACTGACTGTAGGACATAGACAGACACAGTCCTTATCCATAGTACTGACTGTAGGACATAGACAGACACAGTCCTTATCTATAGTACTGATTGTATGCATAGACAGACACAGTCCTTATCCATAGTACTGACTGTAGGACATAGACAGACACAGTCCTTATCTATAGTACTGATTGTATGCATAGACAGACACAGTCCTTATCTATAGTACTGATTGTATGCATAGACAGACACAGTCCTTATCCATAGTACTGACTGTAGGACATAGACAGACACAGTCCTTATCTATAGTACTGACTGTGGGACATAGACACACAGTCCTTATTCTATGGACCGCTTCAGCATTGTAAAAAAACACTTGAATTTTCAATTTTGTTCCCAAACTATTTCCACTACATTAAGATAACAATGGACTGTTTAACAAGAAACCTTTTGGGAACAGCTATCGAACTCGAACTTGAAACGGTCTATAGTATTTTCCTGTAGACTTCCACTGTGCTAACTGTGCTAACTAGATAGCATGATTGTGAAGCGTCAGGAGGAACTGAAAGCAGTTAAACTGGGTAAAATTGAAGAAAAAAGACAGACAGACAGACAGACAGACAGACAGACTCTGCTTCTTTTCCTTTTCCTCCCTCGCTTTCTTCTCTCTCTCCCTCTCCTTCATTCCCCTGCACCCTTGTCTGGGATCATCCGTTACACTCCGGCTCTCTCATTCAGAAGCATATGCTCTGAGACACACATACACACACACACACACACGCACAGTCAGTCCTTCCGACAGAATGAATGGGTCTGAGACAGAGTGCATGGCGAAGTCTGTCACCTTTTTTACTAGGGCTCTGTGGTATTTATGAACTCACTTTACTGGCCTCCCGTCTTGGCAAAACACACACACCTCTCAAACTCTCACGCACACTTGACTGAGCCGGCGAGGTTACAAATGGCCAAATGTACTTTCTACTGTAAACCAACACACACTGTATGGCACAGCAAACACACTCTGAAACACACACACTTTCAAACACATCACAACAGCAGGTTTTCACTCATAACATCCTCCAAGAAACTTTTTTCAGGTCTCAGTCACTGAATCTCCATGATGGTATCTCTTAGCAGAGTAAATCCAGCCAAGTCTTTCAACACAAACACACTTCAGTTCAGTCCTCGCACACTGTGCTCCCCATAACCTAACTGTCCAAAAGTGTCTGCACTGTTCCCACCACTCACAGACAGATCAGAATGAACTTAAGCAGCTCTTACCTGTGTGCTTGTGTGTGTGTGTGTGTGTGTGTCTGCCGTTCTGAGTTGAGAGAATAGTCCCAGTGGGTTTTCCTCTGTTTCCACAGAGGACTCTTCTGCCCTTGAGCCACACGCCGAACTTCCCCGAGAGACTGACTTGGAGTGTGTGTGTGTGTGTGTGCGCGCGCGCGTGTGTGCATGTATCGGTGTGTGTGTGTGTGTGTGCGCGTGTGTGTGCATGTGTCTGTGTGTGTGTCTGGAGAGAAAGAGAGAGAGAGGGTAGGCTTGTTGGACAGCCTCCCTCTGTGTGTGTGTGTGTGTGTGTGTGTGTGTGTGTGTGTGTGTGTGTGAGGGGTTATTTTGGTGTGTCAGGAGCTGCAGACAGATAGGAGAGAGAGGTTAGTGCTGCTGCCCCTTCTCCAACTCTTCTGCTCTCCCTCCTTCAAGATGAATCAGACAAACACACACACACACACACACACACACACACACACATACACACACACACACATATGCTCAGACGCGTGTGCCCCACTTCACACCCACTTTGTTGGTTGCAGACCCCTCCTTAAGGATCACCCCCTTGGGACCCCCCCCCCCTTCCTTCCTTCTTAGAGTCTGGTTTAGCAACAGAACATACACACACATGCACACACACACACACACATACACACATACACAAGCACACACACGCACAGGACCCCGTCATTTACAATTCCCTCACTTAGCAGGGGGAAGAGAGGAAGTTTGTGCTCACTCCTGACACTATGCCAAACACACAGACCTCTTGCCACACACGTTACAGACACACACACACACACACACAACCCTCAGATGAAAAGAGGTTTAGTGAGAGTTTTTTGTGTGTCATCAAACACTTTATCAATGGCTTTACAGTGATAGAACACATATTATGTTGCAATAGATGGAGTACATAGATAGATAGATAGATAGATAGATAGATAGATAGATAGATAGAACCAAATCTGGACATAGAAATAGAAAGATTTAGAAAGATGCTGTGATAGGTCGAGGAAATTGAGAGAAAGAGAGAGGGTAAAGACAGGGACAGAGAGAGAGAGAGAGGGAGGGAAAGACAGGGACACAGAGAGAGAGAAAGGGGGAGGGAGGGAAGAGAGAAGGAGGGAAGGACAGGGACACAAATAGAGAGAGAGAGAGAGAGCACAAGAAAGAGACTGAAAGAGATGAGGGGCCTTTTTATGGTGAGAGGTGTGTGAAGACTAAGGCCCGTGTGGCGCTTTAATCCCCCATAGAGCTCACTACACTCACAGACAATCCCCTCTCTCAGCCACACACAACTCTGTTAGCAAGCTGAAACCACACACACTGAAGAACAGAGACAGAGAGAGAGAGAGAGAGAGAGAGAGAGATGGGTAAGGATCTGTGCATCTGTGAAATGAGATGTGTGTGTGTGTGTGTGTTCAGTTAGAGACGGGGTGTGGGTGTGTTCACTGACAGACGGGGGTGTGTGTGTGTTTGTGTTCAGTGAGAGATCCAGGTGTCATCAAGCCACATCCATCTCCTGAGCACAGCAGGTGAGATCCATGCTGATCCCACTTCCTCCTGATGCATCCTGGGTAATGCGTTTAAGAACAGGGATGGTAGCAACAGCCAATCAAAATCCAAGAAACTGCCACGCGCATCTAAGAAAACTCATTGTGCTCTTGGTGGAGACCAGACAGGCTGAACGTGCTGAACAAGAAATCACACTGGGAGCTTTGGACATGGTAGCAACAGCCTCCCAAGATAATGGGGAGGTGAAATGTGTGTGTGTGTGTGTGTGTGTGTGTGTGTGTGTGTGTTGGATGGTATTGGGGTGTGCCTCCTTTACTGAAACCTAACCCCCAAACTCATTGTTTCCCAGAGTAGGCTGTGTGGGGGTGGGGGGTTGTGGGTATGTGCCCCCCACCCACTGGGAGGTGGTACATTTAGCAGCACTGTACATTGCAGCTGTGAGGCTGCCTTCTCAACTGACTGCAAGCAATCTACCAACAATGGCCACTGTGCATGTGTGTGTGTGTGTGTGTGTGTGTGTGTGTGTGTGTTAGCAGTAGGAGGTTACTGTCAGCACCCCAAGGCCTTAGTTGTAGAGATTAAATGACTGCTGGGTATGAGATACAGAGATGCCCCTCACCCTAGGGTCTGAGTCTACACACACACACACACACAGACACACACACACACACACACACACACACCACACACACACACGCATGCCCCTCTCTTGAACAGCACCTGGCTTTGAAGAACAGTGTGTTTATGTTAGAATGAAAAAGGCAGGCGAGCAGAACAACAATCATTCCAGAGCTGTAGTAGGGGCCTTGACCCTTGACCCCCCACCAGCTGGTCCCACTCGGGCAGGGAGGGAAATAGCATCTCAAAATTACAGAGGGTGTGTGTGTGTGTGGGGGGGGGGGGGGGGCGAATGGGTGACATATCTGCACTCCCAATGCCTCTCCATCATAGAAACCAAGCAGCCTCTGCCACTGCCACAGGGTCTTTCCTGAAGAGGTTCGGAAGGAAGGAGTCAGAATTCAAATTTGGAATTTGGAATTTGGAATTAGGCTTTAAATTAGATTTTTAATAAAAGAATCAGAATCAGAATTCAGAAGAGTACTAGAATTAAACAGTCGATATCAGGGATGCTGTCAGCCCACTAACTTTACAGATCAACATCAGATCCAAAGTCTGTCAAGATCTCCAGATTTGCAGAATGTTTGCATTCAGAGGTCTCTGCTCTGTGTAGCTTGGAGTCCTGTGGTTAGATTAGGACCTGTGCAACACCGCTGCCAGAGAGGGTTGGAGCAGAGCGAGAGGCACAAACATTCGTTATGTTCTATGTTCTATTTTCTCAAGGGGGAGGGGGGAAAATCCAGCGTTGAACCCACACATGCTGATACAGAACATCACTGAAAAGTTTACATTGTGATGTCATGTGACACTCCCACTTCTACAGACCGGAACTATTCACGCTTGCTCCCATTGGAACATATTATGTTGCTCTAGCTTGGTCAGTATTCAGCGATCTTTACCTCTGTTGTCTTTAGGGTTTACCACAGTCAGTCATTTACTTACTCGTTTACATTTACACACACACACACACACACACACACAAACACACAGGGTATCAGCATCAATGCTTGACTGTTTGCTTCTCTGATGTTACTTGACATTTCGACCACCAGTCACTCAGCTGTGATGTTGGACTTTGCTGTGCTGTATCCAAGCTGTGGCAGGAACCCAAAACATTCATAACAGCATAGATCTGAGTTTAGGTTGTTGTTGTGTTGTCATATTAAACTCTGGCACATCTTAACCTTTTCTACCGTTAGAGCATTTTGATTACTGCCAGTCTGGCCAAGATGAGTGAAATCTGAGCTATAAGCAGAGATATCATGTTAGCGGTGAGACTACCCAGGCAGCTAGAGAGCTGAGTTAACCAGGCGTATTTCTAACATGTGAGGAGTCTTGCAGCAAACGTATCTCTGCTATCTATAGTAGCACCGATTTTGTTCATTTTGGGCACTGAAGTAATCAAAGCCTAACCCTAGAATGTGCATTTACATTGCTTTTATCTAAAGCGATTTACATTTGTCAGCTATCAATTACATCAGGGCCAGTTTCCCATAAAGCTACAGGGTTAAGTGCCTTGCTCAAGGGCACAACAGTGGCACTACTAGCATGCTAGCAAGGTTCCTTAACCGCTACCCCAGAGTTCCCCTTTAAGTGTGTCTGGAGCACGTTCTTTAGTGCTACTAGAGGTTCCCCACCTAAATACATCATACTTAAATATTGTATATTTTGCTTCTGGAGCGGGGGTAGGGTTGACCGGCAGGGTTCAAAGCCTGTCGGCACAGGCGTGTGCATGCGTGTGTGCGTGTGTGTGTGTGTGTGTGTGTATGTGTGTACATATGTAAGGCGTGCAGACGGAACAACATGTAGCTCATGAGTGACAGGACCAAAGCTGCCATCAGCGTGGTAACATGAGACGCCCCCCTCACAAACCCCCGCCCCCGCCCCGCCCCCCCACCCCTGCCTCTTAGGTACAACAGCAGAACAAACAGTATGACGGATGGGATTGGTGAGGCTGACCTCTTGACCCCTGGCCGCCTTGTTCTACTCTTCGTGTTACGTGTGGCACGAGGCAAGGCCAACATTGCACAACATCAGGGAACGACACGCAGGGAACGGGAGAACGGGAGACGGCGTTCTAAAGTGTAGGACACCAGGCGGTCAGGGAACGACACGCGGGGAACGGAGAATGGGGACGGCGTCTAAGTGTAGGACAGGCGGTCAGGGAACGACATGGGGGGAACGGGAGAACGGGAGACGGCGTTCTAAAGTGTAGGACACCAGGCGGTCAGGGAACGACACGCAGGGAACGGGAGAATGGGAGACGGCGTTCTAAAGTGTAGGACACAGGCGGTCATGCCCCGCCCCCAGCTGGAGGAACTATAGGGAATGTTAAAGATCACAGACATTTCTGTGGCCATCAGATTAGATGGCTGAATTCAGATGAGTTTGCATTGCCATCGAGACGCAGTATGACTGAGCCACATTACACATGAGCTTGTGTCAGCATGCAAGAACTGCCTTTCAGTGTCAGCATGCAAGAACTGCTTTTCAACTGCCCCACTTTTCTCCACAAAGCCTTCTGCCTCATGGAAGTGCAGTGTCTCTCATTAATTTCCAGATATCACTTTTAAAAAGCACATTAATATCCAGATATCACTTTTAAAAAGCACATTAATATCCAGATATCATTTTTAAAAAGCACACATGCAAGAAAAGGTGCTTTTCAGATATCAAAATATGTCAATACACAGCCAGCCGAAAACTCTCGATCCCTCAGAGTAACATTTATGCATAACATAAATCACATAGGCATTTAGAACGGATTGATCTGATTTCACGGCTTCTGATTTTTCAGGTGTAAGTTCATCAGGGCCAGATTAAACATCAGATCAGGGCGGATCAGAGCCAGATCTCAGCCAAATGTGAACCAGATCCTCCAAAGCTCTCAGCTTGCCTCTGGGTATGTAGGTAGATAATGAAAGTTAATCCAGAGTGAGGTCTGAGCGGGAGGCATTTAAAAGACAGCTTTACATGATCCACAGGTCCATGTGCAGCTACTTCTGTTTCACATGGGGCCATTACATGTCTGTGGATGAGACCAACAGAGCAGTGAAGCCTAACCATTGTTACGGCCACTGCTCAGATCAGCTCTTTTAACACATTTTACACACGCACACACAGACACACAGACACACACACACACACACACACACACACACACACACAGCATAGCCTAAACCATTGTTACAGCCACTGCTCAGATCAGCTCAGACACACTCCACATCTCTCGTGTCCTGTTGTATTTGAAGTGCTTCCCGTCGCTGCAACACGTCCCCCGGGGTGGTGCACTGACCCGCCACGTATTCCCCTGTTTGTTTAAGGCCCTTGAAAGCCATGGCCACTATCCTCCTCTTCATTATTCCCCGCGTGTGTGTGAGAGCTTATGGCTCAGCATTCAGTGCTTATTTACACACTATTTGTTGTGACAGAGGACAGGGTGAGAGGGTGATGTAAGGGTGTAGGAAACCTTAACCTCTCTCTACATGCTCTACCAACATGGTGTCCGTACACACGTCTGTGTAGTAGTCAGTACACACACACACATGCACACACACACACACATACACACACACACACGCACAGTTGGTACTGAGCAAACCTCATTCAGCATCGTGGGCTTTGCTGTTGATGGTGGTGGCAACAAATAAGTCCACAAAAGACTAGCAGCTGGCACCGTGTTCATCCTTGTGCACACACACACACACACACACACACACACACACACACACACAGGCAGGTGGTAGCAAACTGGTTGCTTTCGTGACAGCCGCCATGTATATTGGCCACCTGATACCCCTTACGTGGCTTGTGACAGACACACACACACACATGCACACACACGCACAACAACACTGACACAACACGCACACAAATACACACACACACAGACACACACACACAGACACAACACACACATACAGACACACTGCATTATTTAGCTCTGCAGAGACCAGTGAGGCAGAGACTCACGGTAACTCACATCCTGTTCATCAGCCAATCACTAGAGCCAGATGGAGAGAAACATAGAGAGAGAGAGGAGAGAGAGAGGAAGATGGAGGGTAAAAAATATAGAAAAATAGAAAGGGAGGGAGAGAGAGAGGGGGGGGGTAAATGAAAGAGAGAGAGCGAGGGTGAACCAGAGAAAGAGATACAGGGAGGGAGAGAGGGAGTGTGTGAGAGAGAATGGAGAGAGAGAGAGAAAATGGAGAGAGGAAGGGAGAGAGCTGTGGGTGTGAGAAAAAGGAGACTGTCAGAGTGTGTGACACCTTGCAGTGACTTCACTGCAGTGAAAAGTTCCTACATGGCCTTGATGGAAGGGTCAGGGCGGACTAGGGAACCAGTTCATGTGTCTGGTAGAGGTAGAGAGAGAGAGAGAGAGAGAGGGAGAGGGAGAGAGAGAGAAGAGAGAGAGAGGCAGAGGGAGAGAGAGGAGAGCAAGAGAGAGAGAGAGAGACAGAGGGAGAGAGAGAGAGACAGAGGGAGAGAGACAGAGAGAGAGACAGAG
>PYXC01001219.1:950000-957500 GCA_015244755.2 Tenualosa ilisha
GTTGTCTTGACAGCACCGTGTGACATTAATCGCCCAAGTGGACGCCACTGAGCCGTGCGGTGCCACCTGTCCTGGGCGCGATCCGTTTTCATGCGTCACCCCGATTATTAACTGATATTGCAGATGTGAACCAGCTAGGTGGCAACTAACCCAGACAAGGTGCTTTTTTATTTGTTAAGCTTGACACACACACACACACATACACACACACAGACGGGCTCACACATGCTTAGACAAACTCATCCTCACACACAAGGACACACACACACAAACACACAATAGCAGTGTTGTAGGGACAGAGTTTTATGAGCCCATAACAATGCTTTTCAAATTTTGTAGCGGGGACATTTTGCTGCTGTCTTGTAGTGTAAAGTGCATGCTGGGAGTCACATCGAGTCTCTGATTTCACCTGCCGAGAACTGAGGACTGATACCCATGAGGAAGCTCTGTGTGTGTGTGTGTGGGTGGGGGGACGGGGGGGGGGACTGATACTTGCGAGAAAGCAGTGTGGTGACGAGTGTAGATGAGCTCTCCAAATGTGACCATGAGGGACATCGAGGAGCCACTGTTGGAAAAAAAATAGCACTCACTCACACACACACAAACACACACACACACACACACACATATGCACAAGAAATACACGCAGACAAAAACATAAATACACACACACACACACACACACACACCGTACCTGCCAACATTTGAATAGTAGAACCTGGGAGATTTCTTTGGGTAGCAGGTTTTAAGTACACTCAGTGGCTTTTAAGTACACTCAAAATGCATTGCCATGTTCTTTAAGAGACACCTCATGGCAACTCAAGATAAAGTGTATGATTAAGCATTCTAAAGTATATGATTAAGCATTCTAAAGTGTATGATTAAGCATTCTAAAGTGTATGATTAGGCATTCTAAAGTGTATGATTAAGCACTCTAAAGTGTATGATTAAGCATTCTAAAGTATATGACTAAGCATTCTAAAGTGTATGAATAAGCATTCTAAAGTGTATGATTAAGCATTCTAAAGTATATGATTAAGCATTCTAAAGTGTATGATTAAGCATTCTAAAGTGTATGATTAGGCATTCTAAAGTGTATGATTAAGCATTCTAAAGTGTATGATTAAGCACTCTAAAGTATATAATTAAGCATTCTAAAGTGTATGATTAAGCACTCTAAAGTGTATGATTAAGCACTCTAAAGTGTACTTTAATGAAACACTTGCTGTCAGTCCATTGAAAAATATTTTGGAAAAAACACTTCCAGTGCATGTAAGCAAAGTTCATTACAGGACAAAATATACTTTCTGTACATTAAGGATACTTTAAATGTGCAACAATTAAAATGCATCTCTTTTCACTAGGAATGCGCATTAACCCACACGTGCACACACCATAGCAACAATGAAGGAGAAGATTCTCTCTATCTGATTCTCTCTCTCTGTCTGTCTCTCACGCTTTCTCTCTTAAACACACACACACACACACACACACACTCCATCATGCAGCGTTCAAAGAAAATTGTGTTGGATTGCTGTAGCCTGACACACACACACGCACGCACACACACACACACACACACACACACACACACACACACACACACATACCATCATAGAGTGAGTGTTCAAAGAGAACAGTGTTTGATTGCAGTAGCCTCACACACTCTCTCTCTCTCACACACACACACACACACACACACACACACCATGATGGAGTGTTCAAAGAGAACTGTGTTTGATTGCTGTGGCCGCATGCTATTTGAAGGGCAGACGGGTCTAATGTTTCGAGCCTCCTGGCCCCGGCGACACTCACACCACCCCCTCACTCGTTTATTCTTTCAATCACTCCTTCACTCCCTCCCTCCTTTGCTCAATCACTCCCTCGCTCCTTCCCTCCTTTGCTCCCTCAATCAGTCCCTCGGCCATTCGCTAGCTTGCTCTCGCTCTGCTGATTGGGTCTCCTTCCTTCCAAGATTCTGCAGCGCAGGAGGAGCCAATGACTGAGGAGCTGATTGGAGACTCACAGTTTTTCACAAATGCTAAAAATCGAAGCCATCAGCCATTTTGACCTCGTCTCAGGAAATTGTTCAGTTGTGAAAAACTGTGATTCTCTCTCTCTCTCTCTTTCTGCTCGTCTTGGCTTTTCACACTGTGTCAATCACACATTGGACAGGTAACAACACACACACACACACACACACACACACACACACACACACACAGACAAGGTTTTTTAGTGGATCAAGGTATAGAAAGTAAAAAGTTTTGTTGGCACCACATTACAACAGATTAACCAATCAACACTCACAATTACAAACAATCTGACTCATACATAGTGTTACAATATCACACACACACACACACACACACACACACACTCTTTCCCCTTTAACACCTAAAGCAGTGTGTGTCACCATCAGTTGGCTGCTGTCTGTAATAACTGGGCACCTGATACTGGACATTCATTCACTCACTCATTCATTCATTTGTATTGCACCACTCTTGTTATTATTGTTATTATTGTTATTAGTAGTAGTAGCCTAAGCACTTCCAGAATAACAACCTCTTCATCTGCCAATAACATTCCATGCCACAGTAATCACAGCAACTGCATCTCTGCTTGTGTTCTAGTTGAAAATGCTGTGAAGTTCTGAATCCAAACTGGATTTGGTTCATCCCAACATTCCCACAGTGCCACACTGGAGTGGGCACACAGGCCACAGCCCTGCTGCAGCTCTGGACTCAATCCATTGTGAACTCATGAAGTAACCATTCGCTCCTAATGGCTTTGGATGAAGAGAGGATAATAAATTGTGGTCCCACACACACACACACACACACACACACACACACACACACACACACACACACACACACACACACACACTGAGGAGATGTGGAGAGAGCTGCCTTTACTCCACTGCCTGGTAGCCGCTAATTCACCCTCCCATATAGAAGACACAGAGGAAGTGTGTAAAGAATCACAGTGTGATTTGAATACACTTCTGATAACACACACACACACACACACACACAAACACACACACACACACACACACACACACTTCTGATGGGGATTTACAGTCCTCAAAGAACAGAGACTTCAGTTCATCATCAGAAGTAGCCAACTTTCAAGATAATGGCACACATACACACACACACACACACACAAATTTCCACTAGCACACACACACATACACACAAACACACACGCACCAATGTGTGACAACAGTGTTTAGCTCCCATAAACACTTTTTTCAGAGTGTGACACCCTCTGGGTTTGGGTGAGCAGAGCAGCAGTTATACCAGTGACACACACACACACACACACACACACACACACACATATTTTAGTACAAGATATAAACACACTTTATAGGAGTTATAATTTAATGGTACAGACTCGTGCAGATGTCATAATTGTAGTGTCAACTGGTAGAGAGAGAGACAGTGAGAGAGGGAGAGAGAAAGAGAGAGAGAGAGAGTGAGAGACTAATGAAATGATACAGTGAGTGAGAGTGAAAGGCTGTGAGAGGGAGATAGAGAGAGAGCGGGAGAGAGAGCGAGTTCAGAAAGAAGAGGTGGTGAAAGATGGCGCTATTTCAAGGGAGGCCACAAACCAGGCAGCCTTTGAAGTCTTGACTTCACCAGATTACATTTATACCAGCGCTGTCATCCGCCGACGACTGTATGCTGAAACTTAAGCACAGTGGATCTGTCGGTGACCGCCACGCTACGCTCACTCACACATGGGCCGCCCAGCACTCGATCAAAGCTGACGGAACACGCCGGAACGAACAAGCGTCGCCAGTCATGTTGTTTCTGAAATGTCAGCCTCAGTCTGCGCAGATGCAGGTGGAGGGCACAGAGAACACAGCAGCACATATCAGAGCCAGAACAGGGCCAGATAAGAACCAGATCAGGGCCAGATGAGGGCCAGAACAGAGCCATATCAGAGCCAGAACAGAGCCATATCAGAGCCAGATTAGGGCAGGATTAACATCACTGGACCAGGCAGTAGATCAGATCAGTAGATTGGGGGTGATATGACAATAGGACCAGATAGATCAGATCAGCAGACTAGGGTTAGTGTAGATCAGGATTAGAGCTAGATCTGGGCAACACACACACGCACACACACACAGACACAGACACACACCACACACACACACACACACACACACACACACACACACAGAATTGTACAGATGGTTGCTCCCCAAAGAAGACTGGCACACCTGTCATAGCTGCGGCTGCTGGAATAGAACACATTCAAGGAGGAGGAGATGTCCCACAATGCATTGCTGTCAAGCAAGGATGATGTCCCATAATGCAGTGTGTGTGAGTGTGTGATTGTGTGATACTGTGAAGAGTGTGTGTGTGTGTGTGTGTGTGTGTGTGTGTGTGCGTGTGTGGGAGTACATCACATGGATAGATAAAAGGTGGGACTGTTATCATCTGTCTTCCTCTGTACGTGTAGCTAAGCTAGCACTTAAACTGAAAGGGGAGTGTGTGTGTAAGTGTGTGTGTGTGATAGAGGGGGTTGAGGGGGCTGCATTGTGTGTGTGGCATTGTTCTCACTGTGGTCCTTGTCTGGATTGACCTGTCTGTCATTGTGGTTAGTAAAAATAACCATGTCATTCTTCAGAACCCAGCTGCCACTCCTGTCCTGTCCTCTCGCCGTCTGATACGCCCCTCACCATACACACACACACACACACAAACATACACACACACTTACTTACACACACTCATAAGCATACACACACACACACACACACACACACACACACACACACACTGATTGCCTGCATTACGTAATACCAATCCCTGCAGAGACTTCTAGTGACATGTTCTACTGTGGCCTTCAATCAGATCCACTCATATGACATCACAGAGGGCCATTGAGCTGATTTTAGAGAGCTTGAAGCTGCTGTGGTGGTGGTGGTGGAGGTAGTGGTAGTGGTGGTGATGGTGGTGTGTGTGTATGTGAGTGTGTGTGTGTATGTGTGTGTGTGTGGGTTGGTGAGAGCAGTGACACACAGATCCCATACCGAGAGCTGGGAGATGTGGCTATAGTGGGGGTGCTGAATTATAGTATATTATGTTATATAGAATTATCAGAAGTTTCTTTGTTGCCATGGGAAATTGCACCTCAACATCAATGTCCTTGACCTGTGGGTCAATCCTTGGACCATTACTGTTCAACCTCTACATACATATATCTGTATATGTATACATAGACATATACATATATGTATATAAAAAAGAAGTAATTCTATTTGGGGAAAAAGATGAAAGACCCAAAATTGCCACTAGTTTTGACACAAAGGGGGTTAAATCAAAAGATACTGTTAAAAATCTTTTCATTGAAAGCAATCCAAACTTTGACAGTCACATGAAAGCAATTACTAAGTCAGCATTTTATCACAAAAACATTGCCATAATAAGAGGACTCAAAATAAGATGACTCAAAAAATGATTTGGAAAAACTAATCCATGCTTTTATTTCGAGTAGGATTGATTACTGCAATGGCTTTTCACAGGCCTGCCAAAAAAGAGCATCAAGTAGCTTCAGCTGATTCAAAATGCGGCAGCTAGAGATATTAAAGTACAAAAAGAACAGAGCACACCCTTCATTGGTCCCTTCAGCCCTTCACTGGTCCCTTCAGCCCTTCATTGGTCCCTTCAGCCCTTCATTGGTCCCTTCAGCCCTTCATTGGTCCCTTCAGCCCTTCATTGGATCCCAGTAAGCTATAGAATAGACTTTAAAACACTGCTGCTTCTGTACAAGTCTCTAAATGGGACAGGGTCTAACTACCTCTCTGATATGTTTCAGCAATATAACCCAGTCAGATGTCCCAGATTGCAGCAGATAAATTTGCTGGTAAAACCTGCCGTTAGAACAAAGTGTGGTGAAGCAGCCTTTAGCTACAATGCAGTACAGCTATGGAGCCAACTCCCAGAGGACATCAAAAAAGCCTTACTGTTGGCAGTTTTAAATCTAGACTAAAGACCAAGCTGTGTTTTTATTTCTTTTAAACTTCAGTCATTTATTACTAATTTTTTATTTCATTTTATTACTTTATATATACTATTTGTACCAGCTATATAATTTCTTACTTAACTTTTGCTTAATTGTGTTACTTTGTAGTATTTGTATAATGTATGTTTTATTTTTAATCACTTACTTTTTCATTTTATTTTCTGTTACTCACTGTTCTTTGCCTTTGTCTTTGTAAAGCACATTAAGCTGCCTTGTCTTGTCTTAATGTGTCTTAAAGTGAATTTGGTCCGACATGGGTTTGAGCTCTGTTTTTTTCTGCAGAAAAGGTGGTTCCACTGGCGGTGTCACAGTTTGTCAGGTAAAGTGGGCTCACTGACATACAGTAGGTGGTTGTGGTTGCTCTGGAATTAACACAAGGCTTAGTTATCCCAGGGATTGTTTTGTGTTAGTTAGTCTAACATTAAAACCCATAATTGCACTACTCACAGTTTCGGATTTGTTTCGACGTGAACTGTGGTTCATTAGTGGTCTACAGCTGCTTATTTCACTGAAAATTGTGTTTTTTATTTTTTTTTTTCAGTCATTATTTTGTTTATTTTACCTACAGTTTTTGTAATTTATTATTAACCGTTCTTTGTCTTCATCTTTGTAAAGCACAATGAACTGCCTCTGTGTTTGAAATGCGCTAAATGAATAAACTTGTTTTGCCTTGCCTTACCAGACTGTTTCACTACCCAATCAGCCCTCTCTCAGGCTCCTTAAGCTGGACCTGAGCTGAATTCAATTCCTCTGAGTTCTGGTCTCTTTATGTGGCTACTGGACCAGATTGGTCCGATCTCTACTGGATTGGAGCTGCAACAGGTGGATCCTCCTCTGGACTGGTGATGTTAGATTAGGTGGTTCCCCTTCGGATGGACTGTTTTTGCCAGATTAGGTGGATCCCTAAGGCCTCCAGACTGGATGGGACGCCTCTGATGTGACACTTCCCATGAGGTCAAGGTATGTGCAGGTCACCAACCTTTAGCCTCATTCTTGCCTATAGGTCTATATAGGTACAGGATTGCTTGCTAATAGGCCATGCCTCACCTGGGCTTGCCACTCATCTGTGAGTGAAGGGGTTCCCACAGGGATGAACTTCACAAGTTCATGGGTTTATGCAGGGTTGTCTAAACCGTAATATAATATAATATAATATAATATAATATAATATAATATAATATAATATAATATAATATAATATAATAAACGTCACATAACACAGCGGTAACACTTAGATTAGGGTATATTCACCATTAACTAGCAGCTTATTAACATACACATTAGTTACATACTAGCCATTTGTTAGTAATTACAAATCACATATTAATACCTTATTCTGCATGACTTTATTCTATCTATAATAGACCATTAAGAATTTGAACTCCTAATTACTTTTTATTCGTTGTTAGTAAGTTAGTTGTTGTACATGAGTTATGATCTTAATATGCTTTG
>PYXC01001219.1:962500-970000 GCA_015244755.2 Tenualosa ilisha
CTCTCTCTCTCTCTCTCCTTCTCTTTCTCTCTCTCTCTTTCTATTTCTCTCTCTCCCACAGAGCTTTTTATTTTCCTCTTGAGTCTGTATGGATAATGAAAGCTGCTGAAAATGAAAAGATAATGAGAACAGTCAAAACTCTTTTTGCCGTTTTATTGCCAAATTATCCTGCCAGAATGAAAAAAGAAATGAAATATTTGGCTTTTTTTATTTTCCTGACAAGCATGAGTTACTGGTGACAAAAATAAAAATAGATTTCAAACGTCTATTTGTCATTCATTAGAATTGCCATCCTGGTGTGTTATTGCCAGATCTTAAAATGGAAATGCTAATTGAAAAATGAAAATCCAAACTTCACTTTGGTTTTGATTTTACCTCATGAAGCGCTTGATATGTGTCAACATGAAAAAGCTGAGAAAAATAAATCATTTTAAGATCTGGTAGACCAGGATGGCAATTAATATGAACATAGCATTATAATTAATTATTATATATAATTAATTATTAATAGGTATTATTAATATACCAGGATGGCAATGAAAAAATAACAAATAGACCTTTTTACATTTATTTGTATTTTTGTCACAAATGGCTCCAGATGAGACAAATGTAAATATTTAATTTCAGCAGGAGTTCACAAGCTCCTCCAGCAGACACACACATACACACACACACACACACACACTCACACACACACACACATACATACATACATATACATGCATGCACGCTGACACACACACACACACGGACACACACAAACAACACACACACCTCACATACACATAGAGGTGGCAGGAGAGCAGCAGACTAGTCATCACACACACACACACACACACTGAGACTCAGCCTTTCTGTTTTCCAGTAGGCAAATAGTGTGATCTCTCCTGACTGTTATCAAATCTGACCACTAACTTTACTGATGCATGGCTTAGTCTTACTTATACATGTTTCTAGCACACACACACACACACACACACAGCTTATCAGGAATTACCTGATCTCTGGACTTGTCTGGTGTCCCTTATCAGTGTGTTTACACATAACATACTTTCCATGCAATGTTGCAAATGTTCTTGTTGTGGGAAAAACAAACCATTTCCTTTATTCTTTTGCCCTGAAATAGGGGGAGTCAGGATGATTCAAAGAGCCCAGCACCCAGATAGGGAGGTAGGATGCCTGAGAGACCATTTTACTGTAATATTACAATTAGTGTTTGGATGTGTGTGTGTGTGGGTGGGGGGGGGGGGCGTCTCTGGCATTGGTGGAAATGTGACAAGTTAGTCAACTTGGAGCCAGCTTGGAGAGGAAGACTAGAGGAAGAGAGGGGAGGAGAAGAGAGGAGAAGAGAAAAGAGGAGAGGAGAGGAGAGGAGAGAAAAAGAAAAATGAAGGGGGGGGGGCAGGATGAGGGAAAGAAGAAAGGGGAGAGGAGGAGAGGGGAAGGAATGGGACAAGAGGAGACACATACACACACACACACAGAGGTGGTAGGAGAGAAGCAGCCTAGTCATCGCCACACACACAAACACCTCACACACACACACACACACACACACCCACCTCACATTCACACAGAGGTGGCAGGAGAGCAGCAGACTAGTCACCACACACACAAACACCTCACACACACACACACACACACACACACACACACACCCACCTCACATTCACACAGAGGTGGCAGGAGAGCAGCAGACTAGTCACCACACACACACACACACACACACACACACACACACACACACAGAGGAAGAAATAGCTCTCTCTGTGTGACACTGTGTTTCATTTATTTATGTGTCAGTGCTGTTGTCTGTGCTGCTCTCCTCCTGTCTGCCTACAAAGATGCTAATGACACACAGAGCAGCGGCAGGCTAGTCGTCACCACAGTGTCTCCACACACACACACACACACACACGCGCGGACGCAGAGAGATGGCAGGAGGGTGGCAGGCTAGTCATCACCACACACACACACACTGGCAGTAGCAGCAGCGACTGTCGAGTCATTGGCAGACACAGAAACACACACACACACACACACACACACAGAGGTGGCAGGAGCAGCAGCAGGCGGTAGCACCCCTGACCTCTAGAGTTGTTTCTCCTCAAGCTGAAGTCCTGATGAGTTCCCCCCTCGCCATGTGTGTGTGATGTGTGTGTGGTGTGATGTGTGTGTGGTGTGTGTGTGGTGTGTGTTTGGTGTGTGTGATGTGTGTGTGTGTGTGTGGTGTGTGTGTGGTGTGTGGTGTGTGTGGTGTGTGTGTGGTGTGATGTGTGTGTGTGTGTGTGTGTGTGTGTGGTGGTGGTGGGGGGCGGGGGAGTGGGCAGGCTGACAGCTCACTGGAGCATTGCTATACAACAACACGCAAGAACACTACACACACACTCTCATATGAACACACACACACACACAAGTACACATACTTACAATTCACACGCACTACCATCACCACACACACACAAACACACTCAACCACAACTCCTGATGGGACAATCCTCCATTTACACACACACAGTCTCTCTTCTGAGAAAAGATCTTCAGACACTAACACACAAGGAATTTGGTCTCATTTGCCCCAATGCTAAATTTGTGAAACACACAGAGAAACACACAGTGAGGTGAAGTACACACTAACTCAGGGCAGTGGGCTGCCTGCTACAGCAACACCTGGGGAGCAGTGAGGGGTTAGGTGCCCTGCTTCAAAGCACTTCCATTGGTCAGGGATTGAACCAGCAACCCTTTGAACCAAGCCTGAAGCCCAGTGCACTATACAGGCTACACAATGCACCATATACAGGCTACATACTGCACCCTATACAGACTACACAATGCACCATATAGAGGCTACAAAATTCTTCCTATACAGGCTACACAATGCACCATATACAGGCTACATACTGCACCCTATACAGACTACACAATGCACCATATAGAGGCTACAAAATTCTTCCTATACAGGCTACACAATGCTTCCTAAACTGGCTTAACAATGCACCTTAAACGGGCCACACAATGCACCCTATACAGGCTACACAAAGCTTCCTATACAGGCCACACAGTGTGTCCTCCCACAGTCTAGATCAGGCCTTTACACGCGTGTGTTTAGGACGTCTGGGGACTGCAGCTCTGTCTGAGGGTCTGTAGGGACTCGTGTGCTGGTCACATGGCACTGGTGGTAGAGGTGCTGTTCAGCAACCAGAGGGTTTCTTGTTGGAGCCACGTGCCGCCTGACCGCACTGAAGTGTCCTTGAGCACACAGAGCTTGATCTTGAGCAAGATACTAAACCCCAAATTGCTCCCGGTTGGCACCTTGCAGGTGTTGCATGCATTGCATGTGTGTGAATGGGTGAGTATGAGGCACACACTGTAAAGCTGTGAGTGCAGTTCATTTCTCGATCCCATAAGACCTGGAGCCCCAAGGACCTAACTGGCATGACTTGACCAGTGAAGCTTTTGAGAGTCCAGGCCTTAGGCTTAGGGGGGGGCATTGGGATTTAGTCTTTTCTGAGTGGGGTCTATTGTAGGGAAGAGCTATTTCAGCCTCTGCAGGAGAGAGGGAGATGGATGGAATCACATGAGCAGTAACTGCAGAGGGGCGTTTCAGCGCGGCAGTCACACCATAAGGAACTCCAGACTGCCACCTGCTGCTCAGCTTAATCTCCACAGGAGACACACACTCGCTTTTAAAAGGGGTTCCTGCACCACATAAGTGATGTCCCACTGAGGGGAGGTGTTGAGATGTGTACCTGCTCCCAACACTCACGGAGGTGCTTCTTTGCCTGGAAGCACTTAGGCCCCCACGCATTCACATTTGTCAAATCATTTTACCTGCTTGTCGTCAAAATACAATGTAAAAGTTATAATACATTTTATGACAGTCTTTCTGCAAACAGTGTCCTTTGGTAGTCTAAAGATCGCAGTAGTAACTGGGAGTAGTGATGCACGTCTTTCTAACGTCACCTCTTTAAATGTCAGTCCGGGCTGCGCCTGGTGCTGCCCACTTCGCACCTGCTGTCTCTCCCGAAAAACTCACGTCAGGACACGCAGTACGTGGGGATTCCTAAGGATTACCCGGCGTGCCCCGCGGGAAAGATGGCGGTCGAGAAGGAGAGAAGGAGATAAACTTTATCTAGGAACAGAAACATCCAAATCACTACCAGAGGTAGACAGAGACAGTCTTTTGTGGCTCATTTGTGTTTTCTAGGGTGACCTGACGCCCTTACACACGGTTACTCGTGGCAAACCGAAAGCACAAATCAGTGGCTTTCCGCTAGCAAGTGCTAGCCAGGGAGGGAACTGCAGTGTGTGTGTAGTCAAGAGGAAAAATAGAGGATAAAGTTTATTACCACGGACGGAAAGTGGGGTGCTGATTTGAAAGCACGGAAGGCTGTGCCACGATTGTGAGGACAAGAAAGGTAAGATGTATTTTAATTCCCCTAAACTATTATATACAGTGCATTCTGGAAGTTTTCAGTTAGATGAGACGGTATTTTGTCGTGCGACGCGAGTGACATTGGAAAAACGTTGACAGGCACCGTAATGGATGATTATTTTGTAGTGAAGTAGCAATCTACAGCTGAAGTTGTTAAAAATACTGTAGAGATGAACATTTGTAACGTTGTCTTGAAGCTTCACTGCTATGCACCGCATTATATTTCAGTTTAAAGCAGCCACGGTGACAGTTATAGCCCACGTTTCTCCAGGTAACGTTAACGTTACCCTTATTTGATATCGTTTAAGGAAAGTGCATCGATACGCGTAGGGAGCCTGTCAATAAAATTGATTCGCTTACAGAGAGTGTATGAAATGAAAAATGCGGCAGGTACCTATCACTCCATAACTAACGTTACGTGCCCAGTATATCGCCTCGGGCTCGGCAGTCAGCTTGTGTTTGGAGTCATGGGGTGCTGCCAAGCGTTTATAATCTCTGCAGTTTGGGCAAACGCGATAGACACGAAGCTTATAGTCTTCGATGATCACTCAGCGTTATTGTTTCTCTCTTGATTTGGGAATGCGGGGGTTATTTGTTCTTAATGTAGTCGAACACCCACATTTGCCTTTAGCGAGTCACGATAACGTTATAGCCTACATTTACATCACCAAGATTATATACCGAGCATTTGAGCTAACATTACCAAATAGATTGGATGGGCGTAGCATTGTTCGTGCTAAACTTTCATGGTCTCTCAAAATACCATTTCATTACTCTGTGTAACAGAGACCCAGTAGACATTGCACAGCCTACACTAAGAATCTAGCTATAACGGTACTCTAGGATGAAGTAATGTGTTCGCTTGTTATCCAAAGTATCACAGTGCTCCTCTTTAAAATGTGTTGATAAATGTGTATAACAGTTGTCCCGAATACTAACGATGGACAAGTCAGATGTCAAAATCACTATAAAGCATTTTGTGTAACCAGATACCGGTGGGTTACTGTGGTTACGACCGCCTGTTCTGTATGCTGGCCTGGTTAGAAAGCTGTAGCGTTCGCCCATCTGAAATATTGTCAGCGCCTCAGATAGTTATGGACTTGATAACAGTAACCAGAGACGGACTGAAGTACTGTCCTCGCTTACGGGTTGAGTTTTTGTGTGAACAGCTCAGCGGTGCACCATTTGTATAATTTCCCAAATGCAGTTCTTTAATCCACCAACATTAAACCTTCAGGGATCTTTCGCGTGCCGCTTTCTCCAGCGATACGGATTATATATTCAGATGTTGGATTGGGTTTGGGCTGCATTCACGCACTATCAATAAGGTTGATTGGGATTTGTGTAAATTAGGGTGGCACGAATTGAAGTCCTGCTGCACCAGTCATCCAAACTTTGCCTGTGTGTTTGTGTGTGCCGCTACGTTTCCAGTATGACCCTTTTCCCCTTTACAGATAGAGATAATTGTATCGGCCGTGATGGCCTTTGCCTCTAGCCCAGTGTATCTGCCTATTTATCCTAGAGCTGGATAGCGAGTACTGTGATGCGTCTATACACCTTAAATCAAGGCTATAAAAGCAGAGTTGGTTGAGGCGGTTCGTCAAGGATATTTCCTGAAAGGCTCATTAAAAGCCAGTGTTTCGGTTCCGTCGTATTCTGTCCGCAGGACCAGAGTCGCCTTTTTGCTTGTCCTTTACCTCAGGCAGATCCGGCTAGTCATACCGGAGACATTTCAGCGCAGTCCTCGCTTAATGAACAATGGATGACTGGATCAGTCCGACAGAGTGTTTCCACATGTTATATACAATGAATATTAGAAACTCATCTCTTGAAATTCTTTTTGGCTTTGGTGTGTGTGTGTATGAGAGGGAAGGGAGGAGATGTGGTTGGACATGCATTCGTCCTCAAAGTGGGTGAAAGGTCCTTTGTCCACAGAAGTTTGGAGTTTGCCTCACCTGTGATAATGGCTGTGGTGTGTGTGACTATTCCCAGCAGAAGAGACAATTATGTGATCAAAATAACAAGCTGGAATCTATAGGTGTGTGTGTGTTTGAGAAGTGTGTGTGTGGACACTGTACAGAACTCTTGTGTTGGTATGAGATGTTGGAGTGGACCCTCATGTCTGTGTGAGTGTGTACACACTGCTTGTGAGTTTGGTTGGGAATGTGGTGTGGACAGACGTGTGTGTCGGTGACTGTGTGGACAGATAATGTGTGTTTCATTGCTTGTGTGGACAGACCCCTTTGTGTGTGTGTATGTGTGCGGATGTGGACAGATCCCTCATGTGTTATCTCTTCTCTGTGTTGTGTCAAAGATAGGGGGTAATGAAGGCTCCAGTGACCTGTCAACACTTCCTTATATTTTGAGTGTGTGGTGTGTCGTGCATTGGCTTGCCAAACAAAATGAATGTGTCTTTCAAGATAAAGTGAGCGAGAGTTTGCTCACATAACTGCTTGACTTCACATGACATTTAGACCATCCTAGCTGAGAATTACACTACTCCTCCAACACACACACACACACACACACACACACACACACCACACACACACACACACACACACTTTGGTTGCTTTGGTATGGCATCTCAGACCCCCACACTAGAGACAGATGCCAGTGGGTGTTGGAGCTCTGGTAAAGGTGTTGCTGAAAGCAAACTTCAACTCCAACAGATCAAGAAATCTCTCACTGTTTGTGCTGTTTGTCTTATTAGCCTCCCATAGCCAAGACACTAAATGCTTTTGAGGGCAGTTCCATGTAAAGTGATGCTTTTTTGGTTGAATCCACAGCATGAACAAAACACACACATAGGCCTAGCACATACTGTTACTGAGGAATTCCTTATGTCAAATTTGAGGATTGTGTGTGTTCAGCTGTTCAACTCCAAACTAATGAAGTAATAATATACTTACTCATGTTCAGTCACATTGGAAACACCTTACTAGAACAACAGTGCCGTCCATGCTACAGGGTCATACCACATCCCCAGCCTCTGCTGTGTGTGTGTGTGTGTGTGTGTGTGTGTGTGTGTGTTTGTGTGTGTGTGTGTATACGTATACGTACAC
>PYXC01001219.1:972500-977500 GCA_015244755.2 Tenualosa ilisha
TCTCTCCCTCTCTCTCCCTCTCTCTCCTCCTCTCTCTCTCTCTCTCTCTCTCTCTCTCTCTCTCTCTCTGTATGTGTGTGTGTATGTATGTGTATATGTTTGGTGGGTAAGTGACTGTTCCGCAGTGTGTGTGTCCACTATGGAAATTAACAAGTTGTGTTTTAAGTGTGTGTGTGTGTGTAGTGTTTTAAATTCAAAGATCAAAGCTGCAGTCTCAGAGACCTCTGTGAGGTAGCAGGTGTTTCCAATGACATCAGCTCTCCTTCAATTTCAGCTCCTCTCTCAGTGGGCGCACGTTATCTGCCTCTTTGGTCCCCCCCGCACACCACACACACACACACAACACACACACACACACACACACACACGCGCAGAGGAAGGTGCCTGAGGCTGGAGGTGACGTAGGCTGTGTGTTGGTGGCTACATAATGCTTCTGTTCCTTTCACCATGCTGAGAATGAATCAGAGCGTCAGAAACTGCCACCTCAGCAATGTTCTGGACACACACACACACACACACACACACACACACAGCCAGACACAAACTCGCTCACACACCCTCCTGCCAGGTCTCCTGAGGCAGAATCCAGAGGGCAGCCATTACTACAGAACTTAAAGTGATTACACATACACACACACGTATGGGACACAGCACAGTCTATGCGTGCACACACTGTACCCCCCCCCCCCACACACACACACATTCAGACACAACACACACTCAACACACTCCAGTGCATCCCCCTGGATGCTTGCCCGCATGCATGGATGCCTCAATCTGGCCATAAGTGTGTGTGTGTGTGTGTGTGTGAGTGTGAGTGTGACTTAGACTGTGCTGTGTCCCATACGAATGTTGGCACAAGGAAATGCACTGTTTTTGCATCTAGGCAAACTATCTGTGGTTGGGGAATTTATGCGGTTAAATCACACTATGCCATTCTGTGTGTGTGTGTGTGTGTGTGTGTGTGTGTGTGTGTGTGTGTGTGTGTGTGTGTGTGTGTGTGTGTGTGTGTGTGTGAGTGTGAGTGAGTGAGATTCCATGTGACTGGTGCTATATCTCTGTACTGGTTTTTGCTCCTGAGCAGAAGAATATATTATGTAAATGATGTTCATCAGCAAGGAGCATCAGATTATGCAGTTGATGGCTAGAGTTTTGACATTACTTCACCTTAAACTTTGAGCTCCACTCCAGCATCCACTGGCTTTGGCCCGGGCTGCAAAAGCACTGACTGTAGGCTGTCTGGATGCGTGAAGCACCAGCATCAACAATCAGCAGATAGGAGAACCAGTGCTGAAAACATGACGTCAGGAACTGGCTGAAGATGGGCACATGGCCATGTTTCTGTGAAGGCACGGCCAGGAGACAATATTTGGCTGGTTCCGGAGCGTTCCGGCCCATTTTAACCCCTGGCTCCACCCATGTAATTCTTGTACAAGAGCACAGAAAATCCTGTGATCCCCATTGGCTCTCCATTAAAGGGTTGATTTGTTTGTCCAAGTACGTTAGCAACGGTAACCATGGTTAGGGGCCCCTCTGGTTGGTGGCTAGCAGACCAATCAGGAGGCCAACAGTTCAGTCAGTAAGCCTTACATTAGACGCGTCTGTGTTTGTAGGCAAGAAGGTGTGTAGTGTGTAGTATGTGTGTGTTTGCATGGGTGATTGAGGTTGTGTGTGATATTAAATAAAACCCACTTGACGTGGCTTGATTTAGGTTATATGTGAGTGTGTGGATGTGTGTAGGATGTGGAGGAATTCAGTGAATCAACATCCTGTAAGGACATCAGCTTCCTTATCTATTCATTTCTTTCTCTCCCTCTCTCTCTCTCTCTCTCCCTCCCTCCTTCCCTCCCTCCTTCCCTCCCTCTCTCCTCTCTCCCCTCTCTCTCCCTCTCTCTCCCTCTCTCTCACTCCCTCTCTCTCTCTCCTCCCCCTCCTCTCTCTGTATCATGTTCTTGAGAGCTTTACAGAAACAGACCCTCAGGGTTCTGCTTTCCCTGGGAATTTGGAAGCAACAGAAGGAACAGCTTAGCCTGTTAAGTTAGAGTTTAGAAAGCGTCTTTCCTCTGCCCCCATCCCTACAAGCAATCTCCAATGTACACAAACACACACACACACACACACACACACACACACACACACACACACACACACACACACACACTAGTTATGAATGATTACATTAAGCAGGCAAACTGGCATTATTTCCCCAGGAGGCCAAAAGGACTGTTTGTCCTCCACTGGACCACTGAGGGTCCTTCACTCCCAAAGCTAAGGTAAGCATTATAGTCTGCCTCCATTCACACGTGTGTGTGTGTGTGTGTGTGTTTGTGTCTCTTTGTGTGTGTGTGTTTGCTATCTTTATTCAGCATTAATCTCTACCTCCATTCGTGCACGTTAAAGTGTGTGTGTGTGTGTGTGTGTGTGTGTGTGTGTGTGCGCGCGCTTGTGTGCTAGCTTTATTCAGCATTATTCTCTCCTTCCATTCACACACGTTATAAAATGATCTTGAGTACATCAAACAGCTGAATACTGAGGCTGAAGAATGCACTAAATTAGCATACATGCAATTCTATGAAATTGCTGTCATTGCGGTCAGCCGAGATGATGGCCAGAACTAGGTGTGTGTGTTTGTTCTTGTGTGTGTGTGTGTAGAGTGCAGGTAAAGTGTGTGTGTGTGTGTGTGTATAGAGCGCAGGTAAAGTATGTGTGTGTGTGTGTATAGAGTGCTGGTAAAGTATGTATTTGTGTGTGTGTATGTGTAGTCGTGCAGGTAAAGTGTGTTCTTCATAGATGGTCCTTCTGCCTGTCCATCTGCTGGTCTTCTGAGTGTATGCCAGGAGCTGCCTAGCCATTTTTGGTGTGTGTGTGTGTGTGTGTGTGTGTGTGTGTGTGTGTGAGTGAGAGAGAGAGAGAGATTTTTTTGTCTTGATGTGTTCATGTGCCAGTTTGTCCATGTTTGTTCACTCAAGTGATTCTTTTCTGGCGTGTTTGCCTGTGTCTGTCTGTTTTTGTGTGTGTGTATGTGTGTGTGTGTGTGTGTGTGTGCTGAGTTCTGAAAGCAGACGGCTCCCAGTGCTGTGGTGCACAGCATCTCCCAGGCCACTGAAGCGGAGTGCTGCAAATGCTTGTTTATTCGTTTACTTGTTTATTCGTTTACTTGTTTATTGACTCGCCCTCCTCTGGGCTTTCTTGTGTTTAGCCACTCATCATTGCACTTTCTCTCCCTTGTGTTTAGTCTCTTCTGATCTGGGATTTTTGGTTTTCAATTTTCTTCCATCTCTCTTTCTCCTGCTCCCCCTCATCTTCATCCTCCCGCTCTGTCTTTCTTTTGTATCTCCACCACTCTCCCTCAGCCCTGTTTCTTCATGACGACCTGCCCTGGTGGGGGTTTGGGTTTGGGGTCTGGGGGTGGAGGGGAGTCAGTAAGTGTGAATAGAGAGATCTGCGTGTGTGTTTTTGTCTGTATGTGTGAAAGAGAAAGCCTGAGAGTCAATGAGTGTGAATAGAGAGACCAGTGTGTGTGTGTGTATGTGTGTCAGAAAGAGAGAGAGAGAGAGAGAGTCAGTGAGTGTGGTTAAAGAGACCTGTGTGTGAGTGTGTGTGTGTGTGTGTGTGTGTGTGTGTCAGAAAGAGAGAGAGAGAGGGAGAGTCAGTTAGTGTGAATAAAGAGACCTGTGTGCGTGTGTGTGTGTGTGTGAGTGAGTGAGTGATGCCTTTTCCCACCATCCTTTGACTAGTAGCCAGAGAAACAAGCATCTCTTTGAGACTGTTACATCACTGGCTGTGGGAACATCTGTTAAATAACTCCAGCCAGAGAGAGAGAGAGAGAAGAGAGAGGGGGGGATACAGAGAGAGAGAGAGAGAGAGAGAAGGGGGATGAGAGAGATAGAGGGAAAGAGAAAGGGGGATGGAGAGAGGGAAAGAGAGGAGAAAGAGAAGGGGGGTGGAGAGAGGGAAAGAAAGAAATGGGAAATGGGAGAGAATAAGAGGGTTAAGGGTGTGTGTGTGTGTGTGTGTGTGTGTGTGTGTGTGTGTGTGTGTGTGTATGTGTTAATGGGAAAGGGGGTGTTGAGGGCAGGTGTGTGTAAATAAGACTGAAAACTGAATGGATGTACAGAATGAACATAATATAACGTGAGTGTGTGTGTGACGTAATAGAGTCTCTGTGTTTGTGTGTGTGTGCACATGAGATTGATTGAGTGAAGGCATGTATGTATGACTGTGTGCTTAAATTTGTAGAGCAGATGGTCTATGTTTCCTCCTATGTATTGTGTGTGTGAGTGTGTGTGAAAGAGAGAGAGAAACTAACATCCTGAGCAAAAGTAACCTACAGACGTTTTGGGGCAAAGTCTTTGCAGTTTGTTCTTGATTGACTCCTACAAGCACTCACAATGCTTTAGATTGTATGCCTCACATTCATCCATTCACACACCGGTGGTGGAGGCTGCCATGCAAGGTGCCAGCCTGCCACTGGGAGCAATTTAGGGTTCATTATCTTTAATGGGTTCAGACTTGAACCAGCAACCATCCGGTTACAGAACGGCACCTCTACCACCTGCCTTAAAGGAGAATGTGAAACGGACTTGGGGTGTATTTAAACACGAAACACAAGTACGAAGTTTTGTCGAATAGCCCACCTCCATTTGCCCACCAGCATTCTGAGATACATTGCTTTTAGCCGATCCTCAGGCATTATTTTTACACCATTAGCAAAGCTCTAAGTAGCTCCGCACTTCATTGGCAGAATTCTGAGGGCCCTGACATTTAGAATGAGGCACTGAGAACCTGATAAGTGTACAGATAGTTTATTAACCTTTTAAGGTTTATTTTTTCCAAAGGACTCTTTGTGAGTGAGTGTGAGTACTGAGTGATTTTTTTTTTTTTTTTTTTTCTTTTTTCAGGCTGCTTCATGAGTGTTCTTCAGTAACATTCTATAGCAATTGTTGAGTCACAGAGGAAATAAATAGCGTAGCCTAAGCAACATACAACATACGTTATAA
>PYXC01001219.1:982500-1007500 GCA_015244755.2 Tenualosa ilisha
TGATATTAGGTCGATTGCCTGCCTGGTGTGGTATACATGGAAGAGAAATTTGACTTTCAAACGAATCTGGGTGTCTCAGTAGAATTACGAGTTGTCCAGTTGGGTTTAGTTTTAGCAGGACTAAGGTGTATATGCATTTTAGAAGTTTGATTTTAGCCGGACAAAGGCAATCATTTGATTTTCTTTTTGTGCATGTAAGTGTACTGATCTATTTAGTCACCTGCCATAAAGCTAAACTTTTCAGTTAAGGTGTTTACTTTCTCTCTCTCTCTCTCACACACTCACTTACACACACACTGTCACACACACACACTCACAGACAGGTCTTTGTCACACCCTCAGTTGCACTTCATGTTCATGCTTGCCGTATTCACCCCATCCAGAAGAAAAAGTGTCACACACAGCCTTGGTCTCTCTCTCTCTCTCACGCACACACGCACACATACACACACACAGAGGTTGTCACACACACACACAGGTTGTGCTGTTCAGACAAACCTTTCCCGTGGTGTACCATAGCCTTGGCCTAAAAGGCCACCCAGAGGGATAGCCTAAAAATCAGCATTGAGTCGTCAAGGCCACACACACACACACACACACACTCAGGATCCTCTGCAGTCCTTCCCGAGTGTCCATGTCAGAAATTTCTTCAGAAGAGTCCTCAGTAGTAGAGCCCTTCCTCAGAGGTGTCCTTGTCAGTAGTGTCCTTCCTGTCTTCAGAAGTGGTGTCCTCCTTCAGAGATGTCTTCAGAGTAGTGTCCTCCTTCATAAGAGTCTTCGGTGGAAGTTCACTTGAGTGTGTCTTGCCTTAGTCTTGCAAGTATGATCCTGCTGCTTGGCACAGGAGGGCATGAATGATGACCACCATTGGGTGTGTGAGTTTTTGTGTGTGTGTGTGTGTGTGTAAGCTTTGTTTTTGGTGTGTGTGTATTTGTTATTTTTCCTGTGTGGACTGACTTGTGAGCAGCACTGTGCTTGGACATTGTAGATCTATGCTTTGGACTGGTTATTTAAGAGGCTTATTTCTAATGTCTCACCCGTGGGGCCGTTTTGTTTCTGTCGGTCCAGTCCTGTCCTGTCCTGTCCTGTCCTGTCTGTTAGTCCGTCTGTCTCCTCCCTGTTGTGTGTTGAAGTCTGGCTGTCTCTGCCAATTGCTGGCTGTCTGCCAACATGACGAGTTGAAGGCGTCCCTAGTCATGCAATGTGAAGACAGATCTGAGACCTTGTGCCTGATTCTTACAATCCGATGTAGATTTGCAGCTTCTCTGCAGTTTCTTATAATCTGAGGTAGTTTATTTCAGGATCTTCAGCTGTTTGTTCTAATGCAAGATAGTGTCTGGCAACTTGAGGCGACCTCTGGCAGACCTCTGGGTATTTGGGCTTCTCTGGCTACCTATGGCCATACCTGGCAACCCTGACTGCCTCTGCTTCTCTGAGTCTCCCAGACCTGGCAACCTTAGGCTGGCTTAGCGAGTGTCAGGTTGTCCCTGACCTGCTTTGCTGTGTGTGTGTGTGTGTGTGTGTGTGTGTGTGTGTGTGTGTGTGTGTGTGTGTATGTATGTTTACTGCACCTCCCCAGAGGAGAGGAGTGTTTTCCTGACATTCCGGCGGTCCTGGCAAATTGCTTTCCCTCCCGCTCGGTTGCCGGGATACAGGAAATGCCTGAGTAGCTCCTGTATTCATCCAGCCCAGTTTCACTCTGGGGCCGCTGCACCAACATCAGGGTCAGTCGGCGGATCTTTCTAGAAACTTCAGATACCTCTCAGTGAAAGTGGTAAGGAACTTTGCAAATTCAGACACACTCACACATTTACCGTTACATTCAGGCTATGGACAGCATACTCTTTTTGAAGTGAAACTTAAAGCTGTTTACACACTTGTTACCACTTGGAGCAAAACAATTAGCATGGAGGCTAACTTTACTGAGTGATTGTCCCAGTCAGGGTACTAACTCACGGGGCTGTCTGTACAGGAAGTGTACTGCCCCTGTCTCTCTCTCTCTCTCGTTGGAAGCTCACTGCAGATTGGATGGTGTTTGAGTCATGATTGTCTGGCTATTTGTGAGTATGTGGTGGTCATTGGGTAGTAAGTATGTGTGCCTGTGTATGTCTGTGGTTGTTGCGGATGGCGCCTTTTGTTGCTGGTATGTAGTGGTTGATGTGGAGGAAGTGCCTTGACCGAGTAAGCTGTCCATGTTTCTGACCTTTGACCTTCGATCTTCATCACCCCCATCTTCCTCAGCCTCTCCTAAAGGTCCGGACGGGGCCTGCCGTGAGGAGAAGGTCATGTCATCAGTCATGTGACTTTAGGAAATGTCACAGTTCTACTCCTGCACATCGTCCAGCTTCAGCGCAGCAGCTTCATTACGGCTCAAACACACCTCCATTACGGCTCAAACACACCTCCATTACGGCTCAAACACTACCGGGGGGGGGGGGGGGGGGCATAAAATGGTAGCTGATGGGGCACAGGGAAACTAAACTAAAACAAAGTTCCACTAACTGCCATCAGTTAGTGTTAGCTGGCGTTTTGCTACTTGGTCCACGCTGTACCAAATTCTCCTACCATTCTCCTGTTCTGACCCCCCCAACCAAGTGCAGCCAGAGCTAGCTAGCTAGCATACCCAGTCACGGCACTTAGCAATGTCAAACCGCAGGAAGACTGATTGATTCACACCGGAGTTCTCCTTTATGTGCGAATGTCATTGCATGGAAGTGCAGTCAGGCTACTCAGAATGTTTTTCCCAGTAAGGTCGGAAATTGGATTCATTTTATGTCTTTTTCTTCTGGTAATGGTTTCCTTTCTCCACTTTCCTAATTGGAAAGTTGATTGTGTTTCTGTGTGTTTCTTAGAAGTATGATTAATGTGTGTTTGATCAGCTGCACAATCAGCTTCAAGGCTGGCCCTTTGTTGGAGGAAACACACACACGCACACACACACTCACTTTCACTTTTTACTTTGTCTCACTCACACACATTCATGCTTACACACACTCTGACACACACATACACAGACAGGCTCTCTCTCTCTCTCTCTCTCTCTCTCTCTCTCTCTCAGTAACACACACACACACACACACACACACACACACACACGGTTCCTCCTGTAGCTCAGCCAGGCCACAGGCTGCAGATTACTGTCCTCTAAACTTTTTTTTAAAAGTTTCCAGATGTTTCGGAGAGCATTTGGACGCGCTCGCTATGAAAAGCTTGTCAACATTGTGGGCAGGCATGTTGTCATGTTCGTTAAACTAACATATTTAACAGTTGTGGATAATACTTACTGACAGGATTGTGATTCATATTTATACTTTAAATAACAGGAGCAGCATCAATGAGTTTCTGTAGAAAACGTAACGCAAATCGAGGAGGGAATTGTCAAGACAAGATTATGAATGCCAGCGAGAAACTAGCTATTTCAGCTAAACTATTTCAAATTTCATATTTATCAGGAAATATAGGGCATATATGGCAATAACAACATTATGTAGTGAGTTGTGTACAAAATGCTTGTTTAATAATTGTAAGCTTGATGCAGCCCCACATGTTGCACTTGGATCGTTGAGTGGAGAGTGTGGTCTAGTGGATTAAGGCATGGATGTGTGTGATTTACTCTTGCAGGGCATGTATCAGATTGTGGGTTTGAATCAAGGTGGATGTGTTTTAATGACAACTTGTTTTCCAATTAGAAATAGTTAAAAAAAACATTTAATTTGAAACAGTTCAGTGGGATAACAGGAGAACCTGCTTTTAAAACCTAGTTAGCTTCTTTCCACTCCAACTGTGAAGTGAAATTCAAATGAGATGAGTGATGCTGTAGGTGGGGGTAATGCATCAAAGGGTGCCCAGGCTGACATTTTAAACTCCCAAACGACAAAGAAACAGTCACATGAACACACATGATGGTCTAACAACAGATCCAATGGACCTCAGAGTCTAAGTGTGCGCACACACACACACACACACACACACACACACACACACACACACACACCTGACCAGAGCCAAGCTTCTCCATAGTAACTAAACTTCCACAAGTTCTCTATTGTTGATCTTACAAACATTTGTATTTCAGAAGCATTAAGATGTTCAGAAGAGGGATTTTTACGAACTCTTTAGACTGAGCAAAGCTTTGGGGGAACTTGAACATGTCCAGAAAATGTATAACGTTTATAGCACTCGTGAAAAGCAAAACTTCCTCCTGTAACTATTGCCTCTAGGAAAAGACAAGAAATCTATCTGATGTTACTGAAGAAATCTACCTGATGTTATGTTAATAAATTGGCTTATAAACATGATGACTTAATAATCTAGTTGTATCTGTCCAGCCAATATAAATGTGGTAGTTGTTCTGCTCTAACCCTAAACCTATAATAATAAACAGAAAAGCACTTGGAGAGAGCAGACCTCAGCCAAGGCAGTGTGAGGTCACTGACCCAATACAAATTCCAAATGGTGTTCTGGATCACCACCAAAATGTAATCATCTGTTCCTTGTCCTAACACACGTTCATCCAAATCCATACAGTACTTTTGGACTTATTTTGCACACAGACAGACAGACAGACACTGGTGTAAACATAATCTCCTTGGCGGAGGTAATAAAGCTTGTTTTTACTGTTTTGACAGGCTAACTGTTAGTTGGTGTTTCTTGGGTGCATCTACATGATGCGGTGTAGCCAATAGTAGCCAATAGTAGCCAGTAGGAGGGAGTTTAAAAGCTCCGCCAGCTCTAGGTTACTGCTCCAGGAGTGTGTCCTTGTAAGTATGTGTCCTCATTAGTGCACTTGGTAGGGAGCATAGCCCCAGTGGTGGAGGACAGATGTGGGCGAGTGTGCGTCCTTGTTAGCACACTCGGTAGGGAGCATAGCCCCAGTGGTGAGGACAGGGCCGCGCGGGGTCAGAGAGCCAGAAGAAAGCCACTGGCGAATGGATAGAGTGACACAAGAAGCTGTCTGCTCTCCATCACAGTATCTCACTGAGACTGCCTGAGATCTCCTGCTGTGGTGCGACATTCACCCGGGTACACATACACACACACACACACACACACACACACACACACAGAATGAGGTTCATGGTGACCAGAAAGGCTCAGTGGCAGATATGTTGCCTGGCAACCTAGGATCTTGTGGCAAATTGGCTGCTTGCTGGAGCCCCAGGTGTTAATGGCCCTGACTGGAATATGGAAGAGAGGTGGAGCTCTAATATGTTCAGCACTTTTGAGCCTTTTCACTGGCGTAGTCTTTCTTTCTTTCTTTCTTTCTTTCTTTCTTTCTTTCTTTCTTTCTTTCTTTCTTTCTTTCTTTCTTTCTTTCTTTCTTTCTTTCTTTCTTTCTTTCTTTCTTTCTTTCTTTCTTTCTTTCTTTCTTTCTTTCTTTCTTTCTTTCTTTCTTTCCTTTGAAAAGGGGATGTGCTGAACTATTACTAATTGATGTCCATTGTGATATTTCTTGGTGTCCTAGTGATATTTCCTGATAAATAGGCTATACTGTGTCCATGGCCATGTTTCCTCTGTGCTGTTGTCTCAATCCAAATGTATGCCCTAAGCCCTAATCTCTGAGCCCTCTAAGACTGAGACCTGCCCCACCTCGAGGACATTCCTCTGTTTGCTGATTGAACATTTGTCAAAGTAAATCTAAGCCTGCAGAGAACCCTGATGTAGTGCTGGTGAAATGCCATATTGAGTGAAAGTAGGCCACGCTAGCCTGGCTATCAGGACTTATTATTAGTGGGGACATTGGGATTCAGCCTCTCTCTCTTATTCTCTCTCTCTCTCTCTCTGGTGCCCACCACCCCTCTAAGCCAGTTTCTTTCTTTCTTTCTTTCTTTCTTTCTTTCTTTCTCTGTCTCTCTGGTGCCCACTACTCCTCTGTGTCAGTGTCCGTCTGGTGTTCACCACCCCTCTAAGCCCTCTAAGTCTGTCTCTGGTGCCTACTACCCAGTGGGTCATAGTCACTCTTTTCCCAGAGGAGTGATCACTCTTTCAGTGTTCACATGGCAACCAGCCCAACAAGCAAAGTCAGCCCTCACTCTGATGGGTATTATGGGATATCTGCCAGAAACTTCTCTAATGGCTCTGTCCTCTTTTGCCAGGGCAGTGATTCTGAGGCCACACACATACACAGACACACACATACACACACACAGCTTCAAACCCCAGTGACATGTTGTAGTGCTTTCCAATCTGCTTGGAGCCTGGCAATGTAGAGTCAGTGCAGGGCCACAAAAACATCTGTAGAGCTGTGTGTGTGTGCGTGTGCGTAAGTGTGTGTGTGTGTGTGTGTGTGTGTATACACTCCTCCTATGATATACATCACTTTGACTGTAGTAGGCCCTCTTATAGGCTGCCTGTAGAAGTGCTGTGTCTAAAAGCTGATGTGCACCTGGCAGCCAAGTGAAGCATTTTGTAGACAGAGCACAGCAGATGGAACAGTTCTGTGTCTAATTGTACTGTAAGAATGTAGCGTTAGCATAGCACAGCAGACGGAGCAGTTCTGTGTCTAATTGTACATTGTATTTGTAATTGCAATTGAAATGCCTATTTGAGTTTAGACCCATTATGAGATCTCGTTTCATTCCCTTTCTATTTCCTTAGATATCTTGTATGTGCTTCTGCGGAAAACATGTCTGTCTTTGAAGACACACACAGCTGGACGATATGTAGGCCTGTAGACTATTGTAGGTTAATGATAACCCAGAGCCACAGCTTCAAAAGGCATGTAGTTCATTTACATGCGGTAAGAGAACTGGTTTGGTTAAGGCAGTTGGCTGATTCTCTTCACGGCCACCTGGGTTTCATCATTCATGTTTCATGCTGTTTATTTTTCTCCTTAGCACAGTTTTCTTAAAGCCATCTTGCAATCGCTGCACTGCGCACACACACACACACACACACACACACACACACACACGCTTGAGAAACGAAGAAATAGGAGTGTTTGTGCTGCAGCACCTCAGCGGTGATGCAACCGTTGTCATTAAGGAATGAGATGGTAAGTAGATGTGAATGGTGCTTGTGTTTTTGCCCTGGCCCCGACCATAGCCTCAGACTCCTGTGGGAAACACGGGTCAACACTTGCTCCTTTTGGGTACCTAGAGTTGTTGTTGTTGTTGTCCTGTAAAGTACTTATGTACATAAAATGTAGTAATGTTCATAAAACGTGATAATGTTCATAAAACATAATAATGATACTTGTTTTTTTTTTTCATGTCTTTGTACAGTATTGTGGTCAGTGAAAACTGAAACTGTGCTAAATAAATGACTTACGACGAGAGCGGTCTATAGGATTTACAGTCAGCTTTTAGATCTGTGTGTGTGTGCGCGCGCGTGCGTGTGCGTATGTGCGTGCGTGTGTGTGTGTATGCCAGTCAGTTTTCAGAGAGCTTGGTGGCCCTTTTAACCTCTCTCTCCAGAGAGACTGGAGTCAGTCTAATGAAGATGATTAAGAGACTGTGAGTTAGAAGAGTGTGTGTGTGTCAGTGTGTCAGTGAAGTGTAGCTGTAGATGATAGTAATTGTGTGTGTGTGTCTGGGTGTGTGTCAGAAGTGTGGACGTAGATGAGAGTGATAGTGTTTGGATATGGGTGTGTGTGTGTGTGTGTGTGTGTGTGTGTGTGTGTGTGTGTGTGTGTGTTGGAAATGTGTCATTAGTCAGGCAGACAATTTCTATTAGCAATAGAATGAAAGCGATTGCAGTTCTGCAGGACCGCAAAAGTGACTGCAGTTCTGATTTGGTTGAATAGAGAGAGAGAGAGAGAGAGCGTGTGTGTGTGTGTGTCTGTCTCTGTGTCTGTGTCTGTCTGTGTGAGTGCTTTTTCTCTTGTATTTCTTTTGTCTCATTTAACATGATTGGCTGGTCATTGTTCCTCTGCATTTAAATCGAAGAAGTGATGATTACCTGGGAGGCAGCAACAGGCCCTGCCTGTGAGTCACGCACACACACACACACACACACACACACACACACACACACAGACACAGTAGCTTTGTACGTGCTGGCTTTCCTTGATGAACTTTCACTCACTTGTCCACTTACATGTACGCATGTACACATACACACGCACGCACGCACACACACACACACACACACATATTCACTCAGAGTGAGAGGCTTGTCATCATGAATGATCACTCTGCTTAATTTAATCTGTGGTTTCACACTTAGCTCAGGCCCTCTATCAGTCTGCCCGTCACCACGGTGGAAATGGAGCACTCCGCACAGGCCTTCCCACTCTGAACTGGCTAGGCACCGGACACACACACACACACACACACACACACACACATGAGTTTAGACACAGCCCCAGGACCGCTGACAGCCCCCCCCCCCTCCCCCCACCCCCCATAAAATCCTCGAGATATTATTTATGTAAAGCTTGTCTTTATTTCATAAACTACACATTAATATGTAGATTTTGGTCATATTTCAGTTGACCATGGCAATCATCAGTAGGCTGCCTCTACTCAGTCTAAGCTATAACTTGTGTTTAGTTTAATGGGTTTTCATGGTTAACCCTCAAAACGCCCCCTATATAGCCTACTGGTTACATCAGAATTTACCCAGATGGCAATTTTCACACTCTAACATGTCCATACAAGCTTATTGTCAACAAATAAGGTCAACCAGAGAGCTGTGTTCCACTGGTATAGCCAACTTGTCTGTCAGGACACAGCCTCAGAGTGGACACACACACATGGACACAGCCACTCACTGGACACACACACATGCGTTTAGACACAGCCCCACAGTGGACACACACACATGAACACAGCCACGCACTAGACACACACACATGCGTTTAGACACAGCCCCACAGTGGACACACACACATGCGTTTAGACACAGCCCCACAGTGGACACACACACATGCGTTTAGACACAGCCCCACAGTGGACACACACACACATGCGTTTAGACACAGCCCCACAGTGGACACACACACACACATACGTTTAGACACAGCCCCACAGTGGACACACACACATGCGTTTAGACACAGCCCCACAGTGGACACACACACATGCGTTTAGACACAGCCCCACAGTGGACACACACACATGCGTTTAGACACAGCCCCACAGTGGACACACACACATACATTTAGACACAGCCCCACAGTGGACACACACACACACACACATACGTTTAGACACAGCCCCACAGTGGACACACACACACATATGTTTAGACACAGCCCCACAGTGGACACACACACACATATGTTTAGACACAGCCCCACAGTGGACACACACACATACATTTAGACACAGCCCCACAGTGGACACACACACACACACATACGTTTAGACACAGCCCCACAGTGGACACACACACACACATACGTTTAGACACAGCCCCACAGTGGACACACACACACATACGTTTAGACACAGCCCCACAGTGGACACACACACACACATACGTTTAGACACAGCCCCACAGTGGACACACACACACACATACGTTTAGACACAGCCCCACAGTGGACACACACACACACATACGTTTAGACACAGCCCCACAGTGGACACACACACACACATACGTTTAGACACAGCCCCACAGTGGACACACACACACACACATACGTTTAGACACAGCCCCACAGTGGACACACACACACACATGCGTTTAGACACAGCCCCACAGTGGACACACACACACACATACATGCGTTTAGACACAGCCCCACAGTGGACACACACACATGCGTTTAGACACAGCCCCACAGTGGACACACACACATACATTTAGACACAGCCCCACAGTGGACACACACACACACACACATACGTTTAGACACAGCCCCACAGTGGACACACACACACACACACATACGTTTAAACACAGCCCCACAGTGGACACACACACATACATTTAGACACAGCCCCACAGTGGACACACACACACACACATACGTTTAGACACAGCCCCACAGTGGACACACACACACACACATACGTTTAGACACAGCCCCACAGTGGACACACACACACACACATACGTTTAGACACAGCCCCACAGTGGACACACACACACACACATACGTTTAGACACAGCCCCACAGTGGACACACACACACATACGTTTAGACACAGCCCCACAGTGGACACACACACACACATACGTTTAGACACAGCCCCACAGTGGACACACACACACACATACGTTTAGACACAGCCCCACAGTGGACACACACACATACATGCGTTTAGACACAGCCCCACAGTGGACTCACACACACACATACGTTTAGACACAGCCCCACAGTGGACACACACACACACATACATGCGTTTAGACACAGCCCCACAGTGGACACACACACACACATACATGCGTTTAGACAGATCCACGCACTGGAGATTCGTTTCTGTTTCTGTTTTTTTGGGATATTTATTCAGGTGGCATAAAAGAGTGATGGGGTGGGAGGGAGAGATGGGGAAGGACCAGGAGTTGAGCTTGGCTCAGGCTGGACCCTGAGTTGAGCTTGGTTCAGGCTGGACCCTGGGTCCCTGGGTTGGTTCAGGCTGGACCCTGGGTCCCTGGTTTGAGGGTAGGATGCCACAGGGTCTCCCACAAATGCATTTCTATATAGTCAAACCAGTGCACTATACAGTACACAGTTGATCCATGTTCCATTTTAGAGAGTGGACCCATGTTCTATAGAGTGGACCCAAATTGTGTCTGTGTGTGTGTATGTGTAGCCTGTTTGTCACAACTTCAGTCAGTACCCTGTCCTCAGCAGCTGGTGCAGTGTGTGTTTCTACCGACTGGCCTCAGCAGGACTCTGGCACTTTCTCTCTTATACACACACACACACGCACACTCTGTGAACTGGTGTGTTCAACAGGACCTTGGTAGGCCTCAGATTTCAGGTCACTGTGTGTCATGTGACTGCGGGAATTCCATATTTTCTTGTGTGTGTGTGTGTGTGTGTGTGTGTGTGTGTGTTTTCCCTGGGGTTGAAGAGATTAGTAGCCAGAGGAAAAGGATTTGGCTCAGCTGCAGAGTGCATTGTGGGTAAAATGGTGTCACTAGGACAGAGAGGGTTGCTCTTGGAGCTTAACAAAATCTAACACTGTCCCCTAACACACACACACACACACACACACACACACACACACACACACGCACACACACACACACACACACAGTTCCAGAGCAACATTCCTGTGCACCTCCCTTTTAGCAGAGTGTTCCCAGTACAGCTGGGAACTCCACCCTCCACAGCATTCCTGGATACATGCTTCCCCTCCACAGCATTCCTGGATGTATGCTTCCCCACGGCATTCCTGTATTCTTCCCTCTTTTAGCACAGCCTTCCGCAAGCTGCCCTCTCTCAGGACGGTGTTCTGGGGGTTTCCTCCATCTCAGCCATCATGTTGCCTGGTGTGAATGGGTCAGCTTGAGCTTCAGCAAGCAGAGGGTGTGTTTGTGTGTGTGTGTGTGTGTGTGTGTGTGTGTGTGTGTGTGTGTGTGTGTGTGTTTTGCTGTGAAGTGAATGTGCGTGTGTGTGTGTGGGTGTGAAGTGTGTGTATGTGTGGCTGTGGCTGTGAAGTGTGTGTGTGTGTGTGTGTGGCTGTAAAGTGATGAGGTACAAGGTCTGACCTTTTATGTTCTCTGTTTTAGTACTGAAAAGCATAGTGTGTGTGCATTTGTGTGTGTGTGTGTGTTTCCTTTCTGGGTGTAAGAGGAGAAACTGACGGAAGAGGAGAGGAGGGCAGAAATATGATTCTGATATGGAAAGAGGCAGATCACAGTAAGAAGAGAGGAGTGGTGCTTTGGCTTGGGTAGAATAGAATAACACACACACACACACACACACACACACACCCCATAGTAAACAGAGAGGAGTGTTGCGTTGGCTTTTGTGGAATAGCCTGCGTGACGCAGTGTGTGCTGCGGCTTCATGAAATACTAATGTGCATCTTCTGAAATATTTACCTTTTATCAGTGCCCAGCTGTCTCTGTCTATTTAGGCTTGTCAATGGACTGAGGATGCCGGAGTTTCCAGAGGTCATTCATGTTTCTAGGAACCCTTATGTTTTCTTTCAGAGAGGAGAGACATTCTGAAAGGTTGTGTGTGTGTGTGTGCATAAATGTAAATGCTGGTATAGTTCTTGTACAGATGGGACATCTTCCAGGAATGTGAATCATGTTTTACTCCTTTTCACTTTCATCTTAGCATAAAACCATACACACACACACACACACAAACACATACGCCCTCATCTTACGTCTTTCATCTTATATAGATAACACAATTCTGCATGGTTTCCCTCATCCCTCATGGTTGCTATGGTCACCTTAGTAGTATAAGCTATGTTTTAGGCCTATGTACTGGTACTGAAAACCTGTGTAGAATGACTGGATGTTTTAGGCCTATGTACTGGTACTAAAAACCTGTGTAGAATGCAAAATCCTGGCAGTTCCTATTCTTAGCTGTAAATCATGGCAATCATGGGCAGTTTGTCTGTCAGTGCATTTGGTTGGGTCTCGGATCTGGAGTTGGTTGTTTTGGTCTCAGATCTGGAGTTGGTTTGTTTTGGTCATGGATCTGGAGTTGGTTTGTTTTGGTCATGGATCTGGAGTTGGTTTGTTTTGGTCATGGATCTGGAGTTGGTTTGTTTTGGTCATGGATCTGGAGTTGGTTTGTTTTGGTCATGGATCTGGAGTTGGTTTGTTTTGGTCATGGATCTGGAGTTGGTTTGTTTTGGTCAAGGATCTGGAGTTGGTTTGTTTTGGTCATGGATCTGGAGTTGGTTTGTTTTGGTCAAGGATCTGGAGTTGGTTTGTTTTGGTCATGGATCTGGAGTTGTTTTGTTGATGGATCTGGAGTCGACTGCACTTGTCTGAGCATCAGGTGCATAACTGACAGATGAGGTCACTAACACGTGTGTGTGTGTGTGTTTTTTCCGTCTGCCTGCTTGTGTTACAGCGCTGTGGCGTCGTCTGTCTCGGCTTGCATACCCTGAGTGGCGGAGAGGAGGAGGATAAGGAGAGGACGAAGAGCCAGTAGAGAGGGACGTTTGTGAGGTCGAGTTCCCGTAGCCACTGGAAAAACGCAGTGGCGGTCATGAGTCTGGACCACACAGCCCCTGCAGCGAAGGTGAGAGTGTGTGTGTGTGTGTGTGTGCGTGCAATGCTGCTGTCTATGCGTATGTGTGTGTGTGTTGCTCCGGTAGGCACCTCCTGCGCTGAAAGTAAGTGTGTGTGTGTGCATCTAGAACACTGGTGTGTCTGGGGCTCAGACAGGCAGCTTTGAGGGTAAAAGTGTGTGTGCCTCCAGAACCTTTCACTCCATTGTGTGTGTGTGTGTGTGTGTGTGTGTGTGTGTGTGTGTTTAACTCAACCATGCTTTTGTCTTCTGCCTTTCTCATTCTGTCCTCTGACTCCTTTATGATATACACACTCACACACACACTCTCTCTCTCTCTCTCTCTTTCTCTCTCTTTCTCTCTCTCTCTTTCTCTCTTCTCTCTCTCTCTCTCTCTTTCTCTCTCTTTCTCTCTCTCTCTCTCTCTCTCTCTCTTTCTTTTTGAGCCAACATAGAGCTGCTTGATTTTCCAATGTTACGTGATTTCATCTGATAATGTATATGTGTTTTTGCGTGATGTCGCTGTTAAGAACATGTCACAGTTAATGTTTTTCCTCTGTTCTTCTGTGGAAGTGTGTGGTTGGGTGTGTATCATGTCAGCAGGTTGTTTCTAGTAGGTTATTCTCCCATGTTGTGGGAAGTGTGGTTCTGGCCTGACACATGAGTCACTGCTCGGCCTGTGAGTTTCAGCTCTGAGTTGATTCTCTCAGACAGTCAAACTAAAAGAAGTCCAACCTGAGAATTTGAAGCAGCACAAGCTGATGGAAATCACACTTTGCTTTGATTTTTGTGTCGGTGTATCAGCGAGCATTACGGACTGCTTGGTGAATCTGACATCTTTACACATGAAAGTTTATTGCGTTTTAGGAAGGTTTGCAGCTTTGCTTTGCAGCCATTCTGTAACAACACAAAAATTCTTAGGACAGAAGCATTTGTGAAAATGTAATCTTAGCCATTGTATTTTGTCACAAATGACCAGAAAACAAGGCATTAAGTGTAAAAAATGAACCTGTCCTTTAATGTAGTGGGGGATGACTTCACTCCCCTCGGTGGCAATGAGTGGAGAGAGAAAGGAATGGAAGAGAATAGAAGAGGCGAGAGAGAGTTGGTCCCTTTAATGTAGGTAGCACCACCCTAGAGAGAGATAGGCCCCTTTAATCTAGGTAGCACCACCCTAGAGAGAGAGATGGGCCCTTTAATCTAGGTCGCACCACCCTAGAGAGATATGGACCCCTTAATCTAGGTAGCACCACCCTAGAGAGAGATATAGGCCCCTTAATCCAGCTAGCACCGCCCTAGAGAGATATAGGCCCTTTAATCTAGGTAGCACCGCCCTAGAGAGATATAGACCCCTTAATCTAGCTAGCGCCGCCCGAGAGAGAGAGGTATAGGCCCCTTAATTTAGGTAGCGCCGCCTGAGAGAGAGAGATATATTCCCCTTAATCCAGTTAGCACCGCCCGAGAGAGAGAGATATAGGCCCCTTAATTTAGGTAGCGCCGCCTGAGAGAGAGAGGTATAGGCCCCTTAATTTAGGTAGCGCCGCCTGAGAGAGAGAGGTATAGGCCCCTTAATCTAGGTAGCACCGCCGAGAGAGAGAGATATAGGCCCCTTAATCTAGGTAGCACCGCCCGAGAGAGAGAGAGATATAGGCCCTTAATCTAGGTAGCACCGCCCGAGAGAGAGAGGTATAGGCCCCTTAATTTAGGTAGCGCCGCCCGAGAGAGAGAGATATAGGCCCCTTAATCTAGGTAGCACCACCTTAGAGAGAGATATAGGCCCCTTAATCCAGTTAGCACCGCCCGAGAGAGAGAGATATAGGCCCCTTAATTTAGGTAGCACCACCTTAGAGAGAGATATAGGCCCCTTAATCCAGGTAGCACCACCCGAGAGAGAGAGATATAGGCCCCTTAATCTAGGTAGCACCGCCCGAGAGAGAGAGGTATAGGCCCCTTAATTTAGGTAGCGCCGCCCGAGAGAGAGAGATATAGGCCCCTTAATCTAGGTAGCACCACCTTAGAGAGAGATATAGGCCCCTTAATCCAGTTAGCACCGCCCGAGAGAGAGAGATATAGGCCCCTTAATTTAGGTAGCACCGCCCGAGAGAGAGAGGTATAGGCCCCTTAATTTAGGTAGCGCCGCCCGAGAGAGAGAGATATAGGCCCCTTAATCCAGGTAGCACCGCCTGAGAGAGAGAGATATAGGCCCCTTAATTTAGGTAGCACCGCCTGAGAGAGAGAGATATAGGCCCCTTAATCTAGGTAGCACCACCTTAGAGAGAGATATAGGCCCCTTAATCCAGGTAGCACCGCCTGAGAGAGAGAGATATAGGCCCCTTAATTTAGGTAGCACCGCCTGAGAGAGAGAGATATAGGCCCCTTAATCTAGGTAGCACCGCCCGAGAGAGAGAGATATAGGCCCCTTAATTTAGGTAGCACCTAGATTCAAGCTCTATATGCAATAAAAAGACATTTTTGGAACATAAATATACCATTTAAGATTTGGTGCAAAATATTTCACTGTATAATCCAGCCTATTGCACTGTACAAAAGTGAGGTATAGGGTCCACTCAGAGCCACACTACACTAGATGGGACAAGCATCCTATAGAAGCATCTTATAGAAGCATCTATAGAAGCCCTACATGCAGAATTCTGTTGATTGATCTTCAAAATCCAAAACACAACACCATCCAGTGCGTGTAGGGCAGCACTAGGCAGATTCTCACTGTCTATCTACACACAGTAGAGTCTCAAAGTCTGGATGCACCTCCAGACAAGTCCCACAGACACGCTACATTTGAATGCAATAAAACCCCAGGATCTGAACCCTGAGAGAGTCCTCTAAATCAGCTTGCACTGAGACTAACTACCTCCCCCCCCCCCAACAGATGCTAACAACTCCTCTCAGGCAAACACTGCTTTCAAAGTAAACATCAACAAAATTACCCAAGAATCCAAAGAAACATTTTTGGAACATTGGCACAATGAGACAATCCCAAAGCAAATTAAAATTTTATCGAACCAAATAACCTGAGTACAGATTAGAGGAATATCTCTTTTCTGTAAGAGATATAGAGCAGAGAGAGATCCTGACCAAATACAGACCACAGCCTTGCCACAGAGAGCTGGAGAGAGGAGAGATGGAGAGGGAGTGTGTGTATTTTTCCAGAGCCCTGAGTCATGACCCATCTGAGCTCAGCTAGCACAGCTCGCTAAATTATTCACCTGGAGCCCTGCCCTCTCACATGCCTCACCTGCCCCACCTGCCCAGGTGTGTCGAGAAGACACACCCCCTTCTCTCATAGGGGCGTTTGATTCAGATTGTTTTCCATCCATCATCAGAACGTACGCACCTCCTCCCCAACCCACATACACACACACACACACCCACACCCAAGCTTGTACCAGGAATATTGCATCACACACAAGCTGGAAGGTGTAAAGCCCTTGACAGTCTCATGCTTTAGTTGATGTTCTTCTGTAAATGCTGTTTCCTCTGTCCCTTTTGTTGTGGAGCCTTTTGCTCTGCGACTGGGACTGAATCATATTTGTTTGTTATCTGTGTGTGTGCATGTGCGCTGTCTTTAAGAAGTCAATTTCAATGCAGCAATTGTGTGTGTGCATTGTTCCTATTAGCAGGAGTGACACTGAAGCGTCAGCGGAAGCGTCAGCCCTTTTGTTCAGCCCTCCTTGTGTAAAGACTGACTGGGGTAAAGACGAGCGTGTCTACCTGCGCGTGTCCACCGAGCAAGGACACCGACCTAACTAACTAATCACCATGTCCTATTCTCTGTAACTTCATCTTCTGTGCAAACTTCATCTTGCCACAATGTGTCTTCACTCCATTCCAGTTGTCTCCAGTCGTCGCAGATTCCGCTTCCACAAAAGGAAACGGATCCTTGCAAACCTCCGATCTACACATCATGTCTCGTCACCCACGAACAACTCCTTCACCGTAGGTTTGTGGAACTGTCAGTCTGCAGTGAACAAAGCAGACTTCATTTCGGCTTATGCGAACCATCTTTCTCTGGACTTTCTGGCTCTCACCAAGACCTGGATCAAACCAGAAAACACTGCCACTCCTGCTGCACTCTCCACCAACTATGCTTTTTCCCACACCTCCCGCCCATCCAGGAGAGGGGGTGGTACGGGGCTGTTAATATCAGACAAATGGAAATATACTCAACTGGTACCATCTGTCACATACAGCTCCTTTGAATACCATGCCATCTTGGTAACGGCACCGGTCAAAGTATATCTGTGTGTTATCTATCGTCCTCCAGGTCAAATGGGTGTCTCTGTCCGTCGCAATCTCCGGAATCTCCGACTCACTTTTCCTCCTTGGTGGCGTCTGCTCTACCACCGTCTAGAAGTTTCTCTTCTTTTGAGGTTGATGACGCCACAGAGTCACTCTGTTCTACACTGAGATTCTGCTTGGATCGTGTGTGCCCTCTGTCTACCAGACCCGCACGACCCACCCAGTCTCATGCGTGGCTTAATGACTCACTTCGGTCAATCCGCACTAACCTCAGAGCTGCTGAAAGGAAATGGCACAAAACTAAGAATTCGGCCGATCTAGCACAATTCCAAGTACTACTATATTCCTTCTCATCCAGTGTCACTGCTGCGAAAAAGGCTTTCTATCATGACAAGATTAACAACGCCACGGACACCAAGAAACTCTTTTCCACCTTTAAATCTTTACTAAACCCACCTCCTCCACCTCCTCCAACTAACCTCACAGCTGACACTTTTGCTGCATTCTTCACTAACAAAGTTGCAGCTATTAGTAGTCAGTTCTCAAACCAATCTACACAGGTTCCTTCTCCTAGCCTCTCTACACCAACTGCTTCCTTTTCTTCTTTCACTCCTCTCTCCGAGGCAGAGGTGTCTAAGCTTCTCACAGACAGCTGGCCTACCTCTTGTCTTCTGGATCCTATCCCAACAACCCTTCTTCAGGCCATAACCCCCACAATTGCGACAGCAACCACACATGTGGTCAATGCGTCACTAACTAGGGGTTCATTTCCCACTGCATTCAAACAAGCCCAGGTAACACCACTGCTCAAAAAACCATCCCTCGCTCCCACTCAAGTGGAGAACTACCGGCCTGTCTCTCTTCTTCCCTTCCTTTCCAAAGCCATTGAACGAGCTGTCTTTAAACAGGTCACAGGATTTCTCACTCAGAACAACCTCCTCGACTCCAACCAATCCGGCTTCAGAAGTGGCCACTCCACTGAAACGGCGCTTCTGTCTGTGACGGAGCATTAAAAGAGGCCAGAGCGGCAGGTCAGTCCTCAGTGCTCATCCTGCTGGACCTATCAGCAGCATTTGACACGGTCAACCACAGCATCCTACTGGACAAGCTGACCAACATTGGGATTGATGGCACAGCGCACTCCTGGTTCAAGTCCTATCTTACTGGACGGTCGTTTAACGTATCGTGGCTAGGACAGACATCGGCACTTCACCAACTCACCACAGGAGTACCCCAAGGATCTGTGCTGGGGCCCCTTCTCTTCGCACTGTACATCACCTCGCTGGGCTCAATCATCCACTCCCATGGCTTCTCTTACCACTGCTATGCGGATGATACCCAGCTCTATCTGTCCTTTCCGCCGGACGACTCCACGGTGTCATCACGGATCTCGGACTGTCTCTCCGATATATCTGCATGGATGAAAGGACATCACCTCCAACTAAATCTCTCCAAAACTGAACCGCAGGTCCTCCCAGCCAAACAAGCCATACATCACGACATCAGTATCAAGATCGACTCCCTGTCTGTTCCTCCCACCAAAGTGGCAAGAAACCTAGGTGTCATGATCGATGACCAACTGACCTTTGCAGATCACGTTGCCTCTGTGGCTCGGTCGTGCCGTTTTTCCCTATTCAACATAAGGAAGATCAGGCCGTACCTAACCCAACATGCAACCCAGCTCCTGGTTCAGACCCTGGTTATCTCTCGTCTTGACTACTGCAATGTCCTCCTATCAGGCCTACCAGCCTGTGCAGTGAGACCGCTACAGATGATCCAGAATGCAGCTGCACGTCTGGTCTTTAACCAGCCAAAAAGGGCACATGTCACACCTCTGTTCATTGAACTTCACTGGTTGCCCTTGGCTGCTCGCATTAAATTCAAGGCACTTATGTTGGCCTACAGGGTGAATGATGGCTCTGCTCCCGTCTACTTGAATTTGCTTCTGAAGTCCTATGTCACCCGATGACCACTACGCTCCTCTAAGGAACGTTTTCTAGCACGGCCAACACCTTGTGCAGGTCAGTCCAGACTCTTCTCATATCTGTTTCCGCGCTGGTGGAATGACCTCCCAAGTGCTACCAGATCAACTGATACCCTCTCCACCTTCAAGAAACTCGTGAAGACTAAGCTCTTCCAAGAATATCTCCTGGCGTAAAATTTGAGAATGCACTTAATAATTTAATTTCTCTACATTGTGTTACACTACTGCACTTTCAACTTAAAACAGTGCAGATTCTATGTTAGCAATACGCACTCCTTGTTCTTTCATTGTGTTGTAGCTTGAATGTTATCCTCTTTTGTAAGTCGCTTTGGATAAAAGCGTCTGCTAAATGCCTAAATGTAAATGTAAAAAATGTAAATGTGTGTGTGTGTTTGCTTTGTGTCCTCCCCTTGACTGATATTTGCTCCTCTTCTCTTCGCAGTGTGTGTTTAAAAGCCATTTACCCAGACAGCCCGTTGTGTGTATGTGTGTGTGTGTGTGTGTGTGTGTGTGTGTGTGTGTGTGTGTGTGTGTTCTGGCAGCTTGTGTCAGTCGTGTTAAAGCACAGCTAAGCGCAGACTATTGAAATATCCCAGCTGGATCTCCTTCAGTGGTCCTGCTCTTAATCACTCAGCTGTAACTATACCTAATTCTCTCATTCTGTTTCCTGTCCACAGCGCTCAATGACCTAAACAATCGAGCTCTGGGTAGACATGTCCTGAAAGAGCCTCCTTATCTCTCTAACCTCTCTAATAGTGGAGCTTTCAGCGCTCCTTGGCCTGTAGATGAGATAGTATGGGATAGATTAGATAGTATGCGGATAGATGGGATAGATGGGATAGTATGGAATATTATGGGATAGTATGAGATAGTATAGGATAGATGGGATAGTATGGAATATTATGGGATAGTATGAGATAGTATGGGATAGATGGGATAGTATGGAATATTATGGGATAGTAGGGATAGTATGGGATAGATGGGATAGTATGGGATAGTATGAGATAGTATGGAATATTATGGGATAGTAGGGATAGTATAGGATAGTATGGGATAGTATGAGATAGATGGGATAGTATGGGATAGATTAGATAGTATGCGGATAGATGGGATATTATGGGATAGTATGAGATAGTATAGGATAGATGGGATAGTATGGAATATTATGGGATAGTATGGGATAGTATGAGATAGTATAGGATAGATGGGATAGTATGGAATATTATGGGATAGTAGGGATAGTATGGGATAGAATGGGATAGTATGAGATAGATGGGATAGTATGGGATAGTATGAGATAGTATGGAATATTATGGGATAGTAGGGATAGTATAGGATAGATGGGATAGTATGGGATAGATGGGATAGTATGGGATAGTATGGGATAGTAGGGATAGTATGGGATAGTATGGGATAGTATGGGATAGTATGGGATAGTATGGAATATTATGGGATAGTAGGGATAGTATAGGATAGATGGGATAGTATGGGATAGATGGGATAGTATGGAATATTATGGGATAGTAGGGATAGTATAGGATAGATGGGATAGTATGGGATAGATGGGATAGTATGGGATAGTATGGGATAGTAGGGATAGTATGGGATATTATGGGATAGATGGGATAGTATGCAGATGCATAAAATTATGGCCGTGAATGTGTATTAGCCACCTCTCAGTGCTATGGGATCGTGCGTGCGTGCGTGCGTGCGTGCGTGCGTGCGTGCGTGTGTGCGTGTAACCTCTCTTCACCACAAAATTTTCCCTGTAAAGTTCGGCATTCTCAGAGCAGCTCTTGGGCGTCCTCTTTGACATGCCACTGTGTGTGTGTGTGTGTGTGTGTTTGCGTGTGTGTGTGTGTGTGTGTGTGTGTGTGTGTGTGTGTGTGTGTGTGTGTTTGCGTGTGTTTGCGTGCATGCGTGTATGTGCGATTGAGATGTTCAATCCAGAGTTCTCTGGCCAGCTCTCCTGGTGTCTTTTGGCTCCTAGCTTCCCCTAGATGGTTATATGTGTGTGTGTGTGTGCGTGTGTGCGTGCGTGCGTGCGTGCGTGCGTGCGTGCGTGCGTGCGTGCGTGCGTGCGTGCGTGCGTGCGTGCGTGTGCGTGTGCGTGTGCGTGTGTGTGTGTGTGTGTGTTTCTTTGAGCAGTTCTCAGGTGCTCTTTAGCTCCCCAGCTCTCCTGGGATGCCTCTTTCTGCTTCTTAGTAAAAATGCTGCTCTTGCTAACTAGACTTGAATTACAGGCCAAAAACTGCCCCCTGTTCTGTGCTGGAGCCCCAGTGTTCATAGGTTCTTAGAAGCACAGCTCTTTTCAGAGAACCAGCTTAATAAATAACCAAGCACAATGAGCCTTCAAGGAATTCACAGAGATGGCTTCAAAAAGTGCAGAATGTGAAAATATTTGGGAGAAGAGCCTGTTGGGAGCTTCAGTGGGGATGCTGAAAATAGCAGATGATTGTCTTTAATCATAGTTAATCAAGACTATACAGAAACAATCGTGTTGAGCAGAGACCATTCGATTATACATCTCATCCCGTGGGCTAAATTAACATTGGTAACATTCTGTGTGTTTTCTTGTGTTGTGTGTTGTATGCGTGCTGTGTGTTTGTGGTGTGTGTGCGTGTGTGTGTGTTGCAGAATGCCTTGGGAGTGAAGTCTCGTGGATGAAGACGCCGTCTGCAGAACAGCTTGGAATTTGGGTAGGATCATTATTTTCATGTAAACAACCAATTAAGCCACATTCTTGCATGTGTGTGTGCGTCTGTGCATGTGTATGCATGTGAATGTGTGTTTGTGCCTGTCTGTCTGTCTGTGTGTGTGTGTGTGTGTGTGTGTCAGTCACCTGTCAGTATGCATAGTTGTGAATTTAGTGTTTCTGACGATCATCACGGAATCCTGTGCTTGTCAACAGACAAGATCCGTGGCTCAGTGAAGTCGCTAATGAATCCCTGTGGCTTTGACAACCACCTTACCTTCTGTCTGGCACCACTAGTGTTCGTTACCCATAAGGCCATGCAGCTCTTTATAGGGGATGAAGAGCTAGCCTAGCCTTGACTAGCCTTGCCGGTCAGCCCATATCCCTGTTCTTTGTGGAGGGTGACTAGAGCCAGTCAGCCCACATCGCTGTTCTTTAAGGAGGGTGACTAGACTATAGTCAGTCAGCCCACATTGTTGTTCTTTATGGAGGGTGACTAGAGCCAGTCAGCCCATATCGCTGTTCTTTAGGGAGGGTGACTAGACTAGAGTCAGTCAGCCCACATCCCTGTTCTTTAGGGAGGGTGACTAGACTAGAGTCAGTCAGCCCACATCCCTGTTCTTTAGGGAGGGTGACTAGACTAGAGTCAGTCAGCCCACATCCCTGTTCTTTAGGGAGGGTGACTAGACTAGAGTCAGTCAGCCCACATCCCTGTTCTTTAGGGAGGGTGACTAGACTAGAGTCAGTCAGCCCACATCCCTGTTCTTTAGGGAGGGTGACTAGACTAGAGTCAGTCAGCCCACATCCCTGTTCTTTATGGAGGGTGACTAGACTAGAGTCAGTCAGCCCACATCCCTGTTCTTTAGGGAGGGTGACTAGACTAGAGTCAGTCAGCCCACATCCCTGTTCTTTATGGAGGGTGACTAGACTAGAGTCAGTCAGCCCATATCGCTGTTCTTTAGGGAAGGTGCCTAGAGTCAGTCAGCCCACATCACTGTACTTTATGGAGGGTGCCTAGAGTCAGTCAGCCCACATCCCTGTTCTTTATGGAGGGTGACTAGAGTCAGTCAGCCCACATCACTGTTCTTTATGGAGGGTGACTAGAGCCAGTCAGCCCACATCACTGTTCTTTATGGAGGGTGACTAGAGCCAGTCAGCCCACATCGCTGTTCTTTATGGAGGGTGCCTAGAGTCAGTCAGCCCACATCACTGTTCTTTATGGAGGGTGACTAGAGCCAGTCAGCCCACATCACTGTTCTTTATGGAGGGTGACTAGAGCCAGTCAGCCCACATCGCTGTTCTTTATGGAGGGTGCCTAGAGTCAGTCAGCCCACATCACTGTTCTTTGAGACTGCCAAGTGCTGTCGGTAGGTATAAGAACGACAGCATTTGGTGAAACATAGACCGAATTGCGAACTGGCAGCTAACGCTAACTGATGGGGGCGCAGGAAAACAAAACACTCATCAGCTAGCATTGGCTGCCATTTCACTACTGGGTCTACACTCATCAGCTAGCATTGGCTGCCATTTCACTACTGGGTCTACACTCATCAGCTAGCATTGGCTGCCATTTCACTACTGGGTCTACACTCATCGGCTAGCATTGGCTGCCATTTCACTACTGGGTCTACACTGTTGTACTCATACCTACTGACAGTACTCGACAACATGGAGCAACAAGGCTAAGAGTTGACTTACTCTGGATAATCCCTCTAACCAGTTCCAAGCTAGTAACTGAAATGTATAAGCAGAAATAGCCTAGCCCGCTAACGCCCCTCTCCCACTGACTGGTACCAGCGGACTGGGCTCTAGTCTACTCTGCTTGCTTAGGTTTTCGGATGATGCATTTCCACTGCATAAAAAACACCTTTTTACACTTGAATGTGACTGGTTGTTGTTTTGATGCTGAAGTAAACTACCCTGGCCTTAGTGAGAGGGTCATTGTGTGGCCTCCCCAGCTGCACTGAAGCACCCACTGGCTTGTTTGGTTGGTCTGTTAGTGGAGACACACTGGCACTGAACCCATCTCCGAGGGGCATTGTGCTGTGTGTGTCTGCGGAAGTACCCTGTTGAAATGGAATGAAGAGGGTCCTTGTGAGGGAGTGGAGACAGATCTCTAGTGTGTGTGTGTGTGTGTCTGTCTGTCTGTCTGTCTGTCTGTCTGTCTGTCTCTTCTGACCAAGTGGGGAGTGATCCCTGAGTCCCGACTCTCTCTCTCTCTCTCTCTCTCTCTCTCCCCCTCTCCACACACTTGTTTCTTCTGCATTGCCCCGACATGCACTAACTACATTCATTGACTTTCATGGATTAAGAAGTCGGCGGATGAGAGCCCATCTACTCTCTGCGATGTCTGTGTGGTGGGTGGACCTGTTAGGAATCAAAAAAAACTTTCACCATCTGTGTGTGTGTGTGTGTGTGTGTGTGTGGCCACTTTTATGGGCATGTTTAATGAGAGATAGCTGATGTTTTTGCGCTTAGCAACACAACCATGTTGGCTAATTGGCTGAACTACATTTACTCAAAAAGTGATCTCAGATGGCCGGTTCTGGACGGTTCTGGACGGGTAGCATGGCATCCCATCTTACCCAAAGTGCATCCTGGGGGAAAACAAACAAAAACAAACAAACTGTGGGCCATGTCATTGTGAAGATGAGTTGGTCACATTGCATCTGAAATGCATGACAGACACTCAAAAGGCTCCCTATTCATCCTTGGTGAGGAGCGGAGCTCCACTTTGGCATCTCCAAACAGCCAGCAGCCTAATTTGGCTCAGCAAGGAGGCATCTGATGAATGTTTACCCACAACATCTCAGGCAGGATATCATTTGTCACTCAGGAGGCTTCATGAGAGAAAACAACTTGGATGAGAGTCTAACAGCCAGGCACTCCTACATGTGTAGAAAACACAACTAATCACTCCTACATGTGTAGAAAACACAACTAATCACTCCTATATGTGTAG
>PYXC01001219.1:1012500-1032500 GCA_015244755.2 Tenualosa ilisha
GCAAAGCATGCAATACTAAAGGCCCCAGTTCAAGAATTTGATTGACTGGTTTCTGTAAAATGTACAAGGTGCAGAAACTCCTCTGCAGTATTTCCTTTCTGGATGGATCCTGAAAAAGAGTAGGCCTGCAGCCATCCCTAGAGATGACTGTGTACACACACTCTCACTCACACACTCTCTCTCTCACACACACACACTCACACACTCACACACACACACACACACACACACACGTCTCCTAAATGTTTAACTTGGACTCTGAATCCTTGACCAGTCAGAGCTGACTGCGACTAGCAAAAAGAGTACAGAGAGGCTGTGGGGGTGTGCCCTAGGTGTGTGTTATTATGTATGTTTCTCATTTGTGTATGTTTGTGTCGTTCTTGTGTGCGTGAAGTTTTTCCGTGGTTTCAATAGACATCAAGAGACAAGTAGATTAATCAGGTTACGATCGTAACAAACATGGCCCCGATCTGGCCCCGATCTGGCCCCGATCTGGTCCCGATCTGGTCTGGCTCTGATCTGGTTCTGTTACGGCCCTGATGTGATCCTGTTTGGTGATCCAGTCCTATTAGTGTGATTCACTGGGCTTCTCCACCCAAAAGGGCAATGCTGTGGGTTAGACTAAAGCATGTGCCGTATCCATGACAACCAGTCACCCCATGACGTCAATGAAGGAATGTCCTCTAGTGTTTCTGCCATCCAAACACATTTAAACTGGGCTGTTCTCACGTGTGTGTGTGTGTGTGTGTGTGTGTGTGTGTGTGTGTGTGTGTGTGTGTGTGTGGTGGGCGGGCTATTTCTGTAGAGGACCCTGGATAAGTCATTGATTTTTCAGCTGGCAGGGTCTAGGGACACATGAGAAGCCACAAATTTTCTCTTTGTTTTATGTGTGACCAGTGTGTGTGTGTGTGTGTGTGTGGTGTGTGAGAGAGTGTGTGAGTGTGTTGAAAATGAAGCCCAGGTGCATGTTTTGGGGGTTAGAGTACTGAGAGAACACACAGAGGGTGACCCAGGAAGAGAAAGATCAATAGTGGCATCCTGTTTGCCAACTGGAGTGCAGTGGCGATGTCGAGGTGCTTTCCTATTGGCTGTTAAGTGCAGCGGCGATGTAGAGGTGGCTTCCTATTGGCTGTTAAGTGCAGTGGGGTGGCCTATTGGTTAAGTGCAGTGGCGATGTAGAGGTGGCTTCCTATTGGCTGTTAAGTGCAGTGGCGATGTAGAGGTGGCTTCTTATTGGCCATCAACTTTAGGTCCTTAGGGCACTTCCAGCACTCACACATATTCTCTCTCTCTCTCTCTCACACACACACACACACACACACACACACACACACACACACACAAATTTACACACGACTGCTCATTTTAGAGAACACTGTAGGTGGAGTGCTTTAACCACCAGTTCGGTCATTGCATTCAACACACACACAGGCACACACACAGAGTGTGTGTCTGAGCAGCCAAGTTTGTGTCGCTCTGTTAATAAATCTTCATCGCAAAAGACAGGGAATGTTAAAACAACTTTGAATTGTTTTATTGAATTTTCTTCTTAAATCCCATCATTGTGTAGGCCCTCACTCACACAAAGGGTATAACCATCATGTTGTGTATGTGTGTGTTTATGTGCCGTCTGTTCATTTGCTGACAGGTACAAATAGGTAGGGCTCAGCATTTAGGAAGTGCTTTTCATCCACCCTGTGTGTGTGTGCGTGTGTGTGCGCGCACCTGTTTTTGAAAGTGTGTATGAGTGGGTATTCAACTAAAACAATGGGCAGTCCTCTGGGTAGCGTGTTTGTTGCTGAGTTAAACCTCTCACTGGTGTGTGTGTGTGTGTGTGTGGTGTGGGGGGGGGGGGTGGTGTGGTGTGTGTGTGTGCATTACTGATTTAACCCTCTCTCTGGTGTGTGTGTGTGTGTGTGTGTTTGTGCGCATACGCTCCTTCCTGTCCTGCGCTAATTTTAGCACTAGTGGTCGATAGGCCTCATGTTGCCATTGAGTGGGTCGAGTCCACGCCTCCATTGGAACCTCCCAGCTGTGTGATCAATCAACCTGATCAAAGGATAGCAAGCATTTTCCCCCTTCCCCTTCCTCTTCCCCACCGCTACACACACACACACACACACACACAAACACACACACACGTATAGAACTCTGCGTGAGTCCTCTGCATGCCCCCAGAGCCACTGGCAGGTGTGTGATCTGTCTATCTGTCCACCCACTCCTCTCTCTGTACCTCTATTCCCTCCATCTCTTCTCTCCTCCATTTTTCTGCACTGTCTATCACTCCATCTTTCCCTACTTTTTCTCTTTCACAACCTCTCTTTCATAGTAAAGGAAACCTAAAAGTCAAATTCTCTCTTTTTTTCTTGCCCTCCTCTTTCTATCCTCCTCTCTTTTTCTTTCACTTCCTCTCATTTTTGGCCCTCTGACAATCCTGTGACACGGTTCTCATCTGGACGTATTGATTCAAACTGCTTTTTCATTGCCTGGATAGAGGAAGGGACAGAGAGAGAGTGGGGGAGAGAAAGAGATTGAGTGAGTGTGGGAGAGAGAGAGAGAGAGAATGGGGGAAAGGGAGGGACCATGGGTGAATGGGGGAGAGAGAGAGAGAGGGGGAGAGGGAGGGACCACTGCTGAATGGAGGGAGAGAGGGAGAGAGAGTGCTTACAGCTCGGTGGGCAGGACTCTGGTGGTGTCAGTGATTCTCTAGTTAGCTGTGTGTGTGTGTGTGTGTGTGTGTGTTCACTGTGGAGTTCTGATGGTGGCTCTCTGTACTCTGCAGGACTAAGAGACGGAGAGGAGCAGAGCGACCCGACCCGACCCGACCCGACCGACCCGATCCCAGCTGCACACACCCACCCGTGAGGAGGCACCAGGATGACGAGCGCGGGTCCCGCCAGGAAGCCGTACCGCAAGGCTCCACCACAGCACCGCGAGACGCGCCACAGCGTGCCCGTGTTCCGTGACGACCTCGCCGTCTCTGCCGCTGGAGCCCCGGGCACCCCGGGCCTGACGCCACCACCTCCGCCGCCGCTGAACCCCGGGGGCACCCAGCCCTCGGACCCCTGCCAGGTAATCTGCCTCCGCAACCACACCATGCCCGTCCTGCAGCGCACGCGTTTCACAAACCCCTCCCCCGTTAGGTGCCCCCCCAGCCCCGACGGCGCCAACATCCTCTCCTCGTCGTGGTCTCTGGCGTCGGACAGCGAGCTGGACGTGTCCAGCCTGTCGAGTTTAGACGTGACCGCGCTGCCCCCGCCGCGCATCTTCAGCCACGGGTCGGTGGGCGTGAGGCTCCCTCCTCGGCCACGCGTCGCCGGCGGCAGTGGCCGAGCCCCCGGCCTGAGCCGCTTCCTGAGCCGCAGCGAGGACCTGCTGGCGTTGTCGCCCGAGGACGAGCCGGCCACTTCGGAGAGTTCGGCACAGTGCGTTCACGGCGGCTCGCCCTCGCCCTCGCCTTTGCCCTCGCCCGCACGCAGCCCTGAGCGCTCGCTCGTCTTCAAGGAGACCGCCGAGATTTTCGCCCCCTTACCCCCTCGTGGAGGAGGTGGTGGTGGTGCGAAACGCTCTCACCTGCGGGAGCCCCACCTGCACCCCCTGCCCCTGCCACCCAAGGGCATCCTCAAGCAGCCGCCCGCTCCCCCCGGCCTGCCACCCGCTGCCGACGGCCTGCGCAAGGCCAAGTCTGTGGAGATGCTGGGCCAGCCTCGGGGGCGCGGTGGAGGTCACAAGCCAAAAGCACCTCTCTGGATCGGGAGCAGGGCGGGCTGAACCAGGGCAAGAGCTCCCCGCTGAGCCAGCCCTCCTCCACGCCCTCGGCCTCCCCGGCCGACTTCAAGATGCACCTGTTTGAGGAGAAGCTCAAGTTCTCCCACTTCCTAGACGAGATCACCTACCGCGTGCTCAGCCCCGCAAACCTGCACCTGCTGGGTGGGAAGAAGCCCGAACCGCCGCCCCCAGTGCATGCAGGTGCGAAGGGCAGTACCGGAGGCGCTGGAGGCAGTGGACAGAACCCCAAACAAAACCAGAACCAAGGTGGTTCAGGCTCAGAGAAGGAGCGCAAGGGTGAGAAGCGGCCGTGGGACGACTGGGTCGCCCAGCACCAGGCCACCCGGCGGGAGAGGGAGAGGGAGAAGGAGAACCAGTACCAAGGCCGGCCCAAAACGCTGCATGGGCCGCTTAAGAAGGAGAGTCCGGATCGGGAGAAGTGGCGACCCGACCCAGACCGAGAGGGGGCCCGGCCCAAATCAGAGGGACCCATCTACGGACGACTGGGAGGAACTGGAGGAGGAGGAGGAGGAGGAGGAAGGGATTCTAGGAGGACCAGCGAATCGGACTGGGAGGAGAGGAGTCGCCGTGGTGCTCATTCCCAGCATCACTTAAAACCACATCATCATCAACATCATCATCATCATCATCATCATCAGCATCAGCACCACACCCCATCTCCCTACCAGCAGTCACCTCAGCAACCACACGCACAGCAGCATCACCTCAGCCAGCATCACTCCGTCCCCCAGCTGCACTCCAGAGATGCGGCGGACAAGTCCCCCCCCCTCCCCCCCAAACTGGGCTCCTCCGGCTCCTCCCACTCAGATGCGGCCTCTAAGACCAGTGCCACGCCACAGTCCTCTCCTCTCTCATTCTTATCACAGCTCAAGGTATGTGAGGAGCCAATGCAGCCTTCACCTCTGCAACCCCTGAGCGACCCCTGATCGTCCCCGCCTGCTGTTTTCCTCTCCTATGACAGATATGGGCATTCTTTTCCTCCACGATCCCTTCCTGTGCGTTTTCCCTGGGGAGCCATAATGGAGAGAGGCATTGTGTGTGTGTGTGTGTGTGTGTGTGTGTGTGTGTGTGTGTGTGTGTGTGTGTGTGTCTGTCTGTGTCTCCACTGGACAATCCATCTGTGTCTTTTCCCCACAGAACGGTGATCAGGGACCCTTGTTTTTTCCCTCCTCATACCTGTTTTCCCTTGGAAAAATAACTCGACGACTTCTCCCTAAAAAAACCCCGTCCCTAAGAGCGATCACTGGGACTGCTTCTTTGCCTCTGACCGCAGTTATAACCCAGGGGAGGGTTGGGGTGATGATGGTGGTGTGGGCCATGTAGATAATGGGGTCTCTCTCCTTGAGACGCCCCCTGTGTGCTGGTATACCCTTGGAGGGGCTAGAGAATGGGCCCCCTCTAGAGAATGCAGTCCCTCTCCTTCAGACCCCCTCTTTGTGTCCGCCTGTTTTCCTGGAGCTGCTCAGTCAGGTAGTGTAGCGTACGTAGCTGCCTGTCCCCTCTGCTGTGTGGTGCTGGTATAAATAGCAGTGGCATTAATCAGGACTGGGGATGTGGGGTGGAAGGGGGAGGGGGGAGGGGGGAGGTGAAGCCGAGATGGCCGCTCTTAGCTGTGACAGGGAGGCAGGGATGAAAGCTGAATCCACTGGATCCAAATCGCCTGCTAGAATAGCTCTCTTCATCCAGAAGGTGAAGCTGAGTTTCCACAGGGATCTGAAGCAGCATAGTGGTAGCTAACAGATAACAATGCTAACAGTTCTCTTCATCCAGAGGGATCTGCAGCAGCATAGTGGTAGCTGACAGCTCACGGCTCCCTTCATCCAGGGGCTGATCAGTGTCCACAGGGATCTGCAGCAGTGTAGTGATAACTAACAGCTAACAATGCTAACAGGTACTGAGTGGCTGAAGCTAGCAGGGGTCTTAGCCTGTTAGAGATTGTTAAGGCTCCATGCTGTTGTCTTGACACTGTGGTTCTTTAAAGAATGATGTGGTGTAGAAGCCTCTAGAAGTTCTATGGCTGGACTTCATTAAACATCTTAGCGGAGGACTTCTCCATCTGCACAGTGGTTTCAGTAGTCTATGAAGAAGCAGAGCTATGTTAACATAGGGCTAATGTAAAGGCTAAAGGGGTTGATGCACTGCCACAGACACTCTGGCTACAGCACTAGAGTGTGTGGGTTAGCAGAGCTTAGCTGCGCTAGTAACAGAGCAAGGGCAGAGAGAACTGATTCATCAGTAGTGAAAAAGATAGAAGAGTTAGGCCAGGCTAGTAACAAGCTGTGCAGAGAGGCCCGATTAACCAGAAGTGAAAAAGAGTTAAGCTGGGCTAGTAATAGGCGGTGCAGAGAGGCCCGGTTACCAGTCACTCCCTCTGCCACAGAGCCCTCACTAGCAAGGACTCAGAGGTGGTGATGGTGCTGGGGGTTAGTATGCAGACCCTCAAGGAGGAGAGCAGGGGAGTGGGACCCCGAGGGCGAGACTGAGAGGTAGAGAGGAGACTGCTTAACGGACCAGAGCAGAGGGCCTAATGGGAACAGAAGTGAAGTTGGAGAGCAGAGGGTCTAATGGGAACCAAAGTGAAGTTGGAGAGCAGAGGGTCTAATGGGAACAGAAGTGAAGTTGGAGAGCAGAGGGTCTAATGGGAACCAAAGTGAAGTTGGAGAGCATAGGGTCAAATGGGAACAGAAGTGAAGTTGGAGAGCAGTGGGTCTAATGGGAACAGAAGTGAAGTTGGAGAGCAGAGGGTCTAATGGGAACAGAAGTGAAGTTGGAGAGCAGAGGGTCTAATGGGAACAGAAGTGAAGCTGGAGAGCAGAGGGTCTAATGGGAACAGAAGTGAAGTTGGAGAGCAGAGGGTCTAATGGGAACCAAACTGAAGTCTCTACCCTTTCTCAACTTACCTGCTAGCATCAGATTAACTCCCTTCCTCTCACTCACCAGAGAGAGGAAAAGAAAACAGAACAGAAGAGAGGATAGAGGGGTAGAGAGAGAAGAGAGTAGGGTGTGTAGTATCGAGCTGCAGGCAGGAAGTGTCTCAGAACTCTGACTGGGACCAGTCACCCAGACACCATAGTTGGATGACAGTGCACCAGTGAAGCCCTCATCAGTTGGAGTGTGTATGCGTGTGTGTGTGTGTGTGTGTGTGTGTGTAAATCCATAATCACTGCTTCCGAGCACCAGAGAATGACTCCGCCAGAATGATACCTACAGTGCTGACTTAAAACGAGACACACAGGAGATCCAGTGATGGTGGCCAGCAGGATTAAGGGTACAGTTGGTGTGTGATTGAAGGCAATGGATAGCAGTAGCCTCCGATGCTGAGTGTTTCTCTGCACTGCTGGCTTATGGATTTCTACACACACACACACACACACACACACACACACACACACACACAGCTTCCACCCGTGCAGTCAGGCACAGCATGATGGCGGTGACAGAGCTGTCACATTGATTTGATGGCAGCACGAGGCATATTCATATTGACTAGGCCCACAAAGAGCACATCATGCAGGAGCGGCAGGCCTGTCACTCACTGCCCTTAACCCCTCCTCTCCTCCCGCGCTCAAGCAGACTCAGTCAGATCTGTCCGATGGGCCATGTATGCTTGTACGCTTTGTTTAGTACTGGCGCTCACTGCTGTCACCCCCCCTCTTTGCACAGCATGAGGATGTTATTCTGGTTAAGGAGAATCAAGCATGAGTTTGAAATGTTACACGCTGATCTACAAAGTGTCTGAAATGATTGTCTTTCTAAATTACTGTTATATGGTGTTACAGAGTTCTGGGCTATTATTTCCTTTAGATAGTCACAGAGAGTGTAAAGTGTGATAGTCACAGAGAGTGTAGAGTGTGATGGTCACGGAGAGTGTAAAGTGTGATAGTCACAGAGAGTGTAGAGTGTGATGGTCACAGAGAGTGTAGAGTGTGATGGTCACAGAGAGTGTAAAGTGTGATGGTCACGGAGAGTGTAAAGTGTGATGGTCACGGGAGTGTAAAGTGTGATGGTCACGGGGAGTGTAAAGTGTGATGGTCACGGGGAGTGTAAAGTGTGATGGTCACGGGGAGTGTAAAGTGTGATGGTCACGGGGAGTGTAAGTGTGATGGTCACGGGGAGTGTAAAGTGTGATAGTCACGGGGAGTGTGAAGTGGTGCACAGATGGAAGTGTTTATAGATGAGTGTGTGTGTGTGTGTGGCCAGTCACTGTTGGCTTGTGCTGTGTGGGACACACACACACACACACACACACACACAGACAGAGAGGCCAACTCAAATGAAAGACAAGAACTTTGTGGCACTTACTCTGTCAGAGTGAGTTTTCAGCTGGCATTTGTGTGTGTGTGGTGTGTGTGTGTGTGTGTGTGTGAGCAAAATATGATGACTGTCAGTGAAGCTAACCTCTGAAGTGGACCTCAGTGTCTGAAAATAAACTGACTACTGTGAACTAACTCAGTCTCTCTCTCTCTCTCTCTCTCTCTCTCTCTCTCTCTCTCTCTCTCTCTCTCTCTCTCTCCTCTCTCTCTCTCACTCTGCATTTTGCAGGAGTCCTTATCAGACTCTGACAGAATCAAGTAAGTTCATCTTTTTTATATGTGTGCTGTTTTCTCTGCTGTACTGAATGTGTCTGAATGTGGTTGAGGACTATGCTGCCTGTGATGTGCTGTCTGTGTGTGTGTGTGTGTGTGTGTGTGTGTGTGTGTGTGTGTGTGTGTGTATGTGTGTATCTTATGTCTGATTGTGTCATGTGGTTGTGGAATGTGTGCGTGTGTGCGCATGCTTGCAAATTTTATGTCTGAGTGTATCGTTTTGGTAGTCTGCTCTTTTTCTCTCTCTCTCTGTGTGTGTGTGTGTGTCTGTGCCTGTGCGTGCGTGCATATGATATTTAGTGGTACGCTTTGTTCTCTTTGTGTGTAATGTGTATTTGCTCTCTCTGTGTGTGATGTGGATTTATATTGAGTGTGTATGAATTTTATGTCTGTGGGTCTCATGTGGTTGTGGATTATGCTGTGTGTGTGTGTGTGTGTGTGTTTGTGTGTGTGTGTGTTCACTATGTGTTCATTTTGTCTGAGTGTGTCATTTTGGTAGTCTGCCCTCTCTCTATGTGATGTGATGTGTGTTGTGTGTGTGTATCATAATTAGTGGTAGCCTGTGCTCTCTGTGTGTGTGTGTGTGTGTGTGTGTGTGTGTGTGTGTGTGTGTGCTGTGATGTGTCCTGAACTCAGATGGGAGCCCCCCCCACCCAACCCCACCCCACACAACCCCACACACACCTCCCATAAACTCTACCCCCTCAGAGACTCCCACAGACATTTTCAGCCGGAACTAATGACTGAAGATCACAGGGGAAAGGAGGACTTGGTACATCACACATACACAAACACACACGCACAAACACACAGAGCTCAGCACCTGGTCCATTGTTCCACAGAGCACTGATCTCCTCCAACCCTGATGACATGGAGGCAAGGACACTTTTTCCTACGCCCTAACCCTAACCCAGTGTTCAGGATCCCTCTCTGATAAAACTGTACCTGTCAACCTTTCTTTTTCTGCAGGTTTCTCACATGAGTAGGTAGCTTGAGGTTCACTGTTTTTGCCCCCTGCTGTCTTCCCATTTGAAATTACCTGAAAATATCCCGTTTAGTGGACCTGTAAATGTCCCCTTCAGTGGACCTGTAAATGTCCCCTTCAGTGGATCTGTAAATGTCCCCTTCAGTGGATCTGTAAATGTCCCCTTCAGTGGACCTGTAAATGTCCCCTTCAGTGGATCTGTAAATTAACTGTTTTAATATATAACAGTAGCTGTTTGAGCTTTATGCTCTCCATAGACAGGCTGGTGCATTGCATTTCAGTCTCTACCATCTGTGTGTGCGTCTCTCTGTGTGTGTCTCTGTATGTCTCTCTGTGTGTCTCTCTGTGTGTCTCTCTGTGTTTCTCTCTGTGTGTGTCTCTGTGTGTCTCTGTGTGTGTGTGTGTGTGTGTGTGTGAGTGAATAGGTGAATGTGAGGCATGATGTTGTTAAGCGTTCTGGGTGCTCATCAGACTAGGGAAAATAAGTGCTACGTTATATGAAGGCCGTCCCTTTGCCCTCCCCCACTGGTGTTGGTGGAGACTCTGTCCTTAAAGCACTGGGACCCACTGGTGTTGGTGGGGACTCTGTCCTTAAAGCACTGGGGACCCATTGGTGTTGGTGGGGACTCTGTCCTTAAAGCACTGGGACCATTGGTGTTGGTGGGGACTGTCCTTAAAGCACTGGGGACCCACTGGTGTTGGTGGGGACTCTGTCCTTAAAGCACTGGGACCCCATTGGTGTTGGTGGGGACTGTCCTTAAAGCACTGGGGACCCACTGGTGTTGGTGGGGACTCTGTCCTTAAAGCACTGGGACCCATTGGTGTTGGTGGGGACTGTCCTTAAAGCACTGGGACCCACTGGTGTTGGTGGGGACTCTGTCCTTAAAGCACTGGGACCACTGGTGGGGGACTGTCTTAAGCATGGGACTGGTGTGGTGGGGACTCTGTCCTTAAAGCACTGGGACCCACTGGTGTTGGTGGGGACTCTGTCCTTAAAGCACTGGGACTCCACTGGTGTTGGTGGGGACTCTGTCCTTAAAGCACTGGGACCCACTGGTGTTGGTGGGGACTCTGTCCTTAAAGCACTGGGACCCACTGGTGTTGGTGGGGACTCTGTCCTTAAAGCACTGGGACCCACTGGTGTTGGTGGGGACTCTGTCCTTAAAGCACTGGGACCCACTGGTGTTGGTGGGGACTCTGTCCTTAAAGCACTGGGACCCCACTGGTGTTGGTGGGGACTCTCCTCAGCACCTCAGCTTCTCTAGCTGCACCAGTCTGGGGTGGGACTCAATGCACAATTCAAATGACTGAACTGAACTGCGCTGAACTGGTGGCCTCAGATCGTTGGCCCCCGGCTACACCGGATGCATTAATGAAGCCTTAAGTTTTCAACACATCAAAATAAATACGTTTTTAAAAACATATGCTGTGCTGTCACGCCTGGTGTAGCCAATTCCATTGATTATCGTGGAAGCTAATTGTTGCGACTTAGGCAACACAAACACAGTGCTTCAGTAACGGACCCGGTGTGGCCTCCCTGTTAAAGCTCTGGAGCAGACACACACACACACGCACTGCAGGCTGTCTGATGTGACTGAGGGCCTTACTATGTGGACCTGATGGTCAATGTTAGGCCTCTACATGAAAGATTATATGGGGTTGAGTGGCAGGGAGTTGCCACTGACAAGGTGATGCTGAGAGTCACCATAGATACGGAGATGCCGAGAGTTGCCCGGGACACGGTGATGCCAAGAGTTGCCCCGGACACGGTGATGCCAGGAGTTGCCACGGACACGGTGATGCCAAGAGTTGCCACGGACACGGTGATGCCAAGAGTTGCCCCGGACACTGATGCTAGGAGTTGCCACGGACACTGTGATGCTAGGAGTTGCCCCGGACACTGTGATGCCTAGAGTTGCCACGGACACGGTGATGCTGAGAGTTAACCTGGGATACTCTGATGCTCCAGGCTCAGCCATGGCAGATGGGTAGAGAGTCCATGACAGAGACCCCCCTACTGTGAACACAAGTCACATAACAGCTAGGTCTTGTCATGCTGTTCCCTCTCTCCACACACACACACACACACACACACACAGATGTACTCACTTGGACATAGCATTGCAGTGGGAGGCTCTGTGGGGCATACACACACAAGCTCAGACTAAGATACTCATACACACACACACACACACAGGCTGCATCCCAGTGGGGGGGGGCAGTGTAACGCACACACACACACACAGGCTGCATCCCAGTGGGGGGGTCACTGTAAGCCCGCTGAAAGCACAGCTGGGGGGTTTAAGTCTCACTTCCAGCTGTGAACATGGCATTCGCTCTAATGATGCAACTAATATCTAGCAAAGGGACACACACACACAGACACACACATACACATAAACACACACTCAGTTCTGTTGGCAGGGACAGTTAGAAGTGAAATAAAGAGCAGGTCATCTCCCACACATTTGTTTGTGTGTGTGTGTGTGTGTGTGTGTGTGTGTGTGTGTGTGTGTGTTACTATGGCTTTAAATGACCCAGAGTGGCGTGGGCTGATTTTGACTGTAGGCGGTAGGTGTGGCCACTGGCGTCGAGCATTGATTGGCCTAGATGTGGTATTGTGGGGTCACAGAGCCATGTGATTGGCTCACAACACAGTGCACAACTCTGGTGTCTGAGTTTGCCCCGTAGGGACACCCCCCCGCTCTTATCTTCCTCTCTGGGGGGGGGGGGGGGGGGATGTGTGTGTATAAAGTATAAATAAGGCTTACTTTCTTTCTACAGCATAGACTAAGACTCTGTTAGAGCCTCCAGCCTGTAATATAAACACTGTAGGTTCACTTTTCCACTGATGCCCATTGTGTTGATGCCCAGTTGCATACTGCATCTGACAGTGTGGCTTAGGTGCAGCTTAGTGTATGAATTAGTCCAGCAGTAGTCCTGGTACTCGTGCTGACAATGTTAACGTCTTAACGCATGTGATTTAATGTAAAAAATATTTATTTATTTATTTTATGCAAATTAATCATGCAGACGCATACGTCACACTACCCGCCAGCGCCCTCCTCGTTTTCACACACCACAAGGGCTGTGATTGGTCAAATTCGTCCAGTCGCTTTGTTTTTACTTTTAGCAAATGCTAGACACTGTATAGGCTTGCTCCTTGCGTTGAGTCAACACAGAGCCATAAATCAGCCGACACACTTTGCCATAAACACAGTGGACACAGATTCTGCAGCTGGTGCAAACTACTGCCTAAGTTGCGATAAATCTTTGGTCTCTTTTTTCTTCTAAAGTAGCGTAAAGTGTACAAGTCACTTTGCATAAGTTCAAAATGCGCAAGTCCGGTTCAAAACTCTTTGTGTTTATCTGAAGGTTGACTGCGTACTGACGTGAGATGGTAAAGTAGCCTACAATTGCCATAGACTCAAGTTATTGTTAGGATTTACATTTACATTTAGGCATTTAGCAGACGCTTTTATCCAAAGCGACCTACAAAAGAGGATAACACTCAAGCTACAACTCAATGAAAGAACTAACAAGGAGTGCATATTGCTAACATAGAATCTGCACTATTTTAAGTTGAAAGTGCAATAGTGTAACGCAGTGTAGAGAAATAAAATTATTAAGTGCATTCTCAAAAGTTTACGCCAGGAGATATTCTTGGAAGAGCTGGGTCTTCACGAGTTTCTTGAAGGTGGAGAGGGTGTCAGTTGATCTGGTAGCACTTGGGAGGTCATTCCACCAGCGCGGAACCAGATAGCACGGAACGATGGTTACGTATGTAACCGCGGTTCTATGAATTTCGGATGACCGCCAGAGGCGGTGCTTAAAGCACCTGGATGTTCATCACATGCACATGCAGTTCGAGTGTATATACCAACAAAGTCGCTTGCGACAGGGGTGACGTATGCCACTGCACCGGTACTTCAGGTACGTTCACCCCGGAAGCGTTCTCTTGGCAGTCTTCTCGTCAGCCTTCCGAGTGACAGCCAAGCTCTGGCGGTCATCCGAAATTCATAGAACCGCGGTTACATACGTAACCATCGTTCTATTTCATTTCTCCTGACCGCCAGAGGCGGTGCTTAAAGCACCTGGATGACTAATACCAACAGGGTCACGAGGAAGACCTACTTACCCTATGAACAGTTGGAAAGGGTGGCTGTGGACAGTGGATTGTGCATGGCCACATTAACCCTATAAAACCTTGCAAACGTGCAAGTCGAGACCCATGAGGCAGCGGCACAGATATCGGATAGTGGAACTCCGCGTAGAGCCGCCCAAGATGCAGCCACACCCCGAGTGGAGTGGCCTCGGATGTGGGGAGGGACTGGGAGGCTGCTGTTAGTGTAGCATGGCTAATGGCCTCCACGATCCAATTGGACAGCCTCTGTTTGGACAACGGGTGGCCCCGTCTATGTCCCGCGTGACACACAAACAGTGCATCCGACTGCCGAAATGCAGCAGTCGCTTCAATGTATGCCCTTAGTGCTCGAACTGGGCACAGAGGGACATTACTTTGCCCCTGCCCATTCTCCTCAGACAGTGGTCTGAAAGCTTCCAGGCTGAGGGGCTGATTCGTGTATGAAGAGGAGAAGTTCTTGGGTAGAAATGAAGGGTTAGGCCACAATGTTACACCCGTACCATCAGGATTCCATCGTAAGCACTCTTGACTAACAGACAGGGCGTGTAGTTCACCCGCTCTCTTAGCCGATGCCATGGCCAAAAGAAATGCAGTCTTTAAAGACAGCCATTTAAGCTCCGACCCCTCTAGGGGTTCAAATGGGGGTTGACACAGCGCTGTCAATACAAGAGGCAAGTCCCAAGATGGTCTTGGACTTCGTTGAGGAGGTCTTATGCGCTGAGCACCTTTAAGAAAGCAGCTCACCAGTGTGTGGGATCCCACCGTCAGCTCATCCACTCGGTTATGCATGGCGGATATAGCCGCTATATACACCTTGATGGTGGAGGGTGCAAGGCCCTCTTCCAGACGAGACTGTAAAAAGGCAAGAATCACCGGTATCGGGCAACATGTTGGTTCCTCATGCCGTGCTTGGCACCATCTCACAAAGAGCTTCCACCTATTAGCATAGAGCGCATTGGTGGAAGGTGCGCGGGAGCACTGGATGGTCCGTACAACTGCCGGCTCACACGCCGCTAGCAGTGGGTCAGGCCCTGCAAAGGCCACACCCACAGTTGTAACCGTGCTGGGTTCGGGTGCCAGATCTGACCTTCCAGCTGTGAGAGGAGGTCCGTCCGTGCAGGGAGACACCAGGGCTCCCCGCTCAGCAACCCATACAGGGTAGGGAACCAGATTCTCCCCGGCCAATGGGGAGCTACCAACAGCACCCTGTGATCCTCCTGGAGGATCCTCTCGAGAGTGGGTAGAATGAGCGGGAGAGGCGGGAACGCATACAGGAGCTGCTGTGGCCACTTGTGTGCCAGTGCGTCTTGGCCCAAGGGGCTTGACGCTTCCCTCAGCGAAAACCACAGGGGACATTGTGTCGTGGCTTGAGAGGCAAAAAGGTCCACCTCTGCCCTGCCGTATTGCAGCCAAATGCTCTGCACCACTTCCGGGTGCAGCCTCCACTCCCCAGGGTCGGGATTCTGTCGCGACAGAAAATCTGCAGCCGTGTTCTTCACGCCCGGTAAATGCATTGCCCTCAGGCTCAACAGACGAGGGTAAGCCCATGTCAGTAGTCGTCGAGTGAGCTGTAGGGAGGTCAGTGACCTGGTACTCCCCTGGTGGTTGATCTGATAGACCACAGATGTATTGTCGGTCCTTATCAGGACATGCCGACCCGCTAAAACAGGTAGGAAATGTTTCAATGCGAGGAAGACAGCCCGCAGCTCTAACACATTGATGTGTTGTCCCCGCTGTTGTGGACCCCATACACCCCGGGAAGACCTGCACTGCCACACTGCGCCCCATCCGACCAGTGATGCATCGGTCGTTACCACTTCTCTGCGGGAGGGTATGGACCCCATTGGGACCCCACCCGTCAGAAAAGAGCACTCCCTCCATGCCCGTAGACATGTTAGGCAACTGGCAGTGATCCTGACTGACCTGTGCCCGTGATGTTGTGGGTGTAACCCAAGGCTGTTCATCCAGATCTGGAGAGGCCTCAGTGTGAGGAGGCCCAAAGGAACTACCGACGAAGCTGCGGTGAGCATACCCAGTAGTGTCTGGAGAGATCCGAAGGTCAGGGTTCGTCCCCTCCTGAAGCGATGTAACAGTTGTACAATATCGTTCACCCGTCGCTGAGACAGGGTTGCCCTCAACAGCTGAGAGTCCAGCTGAAGGCCAAGAAACACAGTGCTCTGGCTGGGTGTAAGGGAGCTCTTGGCGTGGTTAACCCTGAGCCCAAGCTTGGTGATATGAGAGACCACCATGGCTGAGTCGCTGAGTGCGTCTACCCTCGACTGAGAACAAATCAACCAGTCGTCCAGGTAGGGAAGGATACGCATTCCCCTGCTTTGAAGTGGGGATAGTGCTGCTGCTACAAACCTTGTAAAGACTCTGGGTGCTAGGGAAATTCCAAATGGTAACACCCGGAACTGATAAGCCCGTCCTTCGAAGGCGAAGCGGAGGAACTGCCTGTGGTGGGGAGCAATGGGAACATGGAAATATGCGTCCTTCAGATCGATGGTTGTAAACCAATCGTCCTGTCTGATGCTGTTTAAAACGTCAGATGTGCGAAGCATATGGAACTTGAAGACTTTGAGGTGTTCGTTCAAACGCCTCAGATCCAGTATGGGGCGAAGCCCACCCCCTTTCTTTGGAATAACAAAGTAAGTGGAATAAAACCCACTGTTTTGTGAGAGTGGCTCTAATGGCTCGATGGCACCTTTTTCCAGGAGGGCCAAGACCTCCTGGCGTAGGGCCAGAGCTTTGGCCTGATCTTTTACAATGGTCATTTTGACCCCTTGAAAACTCGGCGGTCGGCGTCTGAATTGTATGCTGTAACCCTGAGATAGGGTGGGTACAACCCAGGGGTCTGGTGTGAGCACTTCCCAGCAGGCGAGTTGTTGACTGGTGAAGTGTCCGACTGCCGGGGTGGAGTAGTCAATGTCTGCCGCCCCGCCCCCTACGGCCCTTAGGGGGGGGTGGCTGGGAAGTGCATCCCGACGCGCCTGGCGAAAGGGGCGGTTAGCAGCTGGCTGGCGAAAAACATCTGGCAAGGGTGCCCGTGTCTGTGTAAGGGGCCGTGGAACTGGAGGGACAGCGGCAGGTGTCAAAGGTGGTCTTTGCACCCGTGTTGACACACGTCTCAGGCTTGCAAACTGCTGCCTGGCTTGCGTCACCTGAAGGGTGCGCTCCAAGGCCTGCTGTGCAGCGGCACCAAAGAGTTGTCCCGGGACTACTGGTAGAGTGCGGAGGGCCCTCCTGCAGGGCTCTGAGAGTGGTGACTGAGCCAACCATATCTGGCGCCTAGCAAGAGTTAAAGACGACATTAGTCTGCCCAGCTCCCTGGACATGAAAGCAAATGCCTGCAGCGAGGCCTCACTTAGGCTTTGCAGTGACCGGTCTGCTCCAGAAGACTGGAGGGCCTGAGACTGGGCCAAAATCAGATGAGATAGCGAATTACCTATGCGTGCAGCACGGGCTGCAGCATCATAGCTCTTCCCAATGAAGTCATCCGTCAAGCGACACTGTGGCCGTGGACAGCGAGCGTCGGGTCTCAATGCCTCGTCTGGCGAAACAATCAGGGCAGCAAGAGCCGGTTCGATGGTTGGCATGCTGTCCAGACCGTGACTGGATGCATCCTGCATGTTAGCCAGAGCCCGGCAGTCGCTAGGAAGGTGGGAGAAACGCCTAGGGTCTGCCCAGCATCTCTGCAGCTCCTCAATAAAGGGGGCTGAAGGTGGAACAGTAAAGACAGCAGAGGGGGAGGCCTGCCTAAAAAAGGCACTCTGCATTCGAACCTCAGATGGTGCTGCGTCCAGCCCCAGACGCGCTTGTGCAATTTTCACAGCCGGCTTGACCACTGATGTACGGCTATCCACTGAGCCTCTCAGTGAACTGCAGCCAGTGTCTTTGGAGTCACCCCCAGAGTCATGCGACTTGTCCACCTGTTCGTCTTGCCATTCCTCAGCATCTAGGCTGTCAGATGCCATTGTGGAAAGAATGTCATCGTCCTGGACCTCCACAGCCGGGGACAGCACTGGAGGTTGTGGTTCAGGAGGAGGTGATGACGCAGCTGTGGCGAGACCACCAGCAGGCCGTGCCTCAGGCGGCTGTAGGTTATAGAGTAATGCTTTAATCTCAGCAAACTCTGAAGCCAAGGTGTCTACTCGATGTACCAAGGGGTCCACCTTCTGTCGTTTGGGCCTACTAGGGGCCTCACGTGGCAATTGCTTAGAGCGCTTCTTCGACTTGGGGGAAAGAGCGCAATCACTCGGTGCTGGGGGCAGTTGAGAGCACAAACTGCTTTCCAGCTTAGCAAGCCTAGCAGTGCGCGCAGCTAAACTGAGGTAAGAGCAATTCATGCACGCCTGTTCCGTCAATCCCTGTCTAAGATGATCAATGCCGAGGCAGCTCGGGCAACGATCATGACCGTCCTCAGGCTCAAGAGGGGTCCGACAATTACTACAGATCATAAACATATTTCGTTTACACAACTTACCTGAATGCGGCAAACAGGAAGGTCAAAAGTACCGATACAAGGTACAAGATTGAGCAAACAAAACAAAATATCCGCGGAGCAGTCAGGAGCGAACACACTCACCCTACCGCGGTCAAGTAAACAAACTACAGCACGAATCAAAGGCGCAAAAAAACTCAAACAACCGTCACTGTAAGAGAAACATTCAGCGAATCTAAACACTTAGTTCCCCCGTGACAAGCCCCTGCTATAGTAGGCTATGCTACCAAACAAAAGTTAAGAGGTGGCCGTAGCCAACGCTCTAATAATACAACGAGTCTCACACTCAAAACGAAACGTAACTTATCAGATCGCTATAAGGCGAGAAAACACCCATACGATCGAGTTGCAAATCAAACATGCAATTAGAAGTTGCTCTCTGCCGAAGTCAGAGCGAAATCACTCATAAACGGCTTAATTGAAAATATTTCACTTACCTTAAAGTTTCAAGACAATCTACTTAACCAAACGGCAAATCGCAGTCTTAAGAGGGCGAAAACGCAGCTCCAACCCGTTAAGGGTTTGTAAGACTCCAGGCGATTGCTCCTAGCAAGAAAAATACACCTCGAAAGAAACCTGCTTTTGCATGAGAAGATGCAAGAGAACGCTTCCGGGGTGAACGTACCTGAAGTACCGGTGCAGTGGCATACGTCACCCCTGTCGCAAGCGACTTTGTTGGTATATACACTCGAACTGCATGTGCATGTGATGAACATCCAGGTGCTTTAAGCACCGCCTCTGGCGGTCAGGAGAAATGAAATAGAACCAGATTTAGAGAGCTCTGTCTGGGGATGAATGAGTTTCGCTTCGACATAAATACAAGCAGCAGAATACAAGCAACAGAATGACAGTTGTAGATGCTTCAAAATGGCGTTTTGTCATAGATATAGACAACCTGTGGCAACTACACTTTCACGTTGGGTGTGTAGAAAACTGAGGAGTGGCACTTTGCTGTGTGACATTCTTTCCTCTCAAAAGAATAAAGGAGAATTCTGGAGCTAGATGTATGATCAATTGTGATTAATCACCATTAACTTACATCTTGGATTGTGATTAATCACCATTAACTTACATTTTGGATTGTGATTAATTACCATTAACTTAAATCTTGGATTGTGATTAATCACCATTAACTTAAATCTTGGATTGTGATTAATCACCATTAACATACATTTTGGATTGTGATTAATCAGATTCATTTTTGAATCGATAGACAGCGCTGTTTGGTACCGTAAACACAGTAACAGTCCAGTCTGCAGGTTGCACATGTCCAGTCAGTTGTGTCTGTTAGAGTAGAAAGAGTATAGATTCATCTTCATCTTCCTCTTCCTCTTCCTCTTCCATTCAGCGGTGAACCAGCTTGTGCTGTTGACGGCGAAAAGTCCACCTGTGACAGATGCTTATAATGAATTGTGGGTAATAGGGTTTTTATGATGAATACACACACACACACACACACACACACACACACACACACACACACACACACAGCCCCCACCTGTGGTATACCTAAGTAGTGTGGTATCTGGGGATCTGATGTCAGTGATTGTTGTGCATGAGGGTCATCTGAAGGTCATAGTGATGAGGCTGAGGGTCATCTTAAGGTCATAGTGATGAGGTTTGGGACATTAAATGTCATCACAGCGTTCAGCATTCTCCCAAGCAAGCCCCCATGCAGGAACATGCAGGTGCGTGCGCAAGCGCATACACACACACAGTTTCTGCATTCTGTGCCCCCGTCCAACTCTGCAGTCTCCATGGTGCTGTGCTGCTCATCACCATGGAGACGGCTGTCTTGTACATGGAAGTGTAATGCCATGAGAATTAGTCCAAAGGGAGAAGGTGGGAAGACACACACACACACACACACACAGACACTGACAGTCAAACTCACACACACACACACACACACACACACACACACACACATAGACACATATATACACACACATACACACACACTCTCACAGACACACTTGCGTGCGTACATACACA
>PYXC01001219.1:1037500-1052500 GCA_015244755.2 Tenualosa ilisha
ATAGAATGAGCAGAAGGAGAACTGTGTGTGTGCGTGCGCGTGTGTGTGTTTGTTTGTCTTTGGTCTCCTCCCACTGTCCACCAGTAGAGTGAAGATTGTGTGTAATCTTGTGTAAGTTTGTGTGTGTTGTGTGTCTTGTCTGTGTGTGTGTGTGTGTGTGTGTGTGTGTGTGTGTGTGTGTGTGTGTGTATGTGTAAATCATTGTTTTCTCTCTGTTCTCAGGATCCTTCAGCAGCAAAATGAAGACTTGCGTCGTCGTCTCACTCAGACCACACACAAGATGGAGGCCATGGAGACGGAGTTTGAGGCCAGCCGCCACTACATGCAGGCAGAGATGGGCCGCACGCGTGACGACCTCGACAAGATGAGAGACAAGTTCCGCAGGTACACACACACACACACACACACACACACACACACACACACACACACACACACACACTACATGCAGGCAGAGATGGACCGCACACGTGATGACCTCGACAAGATTAGGGACAAGTTCCGCAGGTACACACACACACACACACACACACACACACACACACACACACACACACACACACACACGCACATGCACTTTATACATGCAGACAGACATATGAGAAACATGTGGCAACCTGGACAAGATGAGGGATAAGTTACACACACACACACACATAAAAAACACACACACAGACACTCCCAAAGCACAATTTCAACATAAGTAGTGATATGTGTGTGTGTGTGTGTGTGTGTGTGTGTGTGCATGAAATACCTTCTTTACCATCACGGCATAGCCCTAAGTCCAGAAAGAGGGAGAGAAGGATAGAAGAGGAGGGAAAGAGAGAGAGAGGGATAGAAGAGGAAGGAAAGAGTGAGAGAAGGATAGAAGAGGAGATGAAAGCGGAATAGATAGAGGAATGAAATGACATCATCCATATTTCATAAGTGTGATCAAAGAGCTCCAAGTAATGAGCTCTTAATAGGCCTGTAGCTACACCTTTAATTGTGACCACCTTAGGCATTCTGTGTGTGTGTGTGTGTGTGTGTGTACATGCGTGCGCACAGACACAGTTCTGTGTGTGACTTAAAGTATAAAAAAAAAGGTCTGATCACCTTATATTACTGCAGTCCCTGTTACTCCTATAGTACTACTGTTATTAAGCTCTATTACTGATTATTACTGTGTTACTACTTTATTACTTCAGTTATTACTGCATGTATTACACCTTCACAAGCACTTGTGCTCTTACTCTAGTGCTGCTTGGACTGCTGTAGTGAGGCTTCTTGTATGATCTAGATACTGGTGCACTGTTTTACCTCTCTCTCTCCTGCCTTGATATTTGACTCTCTCTTTTGTGCTGGTGTGTGTAGTTGATCTCCTCTGTGTGTGTGTGTGTGTGTGTGTGTGTGTGAGTGTGTGTGTGTGTGTAGGCAGCGCTTAATTTGGATTGGTTGATAGGATATTGATGAGGCTGTAAAGACTCAGCAGCATGACGGGGTGATTATGGATGTGCTCAGTTTACCTCAGCTCTCTCTCTCTCTCTCTCTCTCTCTCTCTCTCTCTCTCTCTCTCTCTCTCTCTCCCTCTCTCTCTCTCCCTCTCTCTCTCAATCTATCTCTCTCTCTATCTCTCTCTATCTCTCAATCCCTCTCTCTCTCTCTCTCTCTCTCTCTCTTTCTCTCACAAGGTTGGATGTGCTCAGTTTACCTCAGCGCTCTCTCTCTCTCTCTCAATCTCTCTCTCAATCTATCTCTCTATCTCTCTCTCTCTCAATCTATCTTTCTCTCTCTCTCTCTCTCTCTCTCTCTCTTTCTCTCACAAGGTTGGATGTGCTCAGTTTACCTCAGCGCTCTCTCTCTCTCTCAATCTCTCTCTCTCTCTCTCTCTCTCAATCTATCTCTCTCCCTCTCTCTCTCTCTCTCAATCTATCTCTCTCTCTCTCTCTTTCTCTCACAAGGTTGGATGTGCTCAGTTTACCTCAGCGCTCTCTCTCTCTCTCTCTCTTTCTCTCACAGGGTTGGATGTGCTCAGTTTACCTCATCTCTCTCTCTCTCTCTCTCTCTCTCTCTCTCTCTCAATCTATCTCTCTCTCTCTTTCAATCACTCTCTCTCTCTTTCTTTCTCTCACAGGGTTGGGTGTGCTCAGTTTACCTTAGCGCTCTCTCTCTCTCTCTCTCTCTCTCAATCTATCTCTCTCTCTCTCTTTCTCTCACAGGGTTGGATGTGCTCAGTTTACCTCAGCGCTCTCTCTCTCTCTCTCTCTCTCTCTCTCTCTCTCTCTCTCTCTCTTGCATGTGCTCAGTTTACCTCAGCTATAGGAGGGGTAAAAAGAATGCTTTCTTGCTCACTCTCTCTCTCCCTCACACACCACCCCCTCTTTCTCTTTCTCTCTGTCACAAAGGGTTAGATGTGCTCAGTTTACTTCAGCTATAGCATGGATGAAAAGAATGCTCTATCGCTCTTTCTTTCTCTCTCTCTCTCTCTCACAAGGTTGAGAGATGGAAGTTGTTAAATGCATAGATATCAGAACGCTGCAGAGTTGAAACCTTGATACAGCTGTTTGTCTCCACAGAACACAACACAGTGTTTAACACAGTGTGTGTGATTGTGTGTGATTGTGTGTGATTGTGTGTGTGTGTGTGTGTGTGTGTGTGTGTGTGTGTGTGTGTGTGTGTGTGTGTGTGTGTGTGAAAGAGTTAACTGTATGTTAATTAACCCACTGACATGCAGCTTTCAGTCATTTGCTCAGGAATGTAAACCATAGTGACAGGCATGCAGAGAAGGTGGGGTGTGTGTGTGTGTGTTTGCGAGTGTGCATGTGTGTGCGTGCATGCGTGTATGCACATGTTCCAGTGTTAGTGTGTAACCATGGTATTGTGGTTGTAATTAATTAGCGTCCAGGGTAATTGACGTGTGTATGTGATTGCAGTGGTGCTTGAGCAGTAGACTCTGTGTTAGTGAAAGCCTGTGTTGCCTGATAACTTGTTTGAACACAGAGGGAAATGGGATCTCTGTCTCTGCCCTGCTGTATCAACATGTAGGGTCAGACAGGTGCATTATGGGTACAATCTGCATTAAACTCAGTATGTTAAATGCACTAAATCTAAATCGGTCTGTTGGCAGTCGAGCTAATGCTTTAACCGGAGGGTCTGAGTAGTCTGAGCATACATGCATGGGAAGAAAATTGACTCCTGTTTGCGTTTCTACCGGCCTAGCACTACAGATGGAGATAAGCCTTTGAGGCTAAACCAAAGATGGTCAACGCTAAACCACAAACTTCCAACGTGGGTTTGAAGACTATGGGGATATTTGATGGGAATGAGTGGAGAAATGGCCAATGCTGCAGCACTGTAGGTACATTTTGTACATACCCAGCAGTTGTTGCCGACAACTGTTGCTACCAAAGCCTGTTTAGCAGCCTCCACGTTGTTGACGTTTTTGAGGCGGGTGCCTGCCTGCCTGTCTGCCAGGAAAAAAGTGATTCCAATCGCATTATCTGGGTGTCTTAGCTCAAATATGAATAGTCTGGTTTTGACTTGCATTTTGAATAATATGAATAATCTGGGTGTCTTAGCTCAAATATGAATAGTCTGCTTTGGTTTGATTTCAGCCGGACAAAGGTGTTTACATGCATTGTAAAAGTTTAATTCTAGCCGGATTAAGAGAATAATTTGATTTTCGCTTAGTGTATGTAAGCAAACTGCCTTAGTGCATGTAAGCATACTGCCTTAGTGCATGTAAGCATACTGCCTTAGTGCATGTAAGCATACTGCCTTAGTGCATGTAAGCATACTGCCTGTTTCTGCCTGAATCTGATTAAAGACGAATAAGCCAAAAGAATAAACCAAAAGCTGTATGTAAGCATAGTCACTGTAATCACACTGTGCAGAACAGAATAGTCCGACGGTACCATCTGTTCTTTGATGCGGAGTATAGTCCGACAGTAACATCTGTTCTTTGATGCGGAGTATAGTCCGACAGTAACATCTGTTCTTTGATGCGTAGTATAGTCCGACGGTACCATCTGTTCTTTGATGCGGAGTATAGTCCGACAGTAACATCTGTTCTTTGATGCGGAGTATAGTCCGACAGTAACATCTGTTCTTTGATGCGTAGTATAGTCCGACGGTACCATCTGTTCTTTGATGCGGAGTATAGTCCGACAGTAACATCTGTTCTTTGATGCGGAGTATAGTCCGACAGTAACATCTGTTCTTTGATGCGGAGTATAGTCCGACAGTAACATCTGTTCTTTGATGCGGAGTATAGTCCGACAGTAACATCTGTTCTTTGATGCGGAGTATAGTCCGACGGTACCATCTGTTCTTTGATGCAGAGTATATGATGTAAGTGACCTCAGCTGGACAGCACATCCCTCCTCTCAACTCTGATTTCTTCTTCACATTCTTGTCTCTTCTCATTCTTCTGGCCCTGTTCTTTTCTCTGCATTCTTGGAGGGTGGGAGACACCTGGATTTATGCTGCTGTTTTTCTTGCCATTTCATGCTTCCCAGTGGTTTCACCAAGGTGGCTAAGCAGCCTCACTAAGTGTGTGTGTCTGGCAACACACATCCCCACACAGTCACGCACATATACTCACACAGACAGACACACACACACACAGTCACACATACACACGCACAGTCACACGTGCGCACACACACACACACACTCTTAATTAAGTTCACTGCTGTTTCTCTCTGTCTCGCCCTCCCTCTCTCTATGTCTCTCTGTCTCACACTCCATCACACACACTTATTAGCTGAGTTTATGAATGAAATGGAGAAGAAATGGTTCAACCTCGATGGCTGTTTTTTCAGGTTTAGTTTGATTTGACTGTGAGGGTGTTTCACACTCTTGAGATGAAGGCTTCTAGCCACCTCCTCCTGAGCCAACACTCTTTCTGCTCTCTCCTCCTCTTCCTCTGCACAGAGAAGTGGGCCTATACCTGATACTCCTGATTCCCTCTCTCTCTCTCTCCCTCTCTCTCTCCCCCTCTCTCCCCCTCTCTCCCTCTCTCTCCCCCTCTCTCCCCCTCTCTCCCCTCTCTCCCTCTCTCTCCCTCTCTCTCCCTCCCCTCTCTTCTCTGTGACTTGATTGTCTCTCCCAATTATCCTGCCTCCATCAGAGACTGGTCTTTTCCCACTTCTAATAATTTTCGTTCCCATTCCTCCCAGATTCCTCCACACACACTCCTGACAGATAATAGTCTAATTGGATTACACTTGCTTAATCACTCGACGCACTCCACTGGAGTCTAATGACATCCCTGTGTGTGTGTGTGTGTGTGTGTGTGTGTGTGTGTGTGGGGGGGGTGTTCTCCTAGTTGGTGTAATTATGATTGACACAGTTCTGTGTGACGTCAGGCTGATTCACTCCCTCACCTACATGTGGGGAGGCATTCTTGTTTGTGTATGTGTGTGTGTGTGTGTGTGTGTGTCCTTTTTTTAGCTGCTGCCATTAAATCAGTCGTTTATCCACTGTTCACTCAGATCACTCAGACAGTTTTTGAAGCTCCTGCAGTGTCTGCCTGCTATTAGGCTTCTCTGCGTGTGTGCTTGCATATGTGTGTGTGTGTGTGTGTGTGCGTGCTTGCATATGTGTGTGTGTGTGTGTGCTGCATATGTGTGTGTGTGTGTGTGTGTGTGCTTGCGTGTGTGTGTGCGTGTGTGCTTGCATATGTGTGTGTGTGTGTGCGTGCTTGCATGTGTGTGTGTGTGTGTGTGCTTGCATATGTGTGTGTGCATGTGTGTGTATATGTGTGTATGTGTGTGTGCATGTGTGTGTGTGTGTGTGTGTGTGTGTGTGTGTGTGCTTGTATATGTGTGTATGTGTGCTTGCATATGTGTGTGTGTGTGTGTGTGTGCGTCATCAGCAGATTGTAATTACTACTTGGGTATTTTTTGTACTTTGCGCAATTGTTGATATAGAAAAAGTGTGTGTGTGTGTGTGGTAGCCCTAGAGCTCCATATCACTCACGTCAGTGTGAGTCGCTCTGTCTTTGCCCAAACCAATTTCATCAAATCTAATTGTTGCAGAGTGAAAGGGAGAGAAAAAGTGCCTGATACACTTTCATCCGGCTAAGTTCTATCGATCAGGAGGGAGGGGGAGAGAGAGAGAGAGAGAGAGAGAGAGAGAGAGAGAGAGATGGAGAGAGATGGAGAGATAATGGGTATGGAAGAGATGCTAGCAAGAAGTTAGACAGACAAACAGACAGACAAAGAAACAAAGAATGAGTTTGCAAGAGGCAGTGAAAGTCTGTGTGTGTGTGTGTGTGTATATGTATGTGTATGTGTATGTGTGTATGCCTGTGTCTGTGTGTCTGTGTATATGTGTGTGACTATGTGGGGATGAGTGAGTGGCCAGACACACACACTTAGTGAGGCTGCTTAGCCACTTTGGTGAAACCATTGGGAAGCATGAAGCAGCATTGGGGGGGGGGGGGGGGGTATGGTTACCGAGAGGGGGAGAGAGAGAGGAAGGAGGGAGAGAGAGGGAAGAGAGAGAGGAAGGAGGAAGAAAGGAAGGAAGAGGAGGAGGATAGACTTCTTGAAGGAGAGGGAGTTAAGAAGTGAGCTGGAGAGAAAGTGTGTGAGAGTGTGTGTGTGAGAGAGTGAGTTGAGGCCATGGAACCTGAGGAAGGGATGAATGTGTCTATGGCCTGACGCAGATACTGTGCAAACAGGTCCAGATTGAGACGGAGATGAAGAACCTTCTAGATTAGAAATCTCCTCTTATCACACACTACGTGTGTGTGAGGGTCTGATACAGTTCCCCCGTCAGCCAGGTTTGAGTGTGTGTGAGTACATTGTACTTGTGCACTCAATAGGAGTGTGTGTGTGTGTGTGTGTGTGGGGGGGGGGGTGCTTTGCACTGGGCACACACAAGGCTGGAGCTGGTGGTTAGTGGTCAGTAGTAGTAAGGAGACACTGATCTCAGGTTCATGAAGAGGGCTTGTTGGTAACTTGCTGTAGTGTTTGTGTGTCTGCTGTATGTAGACTGTATAAAACCGGTCAGTTGTGTGTCTGTAAATCTATGAGGGTGTGGTGGTCTGGGTGTGTGTGTGTGTGTGTGTGTGTGTGTGTGTGTGTGTGTGTGTGTGTGTGTGTGTGAGTGTGTGTGTGATATGAAGTGTGAAAATAGGACATGCTCCTGTGGTGCCCAAGGCCATGTGGCATGTGTAATATTGCTCTGGCAGATCAATGGGGTGCTGCTGTGCCCTCTGGCGCTGTGTGTGTGTGTGTGTGTGTGTGTACTCGTGTGCATGTAACCGTGATTGGACACACACATCCACATGCATTGCCTCTGTAGGGGTCGCCACCAGTGCCACTCTCTGATCCCGTGATGCCCAGGATGAGGCTGGGGTGAGGGGTGGCAGGTGCTGTGTGCTGCTGCCCACGGCACTGATGCCAGTCTGATGGGCACGGCTCTTCCCAAGCTACTTTGACAGGAGGTAGTATGGCAGATACTAAGGCAGGCAGTGAGTTGGTCCACTGGAAGAGTGTGTGTGTGTGTGTGTGTGTGGTGTGTGTGTGTGTGACTGTGTAAGAGAGAGAGAGAGAGAAAGAGAGAATATGTTTGTGTGTGTGTGTGTGTGTGTGTGTATCCTGAACAGAGATGATTGAAAAACATACTTTACACTCACGCACATTCTCTCTCACACACACACACACACTTATGCAGAGGAATAATGGAGTCTCTATTTGACTGTGTCTTCCATCAAACCATGCCAGCTACCAGGCATCAGAATAGAGATGCTTTAAACTTGGCATGCAGGCACCTGCACACACACACACACACACACAGAGTACAAGATCTAAATAATCTTTTTGAGGTACAGACACACAAACTTCGTACAGAGGTAGTCAGATACATTCACACACAATCGTACAGTCACGCACACACAGACACGCGCACACGCACGTACACACACACACACACACACACACACTTTTTCATGCATATACTCCCACCGCTAAGTCCAGTCTGTGGGACTGTCTCACTGGCCTCCTGGATCCCAATGTCCCCCTAAATCTTAATACAAGCCCTGGAGCCTCACACACTCAAGCCCTGGAGCCTCACACACTCAAGCCCTGGAGCCTCACACACTCAAGCCCTGGAGCCTCACACACTCAGCTGGTATCAATCAGCCAATCACAAAGGATATTCATGACACCTTAGTCTTCAAGGGTTCAGGGCTTGGGAGGCACACACACACGCTCTCATGCGCGCACACACACACGCACACACACATGCACTCACTCACACACTGTCTCCCATACACACCTTTCTAGCATGCTTTCTCTTGCTCAGAGACAAACACTCCGCTGCAGACAGAGGGCGTAAGGAAGGCTCTAGAGAGGTACTAGACAGCGTGCCTAAAGCATTGTGGTTCTAGCAAGGTTCTAGAAATAGAGTGCAAGGAAGGTTCTAGAAAGTGTGCATAAAGAAGGTTCTAGAGAGTGTGAGGGAGGGATTGTGCTGAGGCTGGTCCTCAGGTCCTCAGTCTGCTGTGTCTCTACGACTTCCTGGCCACAGAAGTGCTGATCAGGCAATCAGACATAAATATTCTGCTCTGTGCGTGCGCGTGTGTGTATATACGCGTGTGTGTGTGTGTTTGTATGGCCGTGCACGCGTGCGTGCGTGCGTGTGCGTGTTTGTACGCCCGTGTGTGTCCGTGTGCATGCGTGCATGTGTGCGTGTCCGTGTGCGTGCGTGTGTGTGTGTGTGTGTGTGTGCGTGTGCGTGTGCGTGTGCGTGTGTGTGTGTGTGTGTGTGTGCGCCTCTAAATATTCTGCTCATTGATGAATGATTGTTCCCTCTATTGATCCGTGGTCATTTGGCTCTCGGCTGCCTGTGATGCTGCCGCTGCTGGTTCAGGTTTCAGCATGAAGCCACACACACACACTCACACACTCTCACACTTTTTGTGCTTCAGCTCCTAGTGGCGGTGAGTGTATTATTCTGGGTGAAATGACCACTCTAACAGGCCCTGGATCAGTTTCATCTGTCGCTCATTGAAATAAAGTCAAATGGTCCGCATGCGTCTGTCATGTTCTTTCAGCCCCTCAGTTTCTCAGATGAGTTATTTGGTGTGTGTGTGTGTGTGTGTGTGTGTGTGTGTGTGTGTGTGTGTGTGTGTGTGTGTGTGTGTGTACACTGCGGGATTGCAGCTGGATAACTGGAAAATAGTGTGCTGCCTGACTGCTTCATTGACCTTGGAAGCCCTTGACATCTTTCGAACCAAGCATCTTAAATTTGTGGTGTGTGTGTGTGTGTGTGGTGTGTGTGTGTGTGTGTGTGTGTGTGTGGCCGGAGGCGGCAGCTCAGTGTTACATAGGAGGCGTTTGGAGTTTCCACTCCATCTCTCTAGTTCCAGTCATCAGACATCTGAGCCAGGGCTAACTAATGATGGAGACCCAGAGCTGTGTGTGTGTTGGGCCCAGGAGACTTAGAGGAGCTGTGTGTGTGTGTTGGGCTCAGGAGACTCAAAGAAACACTGTGTTAGGGGGGCATGCTCTGTGTGTGTGTGTGTGTGTGTGTGTGTGTGTATGTGTGTTGGGCCCAGGAGACTTAGAGAAGCTTTTTGTGTGCGTGTGTTGGGCCCAGGAGTCTTGGAGAAGGTGTGTGTGTGTTAATGTGTGTTAATGATGATGTAAGAGGTTCACAGTAGTCTTTGTGCCTGTGCACTCTCTCCGTCTCTCTCTCTATCACACACATACACACACACACACACACACACACAAGAACACTCCAGCCAGGTGCGTCTTGTGTGTCAGTGATAATGTTACATGTTGGTGAACTCTGTAAAGAAACCATTTTCTAAGAAGGATTGGATGGAACTCTGGGACATTTGAAATGCATCCAAATAATCGAATCTCTCTCTCTCTCTCTCTCGGTCTCTCTCCCCCTCTCCCTCCCCTCCTGTGTGTGTGTGTGTGTGTTTTCACAGACTCCAGAACAGTTACACAGCCTCTCAAAGGGCCAATCAGGAGCTGGAGGAGAAGCTACATGCTTTGGTAACCTTTCACCTCTCTGCTTTAACTCCTCTCTCTCTCTCTCTTACTTTTTCTTTTTCTCTCAGTCTCTCTTTCTCTCTTCTCTTTCCCTCTCTCTTTCTCTCTCTCTCTCTCTTTATGTGTGTGTGTGTGTGTATGTGTGTGTACTTGGTCAGTACTATTTTATGTTACTCATATCTTGTACGCATGTGTGTTTGCGTGTTCGTGTGTGTGTGTGTGTGTGTGTGTGTGTGTGTGTGTGTGTGTGTGTGTGTGTGTCTGTGGTTACAAGTGGGCTCTAAAGTAGCCCTATCCACAGTCTTGTGAGGGTGGCATTTGGCTGTCTGTGCCAGGCAAGACAGGTTAGGGTCACCTACAACTGTTGGGCCGTCTGTGTGTGACTTTTAGTGTCTGTCTCAGATGAAAGTCATCATCATATTAAAACGGCATATAGGTTTGTGTGTGTTACAGTAGGTGCCTGTGTGCGTGTGTGTGTGTGTGTGCGTGTGTGTGTGTGTGTGTGTGAGCCTCTTTGTTACCTGGCACTGCCAGCAGTAAGTGCAGATTTATTTCCTCTCTGCCAAGGATCTGACTGCCCTAAAGTGGCTAAATTCAATCAGCACAAATGGATTTATCACTGAGCATCAGGATGCATCTAAGAATCCATTTTATGTGTGCGTGCGTGAGTCTGTCTGTGCGTGCGTGCGTGCGTGCGTGCGTGTGTGCGCGTGCGTGCGTGCGTGCGTGTACGTGTGCGTGCGTGTGCATGTGTGTGTGTGTGTGTATACAGTATGTGCTCATTTTCCCCTGCAAACCCAGTCCCATCCCATCGGATCGAAGCGCTTTGCCACCCCCATTCCCAGCACCCTGCGCCCAAATTGATTTCCCATGAAGCTTTGCAACCAACAAAGTGGTGAGGCAGGTTGCTGCTGCTTACCTCCCTCTGGTTTCATACAGTGTAGACACACACACACACACACACACACAAAAATGTATTCTCCCTCTCACTGATCCCACCTTTCCTCTCTTACACATGCACGCACCCACACACACACACACACACACACACACACACACATATGTGTCAACATCCAATTCAAACATATTGCATCCTTCCACTTTTGGTGGAATTGTACAAAAATGGTAGGTTGCAGGTAGAAGTGCACATCTGTAGCGGAGGTGTGTGTTGCTTCTATAAAATATGAATAGTCTAGAGTTTTAGAATTTTGTAATTGTATCCAAAAAGTGTCAAGTTGTGCCCGCACTCCTCAGGATAATGAGCAGCCTCAAGTTGGAGGCCCATTCAGCTGCATGCGCTGTATAAGGTGATGCAGTCATTCAGCAGTGATCCTGTTACACCACACACAGTTTCACTTGCCAAGTTGTCTCACTGCATAAACATTCAGGACAGGCTGTTCACTTAACTTGTCCTATCAGTCTACAACAATATTTCTGGCTAGCGCAGTGCTCAACGTTGAGCCCCATCCCACTTTAAGGGTGCAAATCAGCAGTTTGGGGCTTCTCCTGCAGGTTAGCGCTAGCTGTTGGTGAAGATGAGGCAGGTTAGCAATAGCTGTTGATAGGACTGCAGATTAGCGCTAGCTGTTGAGGAAGACTACAGGTTAGCACTAGCTGTTCATGAGGACTGCAGGTTAGCGCTAGCTGTTGATGAGGACTGCAGGTTAGTGCTAGCTGTTGATGAGGACTGCAGGTTAGCACTAGCTGTTCATGAGGACTGCAGGTTAGCACTAGCTGTTGATGAAGATGAGACAGGTTGGTGCTAGCTGTTGATGAAGATGAGACAGGTTAGTGCTAGCTGTTGATGAAGATGAGACAGGTTAGTGCTAGCTGTTGATGAAGATGAGACAGGTTAGTGCTAGCTGTTGATGAAGATGAGACAGGTTAGCGCTAGCTGTTGATGAAGATGAGACAGGTTAGCGCTAGCTGTTGATGAAGATGAGACAGGTTAGCGCTAGCTGTTGATGAAGATGAGACAGGTTAGTGCTAGCTGTTGATGAGGACTGCAGGTTAGTGCTAGCTGTTGATGAAGATGAGACAGGTTAGCGCTAGCTGTTGATGAAGATGAGACAGGTTAGCGCTAGCTGTTGATGAAGATGAGACAGGTTAGTGCTAGCTGTTGATGAAGATGAGACAGGTTAGTGCTAGCTGTTGATGAAGATGAGACAGGTTAGTGCTAGCTGTTGATGAGGACTGCAGGTTAGTGCTAGCTGTTGATGAAGATGAGACAGGTTAGTGCTAGCTGTTGATGAAGATGAGACAGGTTAGTGCTAGCTGTTGATGAGGACTGCAGGTTAGTGCTAGCTGTTGATGAAGATGAGACAGGTTAGTGCTAGCTGTTGATGAAGGCTACCAGCGATAGATGTTGATGATGAGGCAGGCTAGCAGCAATAGGTGTTGATGAAGACTACAGGTTAGCAGTGCTAGCTGTTGATGATGGTGTGGGTTAGCAGTACCCACTGATGAAGACTACAGGTTAGTGCGAGCTGGTGATGATGATGGTGCGGTTAGCAGGACTCCTTGATGAAGACTGCAGGTTAGTGCGAGCTGGTGGTAAAGATGAGGAAGATGATAACTAGCTGGTGTTGCAGTAACCCCTTGCAGAAGCTCATTAGCGCTTCTGGGCATTTCTGTCTCCCCTGCTGATTATTATGGGTAACAGCAGGCAGCCCAGGTGAGGGTGGTTCTCCAATCTGCTTTGTCGGGCAGAGGGATTAGCCAACCGGAGCCGTTAGGTCATCACCACACCAATGCCATGTTTCTCTCCCCCTGCCACAAGTGCTAATCTGTCCACCCATCACCCTACTCAACCTTAAATGGAGCTGTGCAGGGGTGAATGGGACACACACCTGCAGACCTGGAGCAAAGGAGTCACACACACACACACACACACACACACACACACACACACACATATAGACACACAGACACACAGCATTTGGAAGCCTCTCTCCTGTCTTGATCTTTGCCGATGCTGTGTTTTCTTCCCTCAAGGCTTACGGTCACACATTGTCTCATTGATGATCATACTGTTTGTTTGTCCCTGTTAGTCTGTTCTCTGTCCGTCTGTCTGGTGGTTTGTCTGTCCGTCTGTCTGGTGGTCTGTCTGTCTGTCTGGTGGTTTGTCTGTCTGTCTGGTGGTTTGTCTAACTCAAGTGCAGTGGTTCTGAAACCTTTTCTGTCATTCCCCTCTTTGGAAGGGTGAGGGTTTTTGCTCCATCTGTTGTGGGTTCACGCCCCACAGTTTGAGAAACACTGCTCTAGTGTACACATGTACTGTGTGTGTGTGTGTGTATGTGTGTGTGTGTGAATAGTATGTATGTTTGTATGTGTGTGTATGGCTGTATGTATGTATTTGTATGTGTATGTAACGGTCACTCTCCTTGTATTCTCATATTTCTCTCCATCTCTCTCTCTCTCTCTCTCTCTTTCTCTGATCCCCCTCTTTTTCATGCTGCCCTGTGATGTGGGTCGTTCCTTCACCTTCATTCAGGCCGCCATCAGTCAGACTTGGGTCTATGCAGTTGCGTTTCTCATTCTCATATTTTCTCTCCGTCTCATTCGCTTTCTGTCTTTTTATCATTTCCCTCCATCTGTGCCCATTAAGGTCCATGCATTCACACCCCCCTCCCTCCATCCCTCCCTCTCTCCCTCCCTCTGTCTCCACACATCCCTCTGTCAACTTCTTCTGCTAGCTAGCTAGCTTCCTGCTTCCGTCCTGCTTTCGTCTGGGGTTGTGCTATCTAACAGCATTATCCTATGCTGTGGTGTCTTGGGGTGTCTTGTGGTGTGCTTGGCTTGGCTTGGCTTGGCTAATCTGCTCTTCGAATGCTGTTGTGGGGTGTGCTATGCTATGTTATATCGTTCTAGGCTAAGCTGTGCTAATCAGTACCTAGCAGTGCCATGCTATGCTTTGCTGCACTTGCTTTGCGTTGCTAATCTGTATGTCATGCTAGGCTGTGCTTAACTGTCCTTTGTTGCTCTGTCCTGTGCTCTGCTGTTTAAGGTGGTGGGATGCTATGCCATGCTGTGCTAAGTGGTTCTGGATTGGCCTACACAGGCAGGGGGGTTAGGCTAAAAGGTTGTTTTGTGCCATACTGCTTTGGCATATCGGTGTGGGCATGGCTGGCTTTTGATTGGATATTCTGAACTGTGCTGGGCTTTCATTGGCTACTGGGTAGGCCCGCTGTGCTAGCATGAAGATTTCCTGTTGATGAAGATGATGGTGGTGATGAAGATGTTGATGTGGGGGGTGTGAGGGGTTGGGGAGAGACAGAGCTTTGATTCTGGGAGCGTGGAATAGGGACATGGATGTGTTTCAGCCATGAACAGCTGCCTGGTACAAACAAGGCATCATGTGAAGAGCCATGTCAGGTCGCCAGAAAACAGCCTTTTGTCCTGCTGAGGGCTAAACAAGCACTTTGATTGGCTGGTCCAGTCTGGGTGATTGTGCTGCTCAGCTCAGATGCTGCTGCTGATTGGTCCTCATCGATGATCTGGCTCTGTGTGTGTGTGTGTGTGTGTGTGTGTGTGTGTGTAATCGCTGATGAGGTCAGCCAATTAGCACAGCCCTGGAAGGACATATAATCAACAAACAAACACAAATAACAAACAACAACGTTGGTGCCAAACAAACAAGTGCATCAGCAACAGGACTGCTGCCCCTGTTACCATGGCAGGGAGACCCCATCTGAACGCTGCCAGAGTATCAGCTCTGGGGGGGGGGGGGGGGCTGGTGTATATTTTGATCTCCATATGAGCAAAACTCTTCTGCTCATTATCTCTCTCCCTTTCCCTCTCTCTCTCTCTCTCTCTCCTCTCTCTCTCTCTCTCTGTCTCTCTGTTTCTCTCCCTTATTCTTTTGAGCCCTCCCACTCCCTGGTCAGTAATTTACCTGCTGCTGCCCCCCTCCGGGTGTTGGGAAGTTGAGGTGTCCTCTTACGGCCATTGCAGATAATGAGTGTGTATGAACATGTTGTCAGTTAGTCAGATAATAAGTGTG
>PYXC01001219.1:1057500-1145000 GCA_015244755.2 Tenualosa ilisha
CTCATGGGCTTGTTCAACACACATACACATATATATATACACACACACGTGTACTCGCATGTAAACATACAGACACACACACACACAGTACCTCCTCATGGGCTTCTTCAACACACACACACACACACACACATCACTATGGGCTTGTTTCTACTCAGGGACTATTCTTGGTAGGTGAGATAAATACTCTCAAAAAGCATCAGGACATTTCATACTGAGGACTGAAAACATACAGAAACATGAACACACACACACACACACACATGTAGACACACACACACACACACACACACACACACACACACACACACATACATTTGTAGACACACACACACATATGTAGATACACACACACACACACATATGTAGACACAAACACACACACACACACACACACACATAAGAAAACACACACACACATACACATATGCAGACACACACACACACCTCAGTATGTTTCACACAAAAGGCTTGAACGATAATGAGTTATTTTTAAGCGTCCTCGTTAGGACAGACGAGAACAGGCAAAAGCGTTCGTGCGTGCGTGCACGCCCGTGTGTGTGTGTGTGTGTGTGTGTGTGTGTGTGTGTGTGTGAAGACGCCAGGGGTATTTACAATGAAGTGTAGAGGTTTTGTGCATGTGTGAAAGAGAGACAGTGAGTGTGTGTGGAATGCTTTTTGTATGACTTTGTGTGTGTGTGTGTGTGTGTAGTCTCTGACACAGTGAGTGTGTAGGAGTTAGTCTTTGTGTTTGTGTGTGTGCATTTGTGAGGGAGTTTGATGTTTTCTCCTGAGTCCCTTGTTGTGAAGCCAGAGAGAGGACAAACATGATCCCTGCTGATGGAGGCCAGTCACATTCAGGGGAGCAGACAGATAACCATGGTTACGGAGAGTGAGTGTGTGTGTGTGTGTGTGTGTGTGATCTGATGTGTGAGTACACTGACGAGGTCCGCTCCACATTTGTGTCCTTCAGTAGATGAGCACGGTGAGCTCCAATGCAGCAGTCTGAATGGCCCAGCAGCAACGCCAGTCAGAGGCCAAGTAAAAGCACACTGAGTGCAGTGCACACCTTGTTAATTAACGTGATTCACCTGGGGAAGGTCCTGGAAGGTTGCTGCACATGTCCTTTCAGGGAGCCTATGGAGAGTTTGAAGTCTGAAACAGGGACAGCATATGTATATTGATTACATTAAGAACTGCAAATGTACAAGATTATAGTCATATAGGCTCATTTCCGTCTTTCAGGAACTGTTCTCCAGAACCTAAATGTGGGAGTGCAGATTGGGTACTCGTGTTTACTTATCGGTTCTCATCTGGAACTGGTTTTTGGTTCCCATCTCCACTTCTAGCTGCCACAATTGGCTCTCACCCGCCTCTGATGTCTCTGTGTGTAGAGGTTTGGGTGTACAGTGGGCATTCTCCCTAGCTCACGTCTGGCCCTGGGCTGGTTCTGATCTGGCCCTGATGTGGCCCTGATCAGTCCTTGAGCTGGTTCTGAGCTGGCCCTGATCTTTCTCTGAGCTGACACTGATCTTGTTCTGATCTGCTGATCTGACCCTGAGCTGGTTCTGAGTTGACACTGAGCTGGTGTTCATCTCATATTTGCCTGTTATGAAATGACTCAGACTCTGTCGCCACTCTAAATCAATTTGATCAGATCATAAATTGATCAGAAGTGATCTGATCCAAACCTCTGGGATTTTCTGTAAGCCAGTGAGTAAGAGATGAGAGAGCGAGTGTGTCTGGTGTTATGTAGTGGGTCAGTTCTTCACCAAGCAGTCTTCCATAGCAGGAAAGTGGGGGAGAGAAATAGAGAGATAAAGAGACAGAGGAGAGAAAAAGGCAGGCGAGCGAGTGAGAGAGAGACAGAGAGAGAGAGAGAGAGAGAGAAAGAAGCGAGTGAGAGAAAGAGAAAAAAAAAAGTGAGTGAGTGAGAGAGAAAAAGCTGATTCAAAAAGCTGATGCTGATCCAGGCCTCCACACTAGTATCAGTGGGAACTGAAGTGCACTTAGGCACCGACCCTCACAGGGGTGCTACAGCTAGAGAGGGGCTTTGAGTGTGTGTGTGTGTCTGTTGAAGTGTTTGTCTGTGTGTGTGTGTGTGGGGGGGGGGGGGCTGGCTACTATGAGTGCTTCATTGGGCCGTGAGGAGCTGTAAAGTTGCAGATTATCCTCTTAGTGTTGCCTGATACACACACATAACACACACGCACACATGTAATACACAAACACACACATGAAACACACAAACACAATTTCACACACACAGTCGAGAAGAGGAACTCTGTGTGGTTTAATAAATTTGTGTTTGTCCAGCGCTACTGTGTGGTTTAGTTTTCCTCGCTCAGGAAGGGTGGAAAAAGGCTTCTAGAGTTTGGGACAGTGAGGTGAGGCTTCTAGAGATGGCTGCACATCAACAGACAGAAACCGGGTCAGGATCATTCTGGAGAGCTCAGATGGACAGACAGAACCAGGTCAGGATCATAGTGGGGCTCTGAGATGGACAGACAGAACCAGGTCAGGATCATAGTGGGCTCTCAGATCTACAGACAGAACCGGCTCAGGATCGTGGTGGAGTTCTCAGATCCACAGACAGACAGAACCGGGTTAGGATCGTAGTGGAGCTCTCAGATCCACAGACAGAACCGGGTCAGGATCGTAGTGAAGCTCTCAGATCCACAGACAGAACCGGGTCAGGATCATAGTGGGGCTCTCAGATCTGCAGACAGAACTGGGTCAGGATCATAGTGGAGCTCTCAGATGGGCCTAATGTTTGGGGAAAGTGTGGAGTGCTGACGGAAAACAGTGATAGACTGTTAAGCCTAGATTTGTTATTTCCTACGTGTGTGTGTGTGTGTGTGTGTGTGTGTGGTGTGTGTGTGTGTGTGTGTGTGTGGTGTGTGTGTGTGTCGGAGGGTAGGGGCTGCCAGAATAACATTTGATTTCTCTCTATTTTGTGGTGTAGCCTTCAGCAGGGACCAGCAGGCAGTGAAGGCTGCATTTCTCAGTGGGCTATTTAGCTGATGTCCTCAGCATCTGCTCTGTAGGAGTCCAGCTGAGCTTTAGATATCACTACAATCACTACCCATGTGAATGAACACGGCCCGTGAGGACAGCCTGTGTGTGTAGTGTCTGTGTGTGTGGGCATGCGCGTGTGCAAATGTGATTGAGTGTATGTGTCTCCGTGTGTGTCTGTATGTGTCTGTATGTGTCTCCGTGTGTGTCTGTATGTGTCTGTATGTGTCTCCGTGTGTGTCTGTATGTGTCTGTATGTGTCTGTATGTGTCTGTGTCTGTGTGAGTGTCATTGAGTGTATGTGACTGTGAATGTCTGTGAGTGTATGGGACTGTGTGTGTGTGTGTGTGTGTGGTGTGTGTGTGTTGTGTGTTGTGTGTGTGTGTGTGTGTGTATAGCCAGCCTCCAACCCTGAGGTGCAGCAGAGGTGATCACTATGAACATTTCCTGCACATGACTTCAGTATCGATCCTTTCTCCCCTTTCTGCCCCACCCGTGCCACACACACACACACACACACACACACACACACACACACACACACACACACACACACACACACACAGGAAGTGGAAGGCCCCCCTGGCATTGCCCCCGGGATCTCCAGGCCAAATGCCAGGCCAATCACTAACCTCCCCTGACCATTTTCCACCAATCAATGGCCAGAGACCCTCCCACTCATCTCGGCCTGTCAATCAGTCAGCAAACTTCTATGGTTCCCAAGGCCCCAGACACCTGCCATTTTTTTTTCTTTACTCTCTCTCTCTTTCTCTCTTTGTTTGCTTTCTCTCGCCTCCCCTCGAGCAGTAGTCTCGCTTTGAGGTGAGCCTTCTCTTTTCTAACCCCCCCACCCAACCCCTCTCACCTGAGTCTGGATCCACAGGTATCTGAACCTTACCCACAGAGCACTGCCCTCTTCTCTCCTCTTCTCTCCTCTGCTCTTCTTCTTTCCTGTCCTCCTCTCTTTCGCTCGTTTCCTCTCCTTCCAGAGTGTTTCCCCTCCTTGGCCAACCTCTTGTTCTTCCTTTCTGTGTGCTAGTTGGGTAACGCTCAGAGTTCAACTTCCCTTCAGTCACCTCAGTCAATAGCAGCACAATAAGAACTTCACTCGCACTGAAACCAGTGTAATCCTAACTGTGTGACTGAGTCGTGTGAAACCCTCACAGTGTAGATGACATCATCTGAATTAGATGAACTATTTGTGAGCCTTATTTTACATCCATTATCTCTTTGATTGTTCAGTTTGTAATTAATGATTAGTAAACATCAATTACTATTTCTTTCTGTAGTTAATGCTTTATTAATGTTAATGACCATGTGTGATAAATGTTTCTTAAGGGAATTTGAAGCGTTACTGCAGTTAGGTATCTGACCCTGAGACTTTCAAAATCATGGCGGCCAGAAGTGTGCTCCTGCCTCTACACACACCTTCTGATGTGCATGCAAACTCTGTCATAGTGTGTGTGTTTAGTGGCTGTCCAGTCTGTCCTGATGGAAATGTCAATGTCTTTAAAGTGAGGCAATGCTATCAACATGGTATTATGGTAAATGGATTTTATAAACCTCAGATGAGTCTTTAGAGTTTAGAGGATCTTTTAACGTTAATTTCTATAGTTTCTAACAAGTCATTTTAGATTGTTTGTCTAGTTTAGTTTGAGACTTTGTCTATTGTTAAGCTGCTGGACACCAAACAGGTGCTTAATCTAGATACCACCTGACGCACACACACACACACATGCACGTGTGTGCGCACACACACACACACACACACACACACACACACACCACTGTATGTATGTTGTGGAACTGTGCATTGTGGAATTGTGCACGCGTGCCAAAAAGTTGAGTGTCTAGAAGAGTTGAAAGAGAGAGAGCGTGTGTGTGTGTGCATGCACTGTGTGCTGTGTAAGTGTCTTGAATTTGAGGGACTGTGTGTGTTTGTGTGTACTGCAGCACGTAGCTGTGTAGAGTACAAGCTGATGGTGTGAGTGTGTAGGAATGAGACTGGAGTCATGCAGGTCTAAGTGAGGAACTTAAACATCCCATAGGTGGGGGCGGGGGGGTCCTCACCTCTCCTCTCCTGAATGACCGGACGCCCAAGGCTGCCGCCTGACTCAACTCTTACTAAGTGCACAATTCCAGTGTAGCCGCTTTGGCTTTGGACAGGCAAGGGATAGAGTGGGTTTTCCTTCATCATAGCATAAGAACACATTCAAACACACACTATAGAGTGACTCCTGCTCTATGAACACATTCAAACACACACTATAGAGTGACTCCTGCTCTATGAACACATTCAAACACACACTATAGATTGACTCCTGCTCTATAAAGGGAAAAGCTGACAGACGACTGAGGGGCCTTGAATGACTGAAGGAACAGAGACGACATGCAATAAAAACAACAGGCAGACACAGTTACCACGACAACCATACAACACACTTTGACAGAGGGAAGGAGCCCTTGAGGAAGGAGCCCCAAGTCTTGACTAGACACTGTGGTAGTGCAGCTCAGTGAGGAAGCAGGAAGCAGCCCCAAGTCTTGACTAGACACTGTGGTCGTGCAGCAAGCAGTCCAATGAGTCCTGTGTCCATTCTCCTGTGTCTTTGGCTGCACTTACACCCCTCACACTGTTCCTTATGTGTGTGTGTGTGTGTGTCTTTGTGTGTGTTTTGGCTGGTAAAATCTGTGTGTCTGTGTGTGTGTGTGTGTCTCCCTCTCTGCTGTGTTGCAGTTGCCTTACGAGCTCCAGGAGATGGTAAATAAGCACATGAAGAGCTCTCTGCCGGACCAGAGCCAGGGGCAGGGGCAGGGCGCAGGGCAGTCAAGTCCAGGGGCGCAGGGCCAGGACCCCGACACGCTCAGCCTGACGCCAGCCGACGTGGTGCCCACCTCCGTCATCGCCCGCGTCCTGGAGAAGCCCGAGCCTCTCGTGCTCAACTCCGCACAGTCCAGCAGTGGTGCCGGACGGCCCGTCGCCGAGGACGTCTTCGTGCACGTGGACATGACCGGACCGGGCAGCGACCGGGCCGCCGGCGGCGGCGGATATGAGAACGGAGGGCCGGGGCACGCAGGAGGGCGCCCCCATCTGGCCGGTGGAGGAAGCGAGGCTCAGCAGCAGTTGAACGGCTCGTGCCGACGGCAGAGCAGTCTGGACGGCCCGGCGGCGGCGACATCAGCGGAGGACGCCGTGGGAACGGCGGCGTTCGAGAAGCTGAACCCTTACCCTGCACCTTTACCCCCACCCCACGCGCTCTACCCGGGCCGCAAGGTGATCGAGTTCTCGTCGGACGACAAGGTGAAGATCCCGAAGAACAGCCCGCTGCCCAACTGCACGTACGCCACGAGGCAGGCCATCTCCCTCAGCCTGGTGCAGAGCGAGGAGGAAGCGGCGGCGTCCGCGGCTGGCGGCGAACGCCAGCGGCCGTCTCCCAGCAGCCCCGCCGGCTCCGAGGGCGGTTGGCGCTCGGGGGCCTCCTCGTCTTCCGGAGGAGGCGGTAGCACCATCCACCAGTCCCAGCGCCACCACCACCACCACCAACGGGGACAGCGCCAGGCTCCAGGCACCCCTCCCATCATGGACCCCGGCGACCACGACCCTCCGTCCAGCCAGTCCAGCCCCTTCAGTAGCCCTCCCCAGCCCCCCAGCGCCTTCGCCAGCTCAGGGAGCTCCGAGGAGGACCTGCTGGCCAACTGGCAGCGCATGTTTGTGGAGAAGATGGCGCCCACGTCCGAGGGCACGCTGGTCAACCGCACCTCCTTTAGCAGCGACACGGCCAAGGAGCTCCAGCGAAGCAGCAGCACCAGCGGGGGCGGAGGGGGAGGAGGTGGTGGGGGTGGGGGTGGAGGACGGTACCACCAACAGGCCCATCACCACGCCCAGACGCTCAGCCCCTGCGGCCCAGGGAGAGGGAGCTCTCGAGGGGCCTACTCGGACGGTGAGGAGGGTTCCTCCACGCGGAGCTGGACGGCCAGTCGCGAGTCCAGCCTGGACACGGACACGGGCAGTCTAGCGGACCTCCGCACCAGGAGGGGGCAGTACGGAGCAGACTTCTCTCAGGAGGAGAGCGAGCGGCTGCTCATGGGCCTTGACCCGCTGGACGGAGACGACGGTGCCAGCGGCGACACGGCCATCACCCTGGAGACCAGCCCGACGACGGGGATGACGGCATCAGGCGCCGAGCGACAAGACTTCCTGGATGAGGATGATGATGAGGCTGCCTCGCTGGCGAGCTCGGCAGAAGAGCGGGACATCCTGCCACAGGACTTTCCCGTGATCTCTCCCCGTGTGCTCGCCGGCCTGGAGGACTACCCCGAGAACCCGCCCCCGCCCCCCCACCCCCAGGCAGGCCTTGCCGTTGGCCCCCCCGGTCCCATGCGCCCACTGAAGAGCCCCAAGAGGATGGGTGTCCACCACCTGCACCGCAAGGACAGCCTGACCAGGGCGCAGGAGCACGGAAACCTCCTGGACTAGCGCCAGAGGAGCCTGAGGAGCCTGACTGCCACTGACATCGGCTGCAGGAGGTAACTAGGAGCTGCGTTAAGCCCTGGGGCCCTTGCCTACATGCTTCTCTTGCTCTCTCTCTCACTCACTCTTTTTCTCTCATTCACCCTCTCGCTCTTTTTCCTGGGCTCTTTGAACGACTCCTGGTTTAATCACAAGCACAGGTGGGTGCAGACGCCAGACTCTGAGGTGCTGGTGTCTACCTGCCTGTCTAGACGTCTCGCTGTCTGCTCTGGCTCTGTAGAATCAAGAATCAAACCAAGAGAGAGATCACCTGTGAGAGATCACCTGTGAGATCACCTGTGAGAGATCGCCTGTGGGAGATCTTGTTGTTGGAAGCTGAAAGACTGTGGGACTGATTGAGGGGGCTCTTGCTTCAGGCAATGGGGCAGTTTGCTTTGAGTCTCTGGGTTACTATTACTGCACATGATGGACCCTGCCCTGTCATCTCTCCTGGAGCCTGTGTGTGTGTGTGTGTGGTGTGTGTGTGTGTGTGTGTGTGTGTGTGTGTGTGTGTGGTGTGTGTGTGTGTGTGTGAGAGATCAGACTCTCTGTCCAGGATCCGGCCCCAGGATATAGCCATACTGGCGCAGCAACTGTGCTGAGCCCATCTGACACTCTGTGGGTTTAAACACCTGGAATATGAATGACTTTCTGTTCCATCAGTCTGTCCCGCCGATGAACTCAAAGCCGCTTGGATTACAGTCTGTGTGTGTGTTCTTCTTTCTCTTCTCTCTCTTGCGGTCTCAGTTTGTGGACACGAAGGTACTCAAACACACTCAGACACTCTTGACGCAGGACGACCTCACGCCACACCTGAGAATTACCTGTGTGTGTGTGTGTGTGTGCGCGCGCGGTGTGTGTGTGTGGTGTGTGTGTGTGTGTGTGTGTGTGTGTGTGGGACAGGGTTGAGATGAGATGTGTTCTGGTTCCCCACAGTGCCTCTCGCCCTCTCGCTGTGTGAGCAGGGCATCTCTCCCTCCATGCTCCCTTTAACCGCCAGTGTGTGTGTGTAGCCCTGTGGCATTGACCCCCCTTTAAAAACACATACACACACACACACACACACACAGCAGGACAGCAGCCTTTTCCAGCCTTTGCTGCAGGATCCTCTTCTCTGCCACCAGATTCTAATGATGCTAATGTGTGTTGAGCTCCTCTCTCTCATTGGCCACTCCCACTGTCCATCTGTGACAGCACCGCCTATTACACTGCACCTGGCCCTTGGCCACACCCCCTTCATCACAGCAAATGCTGATATTAGGATTCTGTTGAAATCACCCAGTGATAATCTGTTTTAGCTTATTTTAAATCTCCCAGTGATAATCTACTTTGATTTATTTTAAGTTGTAGAATGTGATTGATTGGTTGGTTGATTGATTGATTGATTGGTTGATTGATTGTAAGAGAAATTGAGAGCGTGTGTGGCACATTACACCAAGCTAACCTCAGCCCCCATGGGTACTCACACGTGTGTGTGTGTGTGTGTGTGTGCACACACCAGTGGACCGGTCACTGGTCCTCCACCTCCACTGGTCAGCTGGGTCAACCATGCCTGCAGTACGCCCATCTCCTCAGAGCCCCATCGTCTCCTGTGTGCGCTGAGCTCCAGTCAGATGCCTTCAGTTTCAAGCATCCAGCCTCCACTTGCCGGACTTCTCTCCTACTCTTCGCTCAGGACGCTGGGCACACCTGCACACCACAAACGCGGTATAGACGTCTCACTACACACACTCCTAAAGCTGGTGTAGACGTCTCACTACACACACTCCTAAAGCTGGTGTAGACGTCTCACTACACACACTCCTAATGCTGGTGTAGACATCTTGCTACACACACTCCTAATGCTGGTGTAGACATCTTACTACACACACTCCTAATGCTGGTGTAGACATCTTACTACACACACTCCTAACGCTGGTCTAGACGCCACACTACACACACTCCTAACGCTGGTGTAGACATCTTACTACACACACTCCTAACGCTGGTGTAGACATCTTACTACACACACTCCTAATGCTGGTGTAGACATCTTACTACACACACTCTTAACAATCAATTCTCAATTCACAATGGCCCTCCACAGCAGACAGGAATGTACTCACTCATTCACACACACATTCACTCACTCACCCACTGACTTGCTCGCTCACTCACCTTCATGTGTTCATGTGGCAAAAGAAAACACAAGCTTTCAGGGAAATGAGCTAATTTGCGATCTAGCCCTGAGTTAGATAAGAGGGTATGCTTCTCTCTGTGCACACAATGCCCAGTGCACCATCAGCCTAGAGTAGCCTTAGCATAACTCACTAGAAAAGGATGAGCCATTAGCCTAGCATAGCCTATGCTGGGCCATTTGCCTAGAGTAGCCTTAGCATAACTCACTAGAAAAGAATGGGCCATGACCCTAGCTTAGTCTTACTAAGTAGTTAGCCTAGCATAGCCTTAGCATTCACTGTTAAAGGATGGGCCATTAACCTAGCATATCCTTAGTAAGTAATTAGTTTAGTATAGCCTTAGCTTAAATAACTGGAAAAGGATGAGACAATCAAAAAGTTGGTGTTTCCTTCAAAGTGACTACATGAACTACTGAACTATTGAAACAGCCTCCGCCCCCAGGTGATTGAATAAGCATCATGTGACAGGGCTGTAGAGCCTTCTAGAATCATTGGTGCTCCACTAGGCTACCAAGAAATCTACAGCAAGCCCAGAGACTGACGAAGAGACCAGAGAGATCGGAGGGAAGAAGCAGAATGTTAAAACTGTGCCACCAATCACAATCACTGTGCTTTTGTCTTGTTCAGATGTCTCTCTGCGTGTGTGTGTGTGTGTGTGAGAGAGAGAGAGAGAGACAGGCTGGTCTTCAGTGATTTGAGGCTTATTTCATTAGGTTTGATTTGAAAATGATGAATGCTCACAAAACAGTCAAAAATAGACGACAGAGGAAAACAGAGCGTCCAGCTGTGGATTAGATCTGACGTCAACCCTCTCTGCTGCACCCAATCATGACCCCCGCAGTCAGGGCCACTAGAGGGCTCATCCCACATCAAAAGTCCCCACACTTCACTTCCTGTCTCGAGAGGGAGACCTGGAATGCTTTCCAAATCAAGATTTTTGCTGTTTTGATTTAGATTTTTTTTTATAAATCTTGATTTGTGGTTTTGTTTTGTTTATAAAGTTTTGTGTTTTCTAATCAGCCTAAGCCCAGTGGTAAGAAATGTGTGTGTGTGTGTTTATGCGTGTGTGTTCTGTATGTGTGTGTGTGTGTGTGTGTGTTCTGTATGTATGACTTGGGGTGTGATCTATGAAATGTGTTTCTATGGTCGTTCTAATTTAATGACACATGGAATATGTCAGAGATTATTCCTCTTCATATTTGGCAGAAGCACGATTGTCTTTATGCATTATGCTTTTAAAATAACTGTGTTTTGTTTGTGATTTTACCGTTTCATTCTGTTGGATTTTATTTTGATGCTAATTTTGAAGTTCTTTTGAAATTATGTTTTTTTTCTGATCAAAAGGAGAGAAGCTCAGAGATCCACATGCTATGTCTAGCTCAGATTCAGGCTAGATCCTAATGCCCAGGATGCACCCTTTCCACCCTAGACCCTCAAAAAAACAAAACCAACCATCTAGAAGCAGCCAGAGCTAGTCTGGAAGCTGGTTCATGCCAGTTAAGTCTTTGAGGATGCAATGCCTAGGATTGAGGGCTTAGGGTGTATGGCTTAGGGTTTGGGGGGCATTTGGATTCAGCCTGAAGTCTCTTGGTCCCTTCCTCAAGGACAGATGTCTGTAGTCTTTCACACACTACTCTCCACTGTCCCCTCACTGTCAGTCCCCCCTACATTGTCCGTTAAGCTCAGAAGGCCTGGCCTGGCCTTCCAAACATCCACACTAACACACAGCAGAGACCCAGTGCTTCAGTTGAATCACCACAGTACATATCAGCTGCAGCTCCCACCAGCTAGTCCCTCGACAAATCCGCACCGAAATGGAACTCAGCCATTCAGTCCAAATGGTCCGGAAGAAGCGCAGCCAATTCTGTCGTAGTTAGTTCACGTCCAACGGTGGAACTGGGTGGCGCTTCTGAAAGGCTGAGTGTGTGTCCACCTTTGGCTGGTGTCCACGCTTCTGAAAGGCTGAGTGTGTGTCCACGCTTCTGAAAGGCTGAGTGTGTGTCCACGCTTCTGAAAGGCTGAGTGTGTGTCCACGCTTCTGAAAGGCTGAGTGTGTGTCCACGCTTCTGAAAGGCTGAGTGTGTGTCCACGCTGTCCCAGTTGCTCCGTTCCACTCCACACACTCTGGCTTCTGTAAATAATTCAGTGACATTTTCTCTGGTTGCGTGACGTTTGGCTCAGAAATGTTCCATTACACTTCCTCCTCTCTTCTCCCCTCTTTTCCCCTCTTCTCTGAACTCTCTCCATCTTTCCCCTCTTCTCTGAACTCTCTCCATCTTTCCGCCTTCTCTATTGATCTTTCTCTTCTGACATAAATGCGCTTTTATTAGTCTATAATTAATAGCGGATTAAATGATTCATATTTTATTACACTAAAATGGGACACAGAGGAAGAGGGGGTGGCTGCATTTGAATGTAGATCTGTACAATTCTAAATATTTTATGACCTCATCAAATGTGGTGTTGAAAGGTTTTGTGCAGGGTGGGGGTTGACGGAAGAAAGGAAGAAAAAAGGCTTAAGAGGGTGTTGCACTGTGAGGTGTGTCAGGCGTATAAATAGTCCCGCACATCTGCTCATCTGAAACATTAATGGGGCCCTCTTACAGACATAAGGGAGCAGACTGCCGGCCATGACACCCAGATTGGGACGGGGGGGTGTTCTAAGAGACGTCAGCCAGCATTGTGAAATATTTCAAGTGTACCCCACGCCGAAAGGCCATGAAAAGCTCTTTTGATGGACATATTTTGGATGAGTTTCTTTTTTAGGAGAAGTTGGAATAGAGTTCCACATTTAGTGTCATAAGCAGAAACCTTCAGCGTTGGTGATGGATCCCTCATCCAAAGTTGAAATTAGCTTTAAGGAGGGTCTTATGGCTGACTCGTACGGAATGGTAGGTTTAGACCCTGATGTCAGTCTCCAGTCCTGTACCGCCACGCCCATGTCCTCTCCCATGTACTGTATGTTCAATCATTTCAGTCATTCAATTATTTCAATCAACCAGAACGCCACCCTGAGACTGAATGAGCAACAAGCGTCCACACAAGTTTGATGAGCATCCACGCATGTTTCATTTGTCACACGTTCAACACGTACAATTTGTCATCTGATCCATCTGCTGGCCTTGCGTCTCTCAATCAGGCTTGTCCCCATTCACCCATAATCCCCCTCTCTAGCCCTGCTCTTTCCGTCATTACAGCATGTCTGTTTTTCATGGAGTCAGTTGAGTCACGTGTCAAGGCTGACGCACACTCTTGAGCGTAGCGGCCCCTCTGCAGCCGAGCTCAGTCTGACGCTGGAGTGGATCTGTGGGAGCAGGGATAGATGGCTGAGTTTTTGAGCTTGGAGTTCCTGCAAGGGGGTTTAAACGCCACTCTGACTCCTCCTACCACAGTGGTGTGGTGTCGACAGTATTGGCCTAGCAGCCCCAAAGGTTCTGTTCTTAAGGTCTGTGTTAGATTCAGTCAGCTCTATGGACGGGGTACATTGAGTCATTTCAGAAACATTGGAGCTGACATTGAGTCACCTCTATGGATTGGTTAGTCATTTCAGTAATATAGACTCATTTCTGGTTACATCAAGTAATTTCACTGCAGTCATCACATCTGTGTCATGTTTGCCAGCACTGTGGTTTGGTGACATGGAGACATTGTTGGTTTCACTGCAATCAGTGCATCCCAATCATTTCAGCCAACGCTTCTCAACGTCATTTCAGTCGTCACATGTCCCCTAAGGTCATTTGTTTTGTTGTTGTTGTTGGAGACTTCTGAGCATCTGTTGGTCTCCCCTCTCCTCCCAACCCACGTGTCTACCAGCTCCACACACACACACACACCACACACACACACACACCACACACACACACACACACACACACACACACACACACACACACACTGTCCTGTGAAGTGAATGTGAACCCAGCTGTGTGAACAGCATGGCTGTGCTTCTCTGAGCGAATGTGACTGCGGACTTTACCTCCACCCCAACCTATCCCATCATGCATCTGAAGCCTGGTCTGTCTGTTCCGCTGTTGACCAGCAGACACACTCCTGTCACACAGGTCGCACTCTTCTTTTCCCAATGTTCTACTGCAGAACACACACCTGTTCCCATGTTCTACTGCAGGACTTACTCCTCTTGTCCCGTTGTTCTACTAAAAAACACACACCTGTCCCGATGTTCTACTATAGAACACAGACCTGTCCCCATGTTCTACTGCAGAACCTGTTTGCAGTCACGGTCTTACTGCTGTTCCATGTGTGATTGTTTTTTTTCTGTCAAGAAATAAACAAACAAAAAAAAACTTTAAATCTAAAAACCTAAAAAAAAGAGACTGTTATACCTGGACTAATTTTATTTTCTCAATTTGTAAACTGATGTATATTTTAAAAAAACAAATAAACTATTTTAAACTTTAAATGCTGTCATCCATTTGATCTTTGAGGCTGATTTGACAATAGTATACTCTTTAGGAATTATTTCTTTTATTCCATATCACACTTTTGATACATATTTATCCCAATCTATTCATGTTGTTTTACATTGGTGAATAAAAGAATATTTGGTATTGCCTCTGCCCATTCAAATGCCATGTCAAATGCTTTTCTGGATTCTTAAGCCTGGGTCAAAACCTAGTCCAGCCTGGTAATATCTTCTATTTCAAGTCAATTCAGTTCAGTAGATTAGTATGGTTGTCTTGGGAGTCTTCTGTGCAGCTCATCTCCATTCATCTTCCACTCTGAGCACTTTGGTTCACTGAGAGCCCATTGTTGAATGTCTGGTAAGACTGACCCCTGGTGGAAGGGCTGTGTATAGCCACACTGTTGGTGGTGTGTCCAGAGACACTGAGTGCCAATAGAGTGTTGTGATTCAGCAGGCTCTCTGGGGCGGTGGCCAGAAACAGTCCTGTTCTGTGAGGCCCAAATGGCAGAGTGACCACTGAACTCCTGCCATTGCTGCTCAGAACAGCGGGATCCTAAACTGGGCTCCCAGTAGAGTCAGTATAATCATCACAGTAAACAGAAAGACATGAAAAAAGAAAGAAAAAAAAACACTAGTTGTGAACATTTCTCTCCAACATGCTCTGACCAGCTAGTGTGCTTTCTGTGTCAACCCTCTTCAACATGCTCTGACCAGCTAGTGTGCTTTCTGTGTCAACCCTCTCCAACATGCTCCGACCAGCTAGTGTGCTTTCTGTGTCACCCCTCTCCAACATGCTCTGACCAGCTAGTGTGCTTTCTGTGTCAACCCTCTTCAACATGCTCTGACCAGCTAGTGTGCTTTCTGTGTCAACCCTCTCCAACATGCTCTGACCAGCTAGTGTGCTCTTGGCGTCTTCCTGGATATTGACATTTCTATTCTTCTTAGCTCCTCTTTTTAAAGATTTACCATCTGGTGGTTATTGACAATCCAGGCAATGTTAGACCATTTCTAATTAAAATGAAAATGACACAGGTTTTACATTACAGTGTGATGACGTCTTATGCAAAGAGACTATACAAGTATGAGTACGGAATACGAGTTCACCCCACATTGGGTCTGCACTGTCAGATTAATTCAACACAGGGCTATTCTCTAGGCCATATCAGATCATAGCTGTACTTCGATTATTGGCTGACTAGATGCTCATTTTGAAGACATTAGTGTTTCTAAAGGCATAATTTGCTAAGAGTGAAGCATTGGCCTTAGTGCTGAACTAGATGCCTTGTCAGGATGTGTGAAGAAACAGTCAGTCTACTGTGCAGCTGCATGAAGAGTCTGTTAAGTGCCCAACTACTTGAGTTTGATGATATTTTAATCACTCTTGAGTCTGTTTGCGCACTTGTCCTTATCAAGAGGATGAGGGTGGTTAGCAAAGGAAAAAGATTGCAGATTCATTCCGCGTCAGGGAAGTTAGTGAAGGAAAGAGCGAGGCTTCTGTTTCCCGTGTCCTGGTCACTTAGCAACTCTGGGAGATTGATCTGGGCGGTTTCATTAATTATGGATGCCACCCTCCTCCCGACTCTTCCTGGCAGCGCTACAGGAAATAGAGAGAGAGCTCGCTGGCGCGGGTTTGCTGGTCCATAATTGGTGAGAAGTCTTCCTCTGCCATCTCTCCGCAGATGGCCTGCAGCTTGCTTGCTCACTCGCCCGCCTGCCGGCTGTCACGCAGAATATTCTGGTAAACGCACAACAGGCCACAAAACCTGTCAGTCCCAGTGAAAATGCCGGCAATGTCTGATTTAACATACTGCCCTTAGATGTAAAACCACCTTAAAAAATGAGAAAGAGAAATCTGGTGAGAATCAATCCACAGCCCTGTTGTTTGAGGTCACCAAGTGCTGTCTGGGAAAAAGAACAAAAAAGTTTGATACAACACAGACCAAACAGCAAATTGAATGGGGCACAGAAACTGACTTCCAGTTTCATTTTCCTGTGCCCTAATTAACTAATTAACATTAGCTGCTGGTTCATTATTCTGTCTTAGTTGCATCAAGTTTTCTTTTTTTTTCTTTCTGCAGGCAGCACTTAATGACCACGACCAACATGGCTGTTGTCTCTATGGAGGCCTAGTCTTGTGAAGACCTGAACCAAGAAGCACAAGGAGTTACTAGAAGATCAAATGCTGCCCAGGAAACTAGCCCACACATGTTCAGCATTTTTTTCCCAAATTTAGCCAACTAAATCCTGGCCAGGCTAGCAACGCCATGTACGTCTGCTCAATGTCGCATTTGACTACAGTACTACAGGGATCAGGGATCTATCGGGGATCTCACCAGAGGCTTAGGTTTGTTTTTGCAAACAGAGTGAGGGAGGGCTGAAAGCGATGTGATGTCCTAAGCGGCGGAGAGAGGCTGAAGGCCTGATGGTTTTACACTTCACAGAAAGGATCTGCCCATGAGAAAGCAAATGTGAGCCAACTGTGGGATCCCAGACACTTTGCACAAGGTGAAACAACATTATATACAAGCGTTTGGTGCTCCAGGCTAGAGAAACCCCCCTTTCCAAGCAACCTCAGACAAAATGAGCAAAATGAGCAATCATTCTGCCTGATATTGTCCTTCACTGGATGATGTGTGGGCCTGCTGTACTGTTTATGCCAGGGCCATTTTAGGGTGTGGGGGTTGCATGGTTTAATTTTAGGGCCCCTAAACTATAGCTATGTGTAGCTGTCTCTTTCTGCACCTGTCTCTCAAACCCACACTGAAGTGGTTTCCTCTCTCCTCCCTCTCAAACCCACAACCCTGTGCTCAGCTCTCACTCCTTCAGTCATCCTTTTCTCTCTCCATCCTTCTCTTTCAAACCCACGCCAAGGCTTTCAGCTTTCCCCCCTTTCTCATCTGTCTCTCTCATCCTCTTTTAAACCCATCTACATCTTTCTCTTTCAAACCCATGTCAGCCCCCTCCCCTCTGTCCTCTCATCTGTCTATCTCTCCCTCTTTCAAACCCATCTCTCTATCTCTCTTTCCTCCCATTCACAGCTCCCTCGCTGGATCTGTTTCAGCTCATTTTCTAAATCTGAAGGAGATAAATCTGTTTTTAAAGAGATTACTGAACGCCCCCGTGTGTGCGCTCAGTGATCCATCCAAAAGCCTGGAGAAGCACTAGGCCCCATTACAAGTGAGCGCTGCTTGCACGCTGCAGGTGCAAACAAGAGGACTTAAACGGATTTCTCTGGTTGTCCAATGTCCCGTGACGAGCCGAGGTGCTCGTGCCCAGCTCAGGAGCGTCAGCAGTGGTCGTGAGCCGCGAGAGAGTGGGTGGCAGAGCAGGGAAACATGATACCTCTCCTCCCTCACTGTGCACGCATGTGTCTGTATATGTGTGTGTGTGTGTCCTCCCTCACTGTAGTTTCTCTCCACCATGTGTGTGTGGTGTGTGTGTGTGTGTTTGTGTGCGCGTCTCCTTTACTGCACAAGCATGTCTCCTCCCTCACAGCGTGTGTTTGTGTGTGTGCGCGTCTCCTTCACTGCACAAGCATGTGTGTATGTGTGTGTTTCCACCGTGTGTGTGTGTCCCTGATAGTGGTTCCTCTTGGCCTCAGCCAGCTGCTCCGCAGTGTGTGTATTCAGACCAAAGACAGGTGTTTGGAGAGAGCTAGGATGTGTGTCTGAGTCTGTGTGTGTGTGTGTGTTAGAGATGGCATGAGCATGCACATGAGTGTGTATGTGTGTGTGAGAGACAGGGAGACACAATGTGAGCATCTACATGAGTGTGTGTGTGAGTGAGAGCGAGCATGCTAGCGTGCCTACATAAAGCACCGGCCTGGTTTCAGCATGGAGGGCCCTGTGGTGGGCGAGAGAGAGAGAGGGAGAGAGGTGGGAAAAAGAGAGAGAGTGAGAGGGAGAGAGGTGGGAAAGAGAGAGAGAGTGAGTGGTGGGCGAGAGAGAGAGTGAGAGAGGTGGGAAAGAGAGAGTGAGTGGTGGGTGAGAGAGAGAGAGAGAGAGAGAGAGAGAGAGAGAGGGAGAGAGGTGGGAAAGAGAGAGAGTGAGACAGAGAGAGAGAGAGAGAGAGTGGTGGGTGAGAGAGAGAGCGAGTGAGAGAGAGCGAGAGAGAGAGAGAGAGAGGAGGAGGCAGAGTTGGAGCTGTGTGCCAGGGGAGTCAGACTCTCTTTGATTTCACCTGATCCTGTTTAAGCAAAGTAAAGCGCAGAGCAGCTGGAGAGGAGCGCTAAAGCAGAGACCTGCAGCTCCCTCTGGTGGCGAATCGGAGGACTGCAAGCAGCCATGCTGGCTGGTGCACAGACAGTGACTAGATCCCAATGTCACCCCTAAGCCCTGACCCCTGACAGACAGAACTGGCCTGAATCCACCCCATGATTGGTTGCATTGATTCATGCCTGTTAAGTTTATGATCGGTTGATTAATGCCAGGTAAGTTCATGATTGGTTGAATTATCAGTTAGGCCTTAGAGGGCTCAGGGAGGACTTTGAGACTTAGCCAGTGTGTGTGTGTGTGTGTGTGTGTGCATGAAGGGATCTTTTCTGCAGCCACACATGAGGACAGCCTTACTGGAGCCACTGGAGGACTAGGCAAAACTCACTTCCTGCCTTTTGTTCAAGAAATTAAAAAAACCCAACATGTTTTAAAAAGATGTAAACAGATTTATTTATTTAAAGAACTACCAGGCCACCATTACAATCCTATGAAGCCAGTCTATCATAACACACCATCACTGCTTGCATGTTTAAATACTTTATATTATAAATAAACTGCCATATATGGAAAATAAATTATTCACTATCCAGTGTAATATTAAGTCACTTGGTGTCTGAAGGTTACAGTGCCTGTGTTGCCACGGAGACAGGGAGCCTCTGTGGGCGGGGCACCAGCGCTACAGGTCATGCAGTGGACAGGTGAGGTCATTCAGCAGCCGAGCAGTGCAAACAAAGTGCTACCGTGACGACAACCCCCAGGCAGGGGGGTGGGGTCACATCTCTGTTTCAGCCAATAGGCTGTCCCCTAGGCCTGGGCAGGGGGTGGGGTCACATCTCTGTCTCAGCCAAAAGGCTGTCCCCTAGGCCTGGGCAGGGGTGGGGTCACATCTCTGTCTCAGCCAATAGGCTGTCCCCTAGCCTGGCAGGGGGTGGGGTCACATCTCTGTCTCAGCCAATAGGCTGTCCCCTAGGCCCGAGGTGAGCAGGACCACGTGGCGGCCGGTGGAGTCTAAAGAGGGTAGGAGGGGCCAGAGACAGCAGGGGCACATCTGTGATTGACAGGCCAGACAACACACACACACACACACACACACACAGACACACACACACACACACACACACACACACACACACACACATGTCCACCGCAAAACATCAAACCCAAAGAGAGGAGGGAGAGGAGGAAGAGGATGGGGGGAAAGTGGAGTGTCGCTCTTAGCTCAGCAAACACTTCTTATTCACAGCCTGCTCCAAACAACAGTATTGCAACTTCACTTTTCCAAAGTGCTTCTTTTCAAAGTTTAAAGACTAAAAACTGTCTATAGAACTTGATTAAAATACCTCTAAGGTTCTTTTGAATAAGATAAAAGAACTTTTAGAGATGGCCAATGTTTGTATAATCCTTCATGTTACTATACTCAGCCATCAGTCAGGTGCTTTCTATTCTTGGGCTGCTGACGTGGCAGGTCTCTCTACAAACATCTGTTGCTAAGCTATCGCTAAGACAACCACTCAACTTTACGGGGCACAAGACAAGACCAGATCCAAGGCCTCTAGGCCTCTAGGTGTCTGCTACAAGCCAAGCCATCACACACAAAGAGACGGGCCAAATCCAAACAGCCCACCTTAGCCGTGAACCCTGAACCCTCAAACTTAAGGAAGAAATCCGGTTTGAATCAATCCGTAGCTCTGTTGTTTGAGGTCACCGGGTGCCGTCTGTAGGAGAAAGATCAGGAAACAGAGGCAGAAAAGCACACTGGCAACTAACATTACTTGAATGGGGCATAAGAAAATTAAACTGAAAGAGAGTTTCTGTGCCCCATTCAGTTAGTGCTAGCTGCTGGTTCACCATCTGGTCTCTGCTGCATCAAATTGTCTCATTCTTTTCACTGACGACAGCACCTGGTGACCTTGTGTCACAGGGCTATAGAGTGATTCACACAGGATTTCTCCTTTAAGTGTTTAAGGGTTCAGGGCCTAGGGTCAGGGAGGACATTGGGATTCGAGGAGGAGTGGGGGGGGATGGAGAGGGGGAGGCGGAGAGAGAGAGAGAGAGAGAGAGAGAGAGAGAGGAGAGAGAGAGAGAGAGAGAGAGAGAGAGAGAGAGAGAGAGAGAGCCCATCTAGTATTTCAGGAGCTTTCAGCACTACAGGAGAGGAGCCTCTGAAGGGGACGACAATCAGTCCAGGAGAGATCAGAGAGAGAGAGAACAAGGAGGGGTGTGGTGATGAAGTGAAAGAGAGGGAAGGAGAGAATGAGGGGATATGGAGGCAAGGAGAAAAGATGGAAGGACAAAAGTATAGTAAGAGGAGAGAGAGTGGCAGAAAAGAGAATGAGAGGGAGGGAGGCAAAGAGGATGAGGGACACACAGAGTGACCGAGAGGGTAAGGAAAAAACGAACGTGAGTGGGGGAAGGAGAGCGAGAAGAGAAGACGAGAGGAGTGTACAGTGAAGGGAGGGGAGGGGGGGGGGGGAGAGCAGAGCAAGTCTCTGGAAGTGAGTGGAAGTGAGTCAGGGTTAGGTGCTAGTTGGCCACTCTAGCCCTTACTGCTGTGGGGCACCCAGGCGATCTTCTCCAGGGGAGCCAGGGGGCCATCGGCCCGCGCCTCCGCCTCCTTGTCCTCCTCCTCCTCCCCTTCGCCCTCCGACAGCAGGTCTGAGATCTGCTGCTGGAGCTCAGGGCTGATGGCGTTCTCTGCTAGTACCAGCACACGCAGCGACGTTGGGTAGTTCTCCACCATGTCCAGGAAGATCTACCAGAGAGAGACACACACACACACACACACACACACACACACACACACACACACACACACACAGAACCAGGCTGAGGAATGGAGCACCTATATATTCCTCTAGTCATCATCAATCAAACTTGTTAGGGGGAAAAACACATTGTGCCCTCATGGACTGGCAGGAACATTAACCGCAGATACACACACACTATTTATTTTAATCAGCATCAGGCACTCCCAATGGAATGTAAAGAATATTAACAGGCCTACAACAGCCTTATAACCATGTTATAAATGATGTTATACACATCTGACCACTGATTACTACAGACAGTGTCATATGCTTAAGCAGGACATCCTCTTCTGCAGCTCTGGACCTGTGTGTGTTTGATCTCTTGTCTCCTCCCTACTCTGAGCACACACACACACACACACACACACACACACACACACACAGCCAAGGCTAGGGCTCAAGAACCTTCCCACCTGAAGGAGCCAGAAGTACTTGGCATGACAGTGACAATATGAACACCAATGCATCAGACTGAGTCTAAACCCCTGAACCCTCAGAGAGGTGGGTCTTTGAGTGAATCAGCCAATCATGATGCAGATTGATCTTTCAATCCAGACACATCAACAATATAATTTGCCATGGCGGGGCTAGATGAATAACCACTTGTACCTGCCTTAAGTGCTATGATGAGTCTAGGAGTTAGACTAACTTAGCTCCCTGAATGGTGTTAGTTTCAAATGAACCATGCTAACAGTAATCAAGGAAAATAGCCTAAATTTGGGCTCAACATGGGAAGACTTCTTCTGTCATCAGGGAGAACTGTGGGGATAAGACGTAGCAGGGTTATATTCTATCTGTCCATACTGTGTGTGTGTAAATAAAACACAGTATCATAATGCTCATTGATCCTATACAGGTCTGCAGAGCTCCCTCTGCTGGCTAACCTGCGCAACTCTTCTGTCTGAGACCGAGTTTGAGTTTATGTCTGAATCATCCGTGTCATGTAATATCTGTGAGTAAAGGTCTGGTTAATTACTGGAGGTTATGTCTGAAAGTAGGCAACTTAGTTAGCTAGCTGCTAACTGCTAAATGGGAAACGAATAGCAGCTCTGATGGGTAAAACACGTCTAAATTAGCCACAGAGCAGCCAGGCAATTTGGAGCAGGCCGGCACCACAGCTCATCTTACTGTAGGTGAATGTGGGAAATGGATGATCTTAGCATCTCTCTAGTCGGGGGAAAGATTCCAGCCCTCGTCTTTGGGCTGATACGCCTTTCATCATCACAACACTGATGCACTGAGCGTGTGTGTGTTTGACACACGGCTTTGAAATTCAAGGATAGTTGGAGTGTGTATATGTGTGTGGGAGAGAGAGAAAAAGAGAAATAAAGAAAGTGTGTGTGTGTGTGCTATGCACATATTAAGCACACACTCTAAATGAGCTTCAAGGCTGCGGATTGGCCCACAGAAAATGCCAGGAAGAAAGTGAGGCAGGGAGAAAGAGAGAGAGAGAGAGGGAGAGAGAGAGAGGGAGAGAGAAAGAGAGAAAGAGAGAGAGAGAGAGAGAGAGGGGGAGAAAGGGAGAGAGAAAGAAAGACAGAGAGAGAGAGAGAAAGGGAGAGGGGGAGAGAGAGAGAGAGAGAGTGAGTGAGAGAGAGAGAGAGAGAGGGAGAGAGAGAGAGAGAGAGAGAGAGAGAGAGAGGCAGCGGGGGCACTGTGTCTCTAAAGATGGAGCACGCTTTGATCACACAGGGCGCGAGTGTGCAGTGTGGCCCACGGTCTACCACACACACACACACACACACACATTTTCCCATACACACCAAACATGAAAGCCTTCCTCCAGAGAAGCAAATCAACCCTATAATGAGACACATGAGAATGTGACTGCCATGAAATGTGTGCATGCGTGTATGCGCACGTGTGTGTGTGTGTGTGTGTGTGTGTGTGTGTGTGTGTGTGTGTGAGTGGTGGGAAAGGGATTAGGAGATCATGAGCGCAAGAGCTCCACCTGGTGGAGCAGTGTTACTAACTGTACGTGTATGAGAGCGAGATCAAAGCGCGCTCACTAACGACAGAAGCTTTTGCCGGGGGTCATGCAGGCAGGTGCTCCAGATTCCCAGGGGGCGCGAGAGGGGGCTTCAGAACTATAGTATAAGAGCCATGGGGGGCGGAGCTATTTCTGTCGGCTGGGATGGAGCAGCACTGCCACGCTTCCCCTGATCCTCGGGCTCCACACGCATAATCAGACTCCGACTCGCAGAGTGTCTGTGTCTGTCTGCATCTGATACAACCCTCCCTCACTCCACATGACCACGGCAGATGAACCGGAGAGACAGAGAGAGAGAGAGAGAGAGAGAGAGAGAGAGAGAGAGAGAGAGAGAGTCAACGCAGTGCAGAGAGGACGGTTAATACACCTGCTATCATCAGCCTCCAGCTGGTTACATGTGAAATGGATTTGTCACACACAAACACACACACACACACACACACACAAACATCTGCAGAGGGCTTTCACAGGTGCATGCATCTTAAGATAATTCTCTTTAACAGGACTAGTGATGTCATGGTAAACCAAGTAAATATCACTCTGATTACCCACGCCAAGACTAAAATCCAACAGAACGTCTCACTCCACTAGAGATTATTATTATAATGTTGGATTGTACAAATCACAGAGCAGTACAGTACAGTACAGAACAGAACAGTAGCACTCTGACAAGCACTGATGTAGGTGTTCTATACTGGTTAGTGCTTCACTTACCTGACTTGATTGGCCAGTTAATGCTTCACTCACCTGTGCGGATTGGCTGGCTGGTGTCTCACTCACCTGCGCTGATCGGCTGGTTAATGCCTCACTCACCCGTGCTGATTGGCTGGTTAATGCCTCACTTACCCGTGCTGATTGGCTGGTTAATGCTTCACTCACCCGTGCTGATTGGTTGGTTAATGCCTCACTCACCAGTGCTGATTGGTTGGTTCGTGCTCCACTCACCTGTGCTGATTGGTTGGTTAGTCCTGTTCCCTCCAAATCCAGAACCTCCAGGGTTCTACTAGACGCCACGGCAACTGCCAGCATGCCTGCAATCTGGTCGCCTGGAGACCAAAACGCAATCAGTCAGAGAGACAGCTGAGAGCATTGTGGGTGTGTGTGTAAGTGAGTAAGAGAATGCATGTCTGATTGTGTGTGTGTATGAGTAAGTGTATATCTGATTGTGTGTGTGTGACTGAGCAAGTGTATGTCTGATTGTGTGTGCTTGTGTGTGTGGGGGGGGGGGGAGGGGGGGCCGGACAGCGAACAGAGAGAGCCAGAGCTCACACATCTGACTGATCTGAGCCTATATCAGCACATGACTGATTAGAAACAGATTTAGCCCTTCTTTGCTCCTGGACCACCCAACCCATCCTCCTCTGTGCTCAAACTGCAAGGCTCCCTAAAGCTCCTGAGAGCCATCTCAGTGCCCACTGGAGCTGTAGACCCACAAAGGAACGGAGGTGAACTGAATTCTCTGAGGCTGCCCCTTAACCTCTGCATATGGCTCATTTTCTGATGGATCTCAGTGCTGACCTGCGAGAGGAGAGAAATCGATGCGAGTCACTCAACACTTGAAACTGCAGCGCCCGCAGGACTGCTTCAGATTTCTTCTGTTCCCCAGGGGTCAGCAGAGAGAATGGAGCACACCACGGGCACAGAGACGGGCACAGGGCGAGGGGGGCAAGGGCATGTGGGTGGGCCGCGACCAATCAATCCATCAGTTTTATAGAGAGAGACTTCAGTAGCAGGGTGGCGATGGACAGCAGCAGCAGCAGATTAACACAAATAAACACATCAAAAAAATACAAAACCAACCAATGAGAAAATCATTAGTGAAAGGTGACTAAACTACTTTTATCCCCAGTCACACTCCAACCATTGCCTTTATGAACACACACACACACAAACACACACACACACAAACACTTAGGACATGTGGGGTGAATGTTACTCTCTCTCTATCTCTGTCAGCTTTTCTGTCGTTCTTTCTCCCTCTCTTTTTCTCTAAGCTTTCCTTTGCCATCTCACTCAATCAGCTTTTTGCTTTTCCATCTTCCCTCTCTCTCTCTCTCTTCCTCTCTTTTTTCTGTCAGCTTTCCCCTTTATCTTTCTCTCTCTTTTCTCTTCTCGTCTCTCTCCCTCCCTCCTGACCTTGTCTCTGCTCCTCCGCTGGAGTCTGGCTGACATGTTGTCTCTGGAGAGCGCTGTCTGCTGCTTGCTGAGCACACACGTCTGAGGCGGCACGGCTGTGGGCGGCCGTCAGCGCTGTGCAGCCATCCGAGCGAGCGGCATCCGCTCACACACCCACAGGGGCCGCAGGGACGTTACACGGGCACCACAGCACGGACAACACAGCACGCATACCACAGTACGGGCACATAAACATGGGCGACACAGAATGGGCATTATAGTGTGGGCACTAGAACACAACATGGGCATTATAGTGTGGGAAGCAGAACACAGCATGGATCCACAGGCATGGGGTCACTCTAGACCTGAAACCACCTCAGTTGTCGGTCACTCTAGACATGCATGGTCACTCTAGACTGACACACCTCAGCTGTGGGGTCGGGGTCACTCTAGACATGACACGACCTCAGCTGTGGGGTCGGGGTCACTCTAGACCTGACACGACCTCAGCTGTGGGGTCGGGGTCACTCTAGACCTGACACCACCTCAGCTGTGGGGTCGGGGTCACTCTAGACCTGACACCACCTCAGCTGTGGGGTCGGGGTCACTCTATACATGACATGACCTCAGCTGTGGGGTCAGGGTCACTCTAGACCTGACCCACCTCAGCTGTGGGTCGGGTCACTCTAGGTGCACTCGTAGGTCGGGTCACTCTAGACATGACACCACCTCAGCTGTGGGGTCGGGGTCACTCTAGACTGACACCTCAGCTGTGGGGTCGGGGTCACTCTAGACATGACCCCACCTCAGCTGTGGGGTCGGGGGTCACTCTAGACATGAATCGAAGGTTCACCATATTCTATCTCCACTCCTCTGTGAGTCTATATACAAACAATCAGTGCTCTGTTACAAGTCTACTTATGCCCCGTCTTAGTGTCTGACGCACTTTATGTATATTTATTTTATATTGTATGTGCACTAAATGTAGCCTAAGTGCACTAATGTAGCCTGTCTCAAATGTCTTGTATCTTAATGTAGCACCACTTGACTCCATGGTGTATATACAGTGTCTATGGCTGAAATGACAATAAAACCCACTTGACTTGACTTGACTACTCCTGTTTGTCTAGGACAATGCACTACCGTTATTCCTGTCTGTCTGTTCAGGAACACAGTACTATTATTCCAGTGTGTCTGTCTGCCTGTCTGTAATACAGTACTACTAATCCTGTCTGTCTGCCTGTGTGCCTGCCTATCATTAAGTATTGAGTACATAAAGTATTGATACTCCTGTCTGTGTCTGTCTATCAGTAATATAGAGATGACACTCTTGTCTTCCTGCCTGTGTAAACCAGCCCTACTGAGCCACAGGCTCCTCTGTCTATTGCTGTCCATCTCACAGAGGGAAGCTGACACCATCTGCTCTTACAACACGTATCTGGTCACACTAGATGACTTCTACCAGGCCATGGGTCACAGGTCATGCGGACACACAGACACACACACACACACACGCCGCGCGCATGCCAGTGACTCAGGCTGGCCTAGAGTTTCACATCTGATTCTCCCTCTGCATTATAAATTAGATGAGCATGTGAGTGTGTTTGACATACGCTGTGGTGTCCTAAAGACCTCACCCTGTTATGTTCCCTTACAGAGTCAGTTTCAGACAGCTCTCTGACACCGCCCATCCCCCCGCCCCAAGTGCCCTTCTCTATGTCGCCCTCTGGTGGTGTGGCTGTGACGCACCCAGTGGGTTGTAGTCCAGGTTGAGGACTCGGAGCTGGGAGCTGTGGGCGACAGCCACAGCCAGACGGGCCCAGCCTTTGGTGGTGATGGCTGGGTTGGCACTCAGGGTCAGCTCACGCAAACCTGCAGGGTTACACAGAAAACATTTACTTTTGGAAAACGGGTACATCGATAACTGATACCTCCCATCCAGACTGAAAACAAACTGCTCTTTGTATTCTCCTGTACTTGTATTCTCCATCTACTGTTTATCAACAGCAGAGGCTGGTCTAAGTAGAAACCTGATATACAGCTGAAAAAGAATCAACGACTTAAAGGCTTTGGATATGATACCAGATTTGGCTCCATCCGGTGGTAGCATGCCACAGATCAAGCGAACCGCTTCATCTCCCAGCATGCAGTCGCCAAGGTCCAAGGACACCAGGGACGGGTGAGTAGACAGTGCTGTGTTCAGAGTCACTAGACCTGCATCCAGGAGAGGGCTACCATGCAGGCTGCGAGTCAGAAACACACAGGAACACACATGAACACACAAAGACATTTCTTTCAAAATCTTTTCCCAGCGGAGTTCTGTCCCACTTCTACTTAAATGGATCATTCTGGTTCCACGGTTCCACTTTACTGAGCTAATAATTAAATAGTGGAGAGCGCGCAGGGTATCGGTCTAGACATGAAAATGAGCCCGTATCCCAGAGGGGCAATCATCCATCTCGCTAGGGAGCTGGCGACAACTTGGATGTTAGCTGTCCTCTGAAGTTCAGAGGTAGACTATGTCAATACAACGGGGCGAGAGAGCATTTAAAGCAGCCTGCTCCTACGCGCTCCGTCTTTTCCCCTCATACCCGAAACACCCTCCTACATCATAAGGCTAAATGTCAAGTCAGAATTGCGGCATTTTCAAATCCTTGTAAACATGACGGTGGACTCGTCTGACAGCGGCTTTATCCTTGCAGACATTCATGTAGTATTACATCTGGACGAATAGAATATTCAATAACAAACACAATTAACCCAATTTTAAAGTAATGTTACTCACAACAGTGTTTGGATCGATCTGTTGGTCCTGAGGGCATCAGCCAACTGCTTCGTCCGAGTGATGCTGGACACCACACCGAGGTTGAGGTTGAGCTGCGCCAGGGAATGTGACTCGGCCACTCCGCGACACACCCGCCCGAAGTCCCGGTCTGAAAACTGGCAACCTCTCACAGATAACAGTCGCACCGTGTTTTCCTTCAGACTATCGCAGATATCTTTCACCTCTGCTCCAGAAAGAGTCTCTCCCGTTATTTGGATTGAGCCTGGTAGCATGCTTGCAATAGTCCAAGCGGGGCCGACTGATAGCTAGGTTAACGTGATAGATGAGCCAACGATAATTTAATATGTATGAACTGAATCATCATCAAAATATATGCTAGATATTGCTGATTTTTTTGGCTATTCAAACGGTATGCCACCAGGTAAGTGTGGGACAAAAACAACGAACTGACATTGGCTAACCAATCCTCCAATACATTAGCGGACCAACATTACATCAGGTCAGTTACAGTGATGGAAACTTGAGTCAACGTGAAGAAAATGCTACAATACTGTAACGCCGACACACGAGCTAATAAAGAAAGCAACCCCCTGGTTAATGAGATAGCTTCGCGTCTCTGTTAACTAAGATTAAAAACATTCCTGTCACATTCCCGTCTGCAGTTTATGCTACAAGTCTCAGCTACATTTTCAAAGTTGCGTCAGTGAAACGCTGCTCTCCTGGATCGCTCGATTCCCTGACTCAAGCAGTAAATTCTGCACGATTCGCGAAGCTAACTAGCCATGAATTAGCCAGAGAAAGATTACAATGGCAGATTATATTCAGGCCAATCCCAAGACCCGCTACACACACCCAAGAATTAACTTAGCTGGGCAAATACTTCATCCTCTCTCCTTTAAAAATCCGCTCTTCTCCGTAATGGGTACAGCAGGCGGTCACTGTGCTGGACATGCTTGGGCTCTCAGGCAGGCTTTGCGGCATTGAAGCAAAGATGATCGTTTGTTTTCCTCAGTTGCAGGTGTCGGTTACTATGGACACCCTCCTCCCAATGTCACCCCGACATTATTTTATCCGGTTTAATAATATTGAACATTACACCTTCTCCTGTTTGCACACCGACGTCCGTCGATAGCTTCACAAAATGATCACGTTTCAGCACACGTGTAAAAACGCCAGCCGACTCAGTGGCAAGATGAAATTTATTGTGGTGGTGCGTCTTTCCCGTGTTAGAAGGAGGAAGATGCACTGAGCCAAGAGCTATGGATGTAACAAGTGAACATCCATACTCATCGTTATGGCTGTGTGTTGTGTACGGATCCCGTATGATTAGTCAGGTCTAGCAAAATTAAGGCGTGAGACGTTTCGGAGAGGAGGGTCATTTTTAGGGCAAATAACTGCAATTTGTAGTCTTCTTCAAAAGGCTAATTTCAGTGGTGAAGGTAAAGAAGTGTCAAAGCAATGCTGTACAGACTTGCTGTAAGCCAAACTCAAATACCTATTGCTTTGATGATATTCGTTTTATTTATTTATTACCCCAGAACCCTCAAAGTCTGTGAGCAAGTTTTCTGAGGCGACTGCTGTGGTCTTTTGATGGAATAATGAATGATTAAAGGAAACAGCCTGCTAACCCAGCCCCGACAGAGAGTAGGCAACCTTGGAGTGGGTCTCCAGTTGCAGAGCTGCCTTTGCCCTTGTCTGGCCTCCCCTGGGGAGGAGAGGTGAAATAAAATCCTTGGGTATGGTGCACCAGACGCAGTGATACAAAAGACCCCTTTAGCCGCATCTCCTCAGGGGCACCTTGTGCAGTGCACCAGCTTTGTGTATGAATCCAGATAAACCCATTGGGTTTACAAGATAAAAATAACACCACCGCAGGCTTACCCAGCAGGCTGGATCATCGTGAAATGTACGGATTACAAGTGACATATTCACACTCAGAAGAGTTATATCACAGGACAGCACCTCACAATTCATTCGATTCCTGGAAGTATGCGATCCAGAAATGCTTTGCTAATTGCACAGACTGCATGAGTGGCACTAATGAGTCCAGTAGAGGAGCTGAAAGGCTTTTTTGCAGGTATTCATCAGGTCTCAGGAAGTCATGAACACTGAACCAGCGGGTGTCCTTCTGTGAGCTTGCATATTTACCAAACGAACGAATGAATGAAACCTGCACATCCCTGATAGCAATTATTTTTTTCCTTTCCAAGGTCAGTTAATAAGGAAGACACAGAAAAGTCCTGTAACAACTGTTAATACAAGGTAAATCAGCAATCTTTTATTTATGATTTAATGTCATGTTCTCTTTATTACATCTCTGTACAGTGTGGCCTATAAATAAGTTTCCCCACAACAGAAGAAAAGGAGAAAGCACACTCCCAATCTATCTGGAAAAAACGTCATTCTCGCACATTAAAAATCTATGAACTCAAAGAGGGATACAGACATAGATCAGAGAAGGTTACAGACTGAACTTGAAAAGACAGCTTGGCATATAAGGATCAATCTTCTCTGGTGGCTTGAGAGAGGAGAGGATAGGCCAGAGCTTGAGTTTACAAGCGCCCTTCTACCATACAGAACAAGGGCACAGACCCAACACTGCATATCCTATGCAGGAAACACAAAGCAGTGTTGTACATGTAACTACAAGGTGCAAATCAATACAGAAGCATATTGTGATATTTTACAACAGTCTGATCAGTGCAGACAGACAGACATGTGTCAAACAGCAGCCTGTAAGGTCACCTGTTCAGACTGAAAGAGAAGAACGAAAAGAGCATAGGGGAAAACCAAACAAAACCCCAAATAAACAGGCTTGTACAACAAACAAAACCATTAATGCAACCATCTCTCTGAGTGCCGTAGTTCTGTTAGCCTCCTCATTAAACCTTGTGTCTGACATTCCCAGAGGAGTACAATCCTCAACACCTGCCTTCATATCATTTGGCAAATAAAAAAAGACAAAAAACGCACACACCTTACTTAACCTAGCTTAAGTAAATGGTAATAAAAAGAAACCCTACTCCACTTGTAGCAGACATTTCGAGGAGGAATGCATGTAGTCTTTCTGAGCTCAGGGCTTCCACTTAAAAGAGGAACTGAGTGGAATCTGGCCCCTGGCGCTTGTGAAGTTATGCATGTGAGAGTACATTAGTATTCATACAAGACAGCAAATGAACTGGGGCACACAAAGTGGGCTGGGGGGGTGGGGGGGTTCAGCTGTAGCGGTCGGATCTCTGAAGGGGAACTAGGGATGAGGGCCTGTACTTTTCTCAGAGCAATGATGACAGGAAACACTAGAATCTGGGCTTGGACTAAAAACATCCTGAGGCCCTAGGAGAACTCAAGGTCCTAACAGACTAGGTCTCCATCACTTCAGCTCTGTGTGCCAGACAGACAGGGAACAGCACGCTACGTAATGGGGGGGCATCTTTACACATTCCTCTCTTCTTCTGCTCTCTCCAGTCCTGTCTTCACCCATTCCTCCCCTCTGGTGTGTGTGTGTATGTGTGTGTGTGTGTGTGTGTGTGTATGTGTGTGTGTGTGCGCGCGCGAGCGCGTTCATCTCAAAGCAGATTGTCACTGAGTGTGAATGGCACCAGCTGCAAGACTCTTCACTGTGGCGTTGAGCACCGTGACGACGTTAGGCAGATCCCTGGCCACCCTCTGGATCGGCGGCACGTTGGGGCCCTCCAAAGTGTCCAGTAAACCTGGGGAAGGACAACAGGCACACACACACACACACACGCACGCACACACACACACACGCACACGCACACACAGATAGAGCAATTAAGCCCGGCAGTGAAATAAGCTGAGAGTCCAGTGCTGGTTTATTAAAGGCCTCACTAATGTCCAGACTAGTAGATATAATCAGTAACAGTCAGGCCCAGTGGAACCTCACCGCTCTCAATTCTGCTGATTACTCCAATGCAGAATGAATGAGACACACACAGCATCTCAGAGAGAGAGAGAGAGAGAGAGAGAGAGAGATCCCATTAACTGATAACTTCCAGCTTGACATCACACACACACACACACTTATATTATTACACACTGAATACACATAGTTTACAGGAGCACTGACAGTCTGACTGTTGAAGCAAGACGGTGTTAAAGGCAGGAAAATCTGACAGAGCTGAGAACATTTACTGCTATTGTTACCACAGCAAATTGGTTTTGAAATTTATTTTCACATTTTTAAAATTTTTTTTTACTTATGCGAAGGCGTTGCAGATCCAACACAACACTCATAAAAGCTCATTCTTACCACAGTTTGACTGTTAAAATATAAAGCTGATGTTGTTCTGTTACATTCTCACTGATACTGAGCCTCTATTCTACCTACAGGTCACAGTGATTTCTGGAGCTTGGCCCGCTGTGCCAAGACATAATATACCACCTAGAAACCACATCTACATCCTGAGCCGTCTCCGCTAAATCTAAAGCTTACACCTGACACCTGGCCTCTCCATCACCTGGATCGTATCACCAATTGTTCCCGGTGAAACGTTGTCTCGTCTCACTATGTACTGTGTATATGGCTGAAACGGCAATAAAAACCTACTTGACTTGAGTTGACTTGACTTGATCACAGTCCGCCTGATTACTTTAGTTTTCGCATCGATGGCACCTCAGTGTCCAACGCTCTACTCCAGTCTTTGTTGCGAGCACAGAACGAGGAACGCCTACAACTCCAGCGCACGTCTCAACAAGAGTTCATGTTTTTCAAGAAACACTTGTCTAGACTATTGACACAGCCTTCAGTCTAGAACCCCTGTGCTCTAGCCCTCGCTGGTGGTGTTCCCCTCCAGCTGTGTGTGTGTGTGTGTGTGCTGCAGTGGTCTAACTCTCTCACCCTGTCCAATCTAACATGCCTGTGCTGTAGCCCTTATTGTTGGTGTTCCCTCCAGCTGTGTGTGGTGCAGTGGTCTCTTACCCTCCCCAATCTAACCCCCCTGCAGTGGTCCCACTCTCACCCTCTACAATCTAACCCCCCTGTGCTGACCCCCCCCCCCCAGCTGTGTGTGGTGCTGTGGTCTCTCACCCTCTACAATCTTGTGGTAGGCAAAGTGCAGATAAAGCAAGAAGAGCATGTGGAGGGCAGCCACGGAGCCGCACAGGATGAGCCGCGGGGTCTGGCCCACCGTACGAGAGATCAACACTGCCACCTGCAGGGAGGGAGGGGGACAGAGAGAGAAAATAAGTATTCAAAATGACTGTTTATATTATGACATTTATGCACTGCAAAATATCTGACTTTTACAGTCACAAGTTGCCTGAATCTTAATGCGCGCGAGAGAGAGGGTGCGAGTAGGAGTGTGTGTGACTGTGTTTAGCGGGGGGTGGTCACAGACAGTGGGCGGATTCATGCTTGTGGTGTACATGAACTTTGCCAATCTGAGTGTGACAATACTGTCACTAAAACAGCACTGCAAGCTGGTCTAAGCCCAACACAAAGGACGCAGATCAGGAGGACTCAGTAGGTTGGCCTGGGCTGATTTGGCCTCCGTATGAGTTATAGTCATTGAAGTATCTAGCCAGAGACTTCCTTCACACTGTTGGAGACACCTCATCCACTCTTAAGTGTGACTGGGAGCCGTGATCTTTATTGTGTTACACTATAATGTGACCTCTGCACCCAACCAGCATATAAGAAACAGCATTCAGGTCTCTTCAGGAGGAAGACTTGAAACCAGCACTACAAGGTGCAGCTGATAAAAGGCTCTTTTGTTACAGAAGGAGAGAATGTGTGTGTGTGAGACAGAGAATATGTGAGAGTGTGTGTGTGTGTGTGTGTTACTCACCATGCGTAGTGTGGAGAGTCCTCCTATGATGAGCCAGAGGAGATAGAAGAGGGAGTGGAAGTGGACGTTGTAGGTGACGAAGAGGACCACACAGTGGCCAAAGAGCCCATAACCCTGGGGACACGACACTGGACAGTCAGACACACTGGGACACAACACTGGACAGTCAGACACATTGGGACACGACACTGGACAGTCAGACACACTGGGACACGACACCAGACAGTCAGACACACTGCAACACAACCAAACATCACAAACCTTCAATACACAACCAAACATCTGTCAGCCAAATTGTCTGTAACACAACACTGGATAGTCAGACACACAAACTAACTGTTAATTAGACACCATGCCCCCATGCCATCGATAATCAGTGACGCAGCTCAACTGCCAATCCTCCTGATGTTAAGGGGTGAAAATGCATCTGTACAACAGCACAAGTCTCTTAGCACAGAAATATTACTTTCTGAAATATAAGTAAAGCTGTTGTGTTTGGGGTCCAAAGTCTCCATCTAGCTGAATCAAAGGGATGGTCTGCAGTACTTCCAACCACAGCCCTGTTGTTCAGCACCAGCTAACATGAACTGAACAGAACTTCACAATCAGCTGCAGTTTCCTTGCCCTGTTCAGATGGTGTTAGCTGGCAGTTTTGTTCAGTCTCTGTTGGACCAAATGTTCATGTTTTTCTACAAAGGGCACTCAGTGGCCGCAGTGACCAGCTGGGTGGAGGATTTGGAAGCAGAACCTACAAGTTCCAGGTGACCTCGCTGCTCTGTGTCTTTTGGGCCAGTAACACCGTCAGCTGGGTGGAGGGTTTGCAGCAGAATCGAAAAGTTCTAGATGACCTTGCTGCTCTGTGGGATTCAGAAACTACAAGTTCCAGGTGACCTTGCTGCTCTGTGGGGTACAGATCCTGCTGATGTAACAGCTCACATGCTGCAACAGAACACTGCTGATGTCTGGTGACATGGCCTCTGCAGTGAGAGACTGAGGGAGAGGGAGAAAGAGAGAGAGAGAAGAGGGAGAGACAGAAAGAGAAGGCTAGAGAGAAGAGGAAGAGACAGACACAGAAAGAAAGAGACTTACCAGTAGAGAGAGCATCTGCAGCATGGTGATCTGGGCATTGCACAGGTACGCCAGGAAATAGATGAAGCCGACACACCCAGCCAGTAGCCGAAGCACGTGCCGATGGCCGTACCCATCAGGGTGCCCTCTCTCTGTAGGAGCAGACCCACAGGTACATGCAGGTTACAGAGCCAAGGACACAAATGGACACACTGGACTAGTTCTACAAGAGCAAGATAACACGGGCGCCTGTGACTGTGTCCATGAGAGTACCCCATCTCCCCCCCATCACTGTTTCAGAACAAAACCCAGGACAGACCACATTTAACAAAAAAAAAATCATGCCAAAAAAACAGCATGGCTGTATCTAGTAAGTTCGCCTCTCTTTTCCTCACTGTGTGCAGCATTAAGAGTGACTCAAAGAGACAAAATGACAATCAAATCAAAAGCCTGTGCTGATGTGCTGATTCACTGGCTCATACACTAGCACACAGCTAAATCATGAGGTCATATCCTCAGCAGGGAGTGCTAATCACAAATCCACCTGTAGAGGGAGCATCTGAGTATAAAGTGATCTGTGTTTGGACATAGTGGAAAAGATTTAAAAATCCCAAATTCTTTGAATAACACAAACAGTAGACTTTGAAATAGTTGCTGAACCATCTGCTATCTTCTGTCTGGTGTCAGGCCTCTTAATGATGAGCTGCAGTATGGATACAACTACACAAAACACCAACAAGTTCATCCTTAATATCATCTCACATAGGTCAGGTGAGACTGTCTGATACACAGTCACCATAATGTCTCCAGTCTGGTGCCAGATATTATGTTATGATTTACTACACGGCTCTTTATAATGCTGTAGAATCCCCCATTCACTTCAAGGGCACTTCCCAATGTTCTCCGGTCTGATATTCCTTGATAACGGTCCATTGCTAAGTTAAACAGACCATTTTCCCAATGTTCTCCGGTCTGATATTTTATCCATTGCTAAGTTAAACAGACCATTTTCCCAATGTTCTCCGGTCTGATATTCCTTGATAATGGTCCGTTGCTAAGTTAAACAGACCAGTTTCCCAGTGTTCTCCGGTCTGATATTTCTTGATAACGGTCCGCTAAGTTGCTAAAGTTAAACAGACCAGTTTCAAGGAAAGTGAACCATAACGTTCCCATAACCAGTCAGCTGATCTGTTGAAGTTAACAGTGTGAAAGCTAATATCTATCTTAATCATTAAAATGGCTATAAATGCAATGATGTCAATGCTTCATTGTCATGTTAGTGATGTCTTCAGCCGTGTGGCCGTGTACTCGGTGGGATAATGTTCTGTGACGTGATCATCATGGAATAACCCCTGACAGCGTGATGCAGCCCGACGCGGAGCGGAACCCTATCTCTTCCATATATGTAGTATATGACGTTACTACACAGGGGGGCAGCCATGGCCTACTGGTTAGGACTTTGGGCTTATAACTGAAGGGTTTCTGGTTTGAACCCCGACCGGTGGACCATGGCTATAGTGTCCTTGAGCAAGACACCCAACCCCTCACTGCTCCCCGGCTAGAGCGGGCAGCCAACTGCTCTGGGTTAGTGTGTACTTCACTTTACCGTGCCCTATGTGTGTTTCGCTAATTCACGATTGGGTTAAATTCAGAGACCATATTTCCCTCACAAGATCAAAATATACATTTATTTATATTTATATACATGTAAATATATATAATATAAAATATATATAAATATAAAGTATAAATTATTATTATTATAAAGGAATAAGGAGGACAGATGATCATCTGGACCTAAACGCTAAATGAACTCTCCATCATCATCATCATCTCTGAGTGACAGACAGACAGACAGCACAGGTAAGGACAGGTGAGTGTCTCACAATGACGGTGCCAGACGTCTTCATGCCGTGCAGCAGGATGGCCACCAGAGTGAACACCAGCATCATGGGTCCATACAGCTCCCCCGCCACTTTCTGCCAGAGACACACACACACACACACACACACACCCCAACATTATGGGTCTGTACAGCTCCCCTGTCATTTCCTGTCAGACATTCACTGCTCACATTAACCACATGCCCACTGTTCCATGAGCAATGCCTGGAGATCCTGCCTCACGAGTAAGACTGTGCAGTAGGACATTACAGGACATGCTGCCTAAGAGCCACCCATTGGTGCCTGGAGATCCTGCCTCATGAGTAAGACTGTGCAGTAGGACATTACAGGACATGCTGCCTAAGAGCCACCCATTGGTGCCTGGAGATCCTGCCTCATGAGTAAGACTGTGCAGTAGGACATTACAGGACATGCTGCCTAAGAGCCACCCATTGGTGCCTGGAGATCCTGCCTCAGAGTAAGACTGTGCAGTAGGATATTACAGGACATGCTGCCTAAGAGCCACCCATTGGTGCCTGGAGATCCTGCCTCACGAGTAAGACTGTGCAGTAGGATATTACAGGACATGCTGCCTAAGAGCCACCCATTGGTGCCTGGAGATCCTGCCTCACGAGTAAGACTGTGCAGTAGGACATTACAGGACATGCTGCCTAAGAGCCACCCATTGGTGCCTGGAGATCCTGCCTCATGAGTAAGACTGTGCAGTAGGATATTACAGGACATGCTGCCTAAGAGCCACCCATTGGTGCCTGGAGATCCTGCCTCATGAGTAAGACTGTGCAGTAGGAATTACAGGACATGCTGCCTAAGAGCCACCCATTGGTGCCTGGAGATCCTGCCTCATGAGTAAGACTGTGCAGTAGGAATTACAGGACATGCTGCCTAAGAGCCACCCATTGGTGCCTGGAGATCCTGCCTCATGAGTAAGACTGTGCAGTAGGACATTACAGGACATGCTGCCTAAGAGCCACCCATTGGTGCCTGGAGATCCTGCCTCACGAGTAAGACTGTGCAGTAGGACATTACAGGACATGCTGCCTAAGAGCCACCCATTGGTGCCTGGAGATCCTGCCTCATGAGTAAGACTGTGCAGTAGGATATTACAGGACATGCTGCCTAAGAGCCACCCATTGGTGCCTGGAGATCCTGCCTCATGAGTAAGACTGTGCAGTAGGACATTACAGGACATGCTGCCTAAGAGCCACCCATTGGTGCCTGGAGATCCTGCCTCATGAGTAAGACTGTGCAGTAGGATATTACAGGACATGCTGCCTAAGAGCCACCCATTGGTGCCTGGAGATCCTGCCTCATGAGTAAGACTGTGCAGTAGGATATTACAGGACATGCTGCCTAAGAGCCACCCATTGGTGCCTGGAGATCCTGCCTCATGAGTAAGACTGTGCAGTAGGATATTACAGGACATGCTGCCTAAGAGCCACCCATTGGTGCCTGGAGATCCTGCCTCATGAGTAAGACTGTGCAGTAGGACATTACAGGACATGCTGCCTAAGAGCCACCCATTGGTGCCTGGAGATCCTGCCTCATGAGTAAGACTGTGCAGTAGGATATTACAGGACATGCTGCCTAAGAGCCACCCATTGGTGCCTGGAGATCCTGCCTCACGAGTAAGACTGTGCAGTAGGATATTACAGGACATGCTGCCTAAGAGCCACCCATTGGTGCCTGGAGATCCTGCCTCATGAGTAAGACTGTGCAGTAGGATATTACAGGACATGCTGCCTAAGAGCCACCCATTGGTGCCTGGAGATCCTGCCTCACGAGTAAGACTGTGCAGTAGGATATTACAGGACATGCTGCCTAAGAGCCACCCATTGGTGCCTGGAGATCCTGCCTCACGAGTAAGACTGTGCAGTAGGATATTACAGGACATGCTGCCTAAGAGCCACCCATTGGTGCCTGGAGATCCTGCCTCACGAGTAAGACTGTGCAGTAGGACATTACAGGACATGCTGCCTAAGAGCCACCCATTGGTGCCTGGAGATCCTGCCTCATGAGTAAGACTGTGCAGTAGGATATTACAGGACATGCTGCCTAAGAGCCACCCATTGGTGCCTGGAGATCCTGCCTCACGAGTAAGACTGTGCAGTAGGACATTACAGGACATGCTGCCTAAGAGCCACCCATTGGTGCCTGGAGATCCTGCCTCATGAGTAAGACTGTGCAGTAGGATATTACAGGACATGCTGCCTAAGAGCCACCCATTGGTGCCTGGAGATCGTCTGCCTCATGAGTAAGACTGTGCAGTAGGACATTACAGGACATGCTGCCTAAGAGCCACCCATTGGTGCCTGGAGATCCTGCCTCATGAGTAAGACTGTGCAGTAGGATATTACAGGACATGCTGCCTAAGAGCCACCCATTGGTGCCTGGAGATCCTGCCTCATGAGTAAGACTGTGCAGTAGGATATTACAGGACATGCTGCCTAAGAGCCACCCATTGGTGCCTGGAGATCCTGCCTCATGAGTAAGACTGTGCAGTAGGACATTACAGGACATGCTGCCTAAGAGCCACCCATTGGTGCCTGGAGATCCTGCCTCACGAGTAAGACTGTGCAGTAGGACATTACAGGACATGCTGCCTAAGAGCCACCCATTGGTGCCTGGAGATCCTGCCTCATGAGTAAGACTGTGCAGTAGGATATTACAGGACATGCTGCCTAAGAGCCACCCATTGGTGCCTGGAGATCCTGCCTCACGAGTAAGACTGTGCAGTAGGATATTACAGGACATGCTGCCTAAGAGCCACCCATTGGTGCCTGGAGATCGTCTGCCTCACGAGTAAGACTGTGCAGTAGGATATTACAGGACATGCTGCCTAAGAGCCACCCATTGGTGCCTGGAGATCCTGCCTTACGAGTAAGACTGTGCAGTAGGATATTACAGGACATGCTGCCTAAGAGCCACCCATTGGTGCCTGGAGATCCTGCCTCACGAGTAAGACTGTGCAGTAGGATATTACAGGACATGCTGCCTAAGAGCCACCCATTGGTGCCTGGAGATCCTGCCTCATGAGTAAGACTGTGCAGTAGGATATTACAGGACATGCTGCCTAAGAGCCACCCATTGGTGCCTGGAGATCCTGCCTCACGAGTAAGACTGTGCAGTAGGACATTACAGGACATGCTGCCTAAGAGCCACCCATTGGTGCCTGGAGATCCTGCCTCACGAGTAAGACTGTGCAGTAGGACATTACAGGACATGCTGCCTAAGAGCCACCCATTGGTGCCTGGAGATCCTGCCTCACGAGTAAGACTGTGCAGTAGGATATTACAGGACATGCTGCCTAAGAGCCACCCATTGGTGCCTGGAGATCCTGCCTCACGAGTAAGACTGTGCAGTAGGATATTACAGGACATGCTGCCTAAGAGCCACCCATTGGTGCCTGGAGATCCTGCCTCACGAGTAAGACTGTGCAGTAGGATATTACAGGACATGCTGCCTAAGAGCCACCCATTGGTGCCTGGAGATCCTGCCTCACGAGTAAGACTGTGCAGTAGGACATTACAGGACATGCTGCCTAAGAGCCACCCATTGGTGCCTGGAGATCCTGCCTCATGAGTAAGACTGTGCAGTAGGATATTACAGGACATGCTGCCTAAGAGCCACCCATTGGTGCCTGGAGATCCTGCCTCATGAGTAAGACTGTGCAGTAGGATATTACAGGACATGCTGCCTAAGAGCCACCCATTGGTGCCTGGAGATCCTGCCTCACGAGTAAGACTGTGCAGTAGGACATTACAGGACATGCTGCCTAAGAGCCACCCATTGGTGCCTGGAGATCGTCTGTCTCAAGAGTAAGACTGTGCAGGAGGATATTACAGGACGTGCTGCCTAAGAGCCACCCATTGGTGCCTGGAGATCCTGCCTTACGAGTAAGACTGTGCAGTAGGATATTACAGGACATGCTGCCTAAGAGCCACCCATTGGTGCCTGGAGATCCTGCCTCACGAGTAAGACTGTGCAGTAGGATATTACAGGACATGCTGCCTAAGAGCCACCCATTGGTGCCTGGAGATCCTGCCTCATGAGTAAGACTGTGCAGTAGGATATTACAGGACATGCTGCCTAAGAGCCACCCATTGGTGCCTGGAGATCCTGCCTCACGAGTAAGACTGTGCAGTAGGACATTACAGGACATGCTGCCTAAGAGCCACCCATTGGTGCCTGGGGATCCTGCCTCACGAGTAAGACTGTGCAGTAGGACATTACAGGACATGCTGCCTAAGAGCCACCCATTGGTGCCTGGAGATCCTGCCTCACGAGTAAGACTGTGCAGTAGGATATTACAGGACATGCTGCCTAAGAGCCACCCATTGGTGCCTGGAGATCCTGCCTCATGAGTAAGACTGTGCAGTAGGATATTACAGGACATGCTGCCTAAGAGCCACCCATTGGTGCCTGGAGATCCTGCCTCATGAGTAAGACTGTGCAGTAGGATATTACAGGACATGCTGCCTAAGAGCCACCCATTGGTGCCTGGAGATCCTGCCTCACGAGTAAGACTGTGCAGTAGGACATTACAGGACATGCTGCCTAAGAGCCACCCATTGGTGCCTGGAGATCCTGCCTCATGAGTAAGACTGTGCAGTAGGATATTACAGGACATGCTGCCTAAGAGCCACCCATTGGTGCCTGGAGATCCTGCCTCACGAGTAAGACTGTGCAGTAGGACATTACAGGACATGCTGCCTAAGAGCCACCCATTGGTGCCTGGAGATCCTGCCTCATGAGTAAGACTGTGCAGTAGGATATTACAGGACATGCTGCCTAAGAGCCACCCATTGGTGCCTGGAGATCCTGCCTCATGAGTAAGACTGTGCAGTAGGATATTACAGGACATGCTGCCTAAGAGCCACCCATTGGTGCCTGGAGATCCTGCCTCACGAGTAAGACTGTGCAGTAGGACATTACAGGACATGCTGCCTAAGAGCCACCCATTGGTGCCTGGAGATCCTGCCTCACGAGTAAGACTGTGCAGTAGGACATTACAGGACATGCTGCCTAAGAGCCACCCATTGGTGCCTGGAGATCCTGCCTCATGAGTAAGACTGTGCAGTAGGATATTACAGGACATGCTGCCTAAGAGCCACCCATTGGTGCCTGGAGATCCTGCCTCACGAGTAAGACTGTGCAGTAGGACATTACAGGACATGCTGCCTAAGAGCCACCCATTGGTGCCTGGAGATCGTCTGCCTCACGAGTAAGACTGTGCAGTAGGACATTACAGGACATGCTGCCTAAGAGCCACCCATTGGTGCCTGGAGATCGTCTGCCTCACGAGTAAGACTGTGCAGTAGGACATTACAGGACATGCTGCCTAAGAGCCACCCATTGGTGCCTGGAGATCGTCTGCCTCACGAGTAAGACTGTGCAGTAGGACATTACAGGACATGCTGCCTAAGAGCCACCCATTGGTGCCTGGAGATCCTGCCTCATGAGTAAGACTGTGCAGTAGGACATTACAGGACATGCTGCCTAAGAGCCACCCATTGGTGCCTGGAGATCGTCTGCCTCACGAGTAAGACTGTGCAGTAGGACATTACAGGACATGCTGCCTAAGAGCCACCCATTGGTGCCTGGAGATCGTCTGCCTCACGAGTAAGACTGTGCAGTAGGACATTACAGGACATGCTGCCTAAGAGCCACCCATTGGTGCCTGGAGATCGTCTGCCTCACGAGTAAGACTGTGCAGTAGGATATTACAGGACATGCTGCCTAAGAGCCACCCATTGGTGCCTGGAGATCGTCTGCCTCACGAGTAAGACTGTGCAGTAGGACATTACAGGACATGCTGCCTAAGAGCCACCCATTGGTGCCTGGAGATCCTGCCTCATGAGTAAGACTGTGCAGTAGGATATTACAAGACATGCTGCCTAAGAGCCACCCATTGGTGCCTGGAGATCCTGCCTCATGAGTAAGACTGTGCAGTAGGATATTACAAGACATGCTGCCTAAGAGCCACCCATTGGTGCCTGGAGATCCTGCCTTACGAGTAAGACTGTGCAGTAGGATATTACAGGCAGGGGTGCCGCCAGGGGGGGGACTTAGGATGATTCCAAGGGCCTGTCACTGATAGGGGCCCTAGAGAACATTTTAATATTATAATCAATGTTTGGGAGGCCCAAAATAATTTCTGTCATAGGGCCCAAAATTTCTAGCGGGCCGCTGATTACAGGACATGCTGCCTAAGAGCCTCAGATTGTTGCACAAAATGCTATTACTCCACCACCACCAGAGAGTTGGTAGAAAATCTCACCTGAGGGAAGTTGATCATTTTGACAGGAATGAGAGACTCGATTAGCCTATAGGGAACAGATTTTAAGAATGAGGTTGTGATTAACATACAAATGCATGTGAGTAACAATATAAACAAAAATAAATATCACATCACTCTCTGACTGCAGATAACAGCAAAGCTTCTCAGTATCTAGTCTGCCAGTCTCTCTACTGATGTGCTATATGACCTATTTGAGATGTCCATGTCACTCAGTATAAATGCACTGGAAGAATCTCACCTGTTGCGGACTTGAATGGGCTCCACATCAAAGTAGGGTCTGAGGATGTCTATGTTGGCATACAGGTTGAAAGCCTTGGAGGCGTGACGTTTCCCTGCTCTCCAAACCTGCGGAAGACAACAGCACAACAGACACAGACAGACAGACACAGACACACACACACACACACGAAACACAGACCAGGCATGCTGGTTGGTTTGGACTTCTCTGGGAACAGTAAAATCACACAAAGGAACCTCTCTATAACTGTGAGAATGCTCTCGACTTACTTCCAGAAAGAAACAACCCAGCAGAACTGACAGCACTTCAACAGGGACTTTACCCAGACCGACTGAAAGTATGTCTCCAATGAGTGTTTTCTCAGGCTGTTTAAGTTGTTACGTTTCGTTTCGTACGTTTCTACGTTTAGTCATGAAACAGCAATGTATATGCCCACGTAAATGAGTCAACATTAATGTCACATACGTAAGTATACAAAACCCATTATGTAGTGAACTACTTATTTTATGGCCTGAATGACTGTGCAATGTATATTAAATATAAATAAACCAGAGGAATACATAAAGGATAGGAGAAAAGTGTAGTAAAAAAGCAATGTGTATAAGCACAGTAAACATGTGTGTGTGATGCTTATGTGATGCTGTGATGTGATGCACCACATGTGATGCTTATGTGATGTGAGATGTCATATGGTATTCATATCTCCAATCCCATGCTTTATCTCCCTATGAAGCCCTATGTCACCCGACGACCGCTTCGCTCCTCTAAGGAACGTTTTCTAGCATGGCCAACACCTTGTGCAGGTCAATCCAGACTCTTCTCATATCTGGTTCCGCACTGGTGGAATGACCTCCCAAGTGCTACCAGATCAACTCATACCCTCTTCACCTTCAAGAAACTCGTGAAGACCCAGCTCTTCCTAGAATATCTCCTGGCATAAATTTTGAGAATGCACATAATAATTTAATTTCTCTGCACTGTATTACACTATTGCACTTTCAACTTAAAATAGTGCAGATTCTATGTTAGCAATATGCACTCCTTGTTAGTTCTTTCATTGTGTTGTAGCCTGAATGTTATCCTCTTTTGTAAGTCGCTTTGGATAAAAGCGTCTGCTAAATGCCTAAATGTAAATGTAAATCTCCCATCCCTATGTGAGACTGAGAGACTGGGGTGTTATCCTCAGATGTGTGCTGGCCAGCGCCCCCTCCAGTGCCCAGCAGGTAAGACAGTCTTCCTCACCTCATCCGCCACCTGTCTGCCCAGCTGGCCCTTCAGACCCTTCATGCCCAGAAACTCCCCGTCCTCTCCGCCGTCCTCCTCGGCCGCAGCCGCCTCTGCCGCCACCTCCTCCTCCTCCCTCATGCGCTGGTGCATCTCTCCCATGTCCTCGAAGCTGGAGCCCGACGTGTCGTCCATGTTCTCCATGTCAATCACCGCAGAACCGCTGCCCTGTGAGGCAGGAGAACATCACTTAGATAAATAAATACATTCTTTTCACATTTACATTTATGCATGTTGGCAGTCAGAGCACTACGAAGGACACTGCATTACGATGCTCCAGATGGCTTGGATAGGTGCTAAGGATGGAGTCGTGTTAAGATGGACACCACCAGGCAAAAGAAAACCTGGGCGACCCCAATCACCTGGCGCAGGACTGTGACACAGGAACTTCCAAAGAGGTTGTGGTGAGCAGTACAACATGCTGCTGAGGACTATGCGATGGAAAACACTCACTGAAGCCTTATGTCCCACAGGGGACGAAGAGGAGTAAGTAATTAAGTCACTTTTAACAAACCCGTTCATGCAAAGATGCTTTTTTTCCTCCGACCATCTCGTTTCAGGTGAGTCTCCCTTAGAGCAATTTACGGTTAAGCGCCTTGCTCAAGGGCACAGTGGTGACAGCATTTCTTAATGGACCAATGGGATAATCATACTCGCATATCACTCCAAAGACACATCTAGGTAGGCATACCGTCTAACATAAACAACATAACTGTTCGCATAACTGCAGATAGCCAACGGCTGGGAAGCAGTCAGGTCAAACCAGATCTCACTAAGTGTATTCTATGGATCATCAGCTACTGATGTAAACATCCGCACCTCTGAAAGCAGGTGAGCAAGGTACGTCCGGGAACCTTTCGCTCAAGATCTTATTTACCTAATGGTTAAGAATTGCCAGCACATCCTGACAGTTCTGATCAGCTGACTATGCCATCGTGAACTATAACGCTACACATAAGCAGAACAATGCTAACCGTGTGCAATTATCATAGCAAGTAAACTGCATCGTACGTCACTGACACCAATCTTTCTAGCAAGCTAGCTGGTTAGCAACCCTTGCCACTTAGTCTGAAATGAACGTTGAGATTTCAGGTTTGGCTCACAATGTGAAACGGGGACGTGTAAGACTGTGAACAACACATTGAACTGTCATTCGTAGAAAAACACGATCAAAGCAAGCAGCAACATGACAACGTTAGCTTAATGTTACCTGGATAAGGTTGTCATCAAAAGCGCCCCACGGTTCCGTGTTCGTGTTTTTGTTTCCCTCGGACGCCGACATCTTCTCAAACTACAGACCTCCTTATTGGTAACTGATTAACTACAATAGATATATTTCTAATCACTGAACAAATGGCTTAACATATTGAAAGCAAATCAAATCAGCATAACAAGCAATCCTTGTGAATGCTACACAGACTTTATGGGCACCTCCACTTCCACACAGTTTCACCAAAATGCTATGCGTGGCCATCTGACGTAGACCTGGAAAATTCTCGCGATAGGAAAACTTACAGCGCCCTCGTGTGTTTGCGGCAAGGATTTTTATCCTTCATGAAAAAAAATCACACTAACGCTGTTATAAGCTAGGTAATAACACTAAATATGATCATAGCTGAATTTGGTTAGTGAGCATGGCTCGCAAACAAATGCACAAACAAGACATGCTTTAAAAGGTGATTAAGCTTTTTATACAGTCTATGTGATTAAGTCACTGGAACAGGTCAAGTCTCAACAACCTATTACCCATGATGCCATTTGTAGTTCTGGGATTTTGTAATGAGCGCAATGTACAACCAAAGCCCTGGGAAAACACACTTGCGCAATAAACACATTAAGAACAGGCTGAGTCTGAATGAATACATGTGTGACTGGGTATAGAACTGGCTGACCTTAAGCAGGACGGGCCAGTTTATGTTCCATCCATGTAAATACAGAAGGCTTTTACAGTTGTGTGCTTGACTTCCTGCTCTCTACTCTCCTGTGTCTTCTCAGAGCTCTACCTCCATTGCAAAGAGTGCTGTTATTGGGCTCGTTTGACATGGCTGGCAGGCTGGCTGTCTATCTTAAAGCAATGCGTTTCTGGGGGGTAATGAGACTTTTTCATTGAACTTAGTTAGTTCTTGCAGCATGGGCCCAGTAAAAAGTCCTGCACGGTTAGCCACCCAGTCATGCTGAACGAGCCTTTTTTTAAATTATGGTATAGAGGAAGTGAGTGAGCAGCTTAAAATAGGTTATATCTGAAGGCCTGACCTGACCTTGGCTAATAACATCCATTCACTGCATATCAGTGAGGTATTGTAGGTTTACAGCACTCCACAGAAAGGTGCATTTATTTGAGTGAAATACTGCATGAAATTCACTCACTTCTGAGCAATGTGGTACCAGAGCCATCTTTCCAAGTAACTTATAGGCCTATGCTTTCTGCAATTTGATGTCCAAACCGGAGTATCTCAGGAAGAGCTTCTTCGCTCAGGGCTTTTACAACATGAAGTAAGCTCCATTTGAACTGAAGACATCATTGTGTGATTACTTTTATCTACTTGCACAGTCAGTAGGGTGCCAGTTAACATATTACTACAAGTTGTAGGGCTTCTTCGTTTATGACTGTTGTGTGACAAATAAAAGTAACTTGATCTTCAACTTCATAAGAGGGCCACTACCTTCATTCATCCGCAAGGTGTCAGCATTGAACTCAGAGTTTGCGCGGCCTTAGAGCGTGACAGGCCTGTGGGAGTGAAAGGAATGCTACGTGATGACGTATCTCTCTTACGTGAACTTTCCACGCTGTCCCACGCCTGACATCGAGCGCGACAGGGGATTTTGCCGGTAGCTGAGTCTTTACCTTTTCGAAAAAGAAAAAACCTAATGATTTCTAAATCCAAGCTGTCACGCAAAGGCTCTAGGTAAGTCATCAAAGTTGATGAGTATTTGAGTAATGAGCGGTAACGTTGTTTTCTGTTATTGGTCATGAAATTAAGTAACGTCAACTTTAGTTAGCTGGAGGCTATCTTGATAATAATCTGTATTAATGTAATGTGGCTCACTTGAAAATCCTGTATATTTTTAAATGATTAGAAGTCGATGTTATTACAATTAGTTAACGTCAACGGTCGACTTGTTTTAATGGGCATTCTGGTGCTGGTTAGTCACCGAAAATCACCAGAAAAGGTTTAGCCACCTGGTTAGTTACTGCAAATGCTGGCTGAACCAACCTAGCGTTACGAAGTGCATCGTTCGTCAAGGGGGATTAACGACAGACGACCTTTGTGTGTGGTGCAAAGCAATGCAATGCAACGCAGTGCAATGCAGTGCAAAAGATGGCTCGATATTGCATTTGCATGAAATCTCTCCTAGTTCGCAGTAAAAATTGCTTTTATCGCGAGGTAATATTTGCGTTAACATTTCTGTGCATCCCTTTTGCAGTTGAACGTTAGCCGAAAAACGTTAAAAGCCATTATCCACAGTGAAAGTAGAGATTGGACTACGCTGTTTGAAAGAAACTTAATTGCTGAAATATTACCGGCACGAATTGTTTACCTCTTTATTTCAGTGTTAAGTACCAAATGTACCTGCAGATTGAATTTATTGTAGTTGTATTAAGTGGCTACAACACACAGGAAGATATATTTTCACATCCATGTGGCTAACGATACCCTAGTAATTTGGTCAGCTGATTTATCACTTTTAAAGCCAAGATACATAGTAATTTGTATGTGGCGAGAAAGTATGTAGCTATATCCAAAGTCTTGGCACCTAAATAAAAAGTTCCCTGGATGGTCTGGATCATCTAACCAGTCTGTAAAGCTTAAGCATTAAAAGATTAATATTATCGCATCCTTTAACACGATGTGTAAGAACACAATAATGGATGGAAGTGCTTTTTCTGGTGTTTGATGCTGGTATGATCATCACTGAGCAATGCAACGTTAGCGGTCCATTTCCTGGACGAGAAAGGGGAGATTAGATCTATTTCTGATGACATTACACAACAAAGTCAGCTCAGAACTACAAACAAAGCCTTTGTGACTTTCTAAGCAGGTTAGTTGTCGCAAAGAAAGGAACTTGGAGGCAGTAATGAGGAAATTGCCCGATTCTCTGTTGTCACTGGAAAGCCACGGCTGTTCTTGCTACCCATGCGGGCACTGGCAGCCTCCCTTGTGTGCCCCCCCCCTCCCGCATATGTGTACGTGCGGAAAGCGATAGCGATGGTGGAGGCTTCTGCTGGCTGCGTCACTGCCCATGACGTCGCAGTGAGCTGAGGGGTTGTCGACTGATAAAATCATGAAAGCCAAAATCTAGTGTTCAGTGTTTTGTTTTATGAGGAACAAGTCAACACAACAGGACTCGCAGTATTCGCTGATCGTTATTACTCTCAACAAGACGAGGTATGACAAAATAACATGGTTTTAGTCCAGAGCTAAAGCGCTGTCTGCAGTTAGCAAGCTAGTTGTATGGCCACCATTTTATCAGCTGGGTTTACACAACAGCCGTGAGTTGAGAGCCATGCTAACAAATACCGCTGCCAAGGACGGTAGTTAAAATGTACAGATACAACTTGACATCCCTGTGTACTCAAAGTTGTTGATGTCAGCATCATAAATTATTCGTTTGTTTTCAAACCGTGTTTTCTTACACGTTAAGAAATTCTGCCGGCTAAGTTGGAAAATTGTGCTGCCAAGCTAGGTAATAGCAGTAACGTTACAACAAAGGTTCTGCAGCAGACTATAGTTGTTTTTACCGACCGGTAAACTCTTTAACCTTGAAATAAAGGCATACATTTTCTAATCATGTAAAGCAAGTTCGCATTTTGTCTTGGATGTTTTGTCAGCAATGCGCTTTGTGCTTCTTTCTGGAGATAGCGGGACTTTCAAGGTCAGGAAAAGAAGTGTAGGATTCGGATAGAATTAGCGATCTATTAGACAGAAGCGAAGCTTTGCGTGAATCTTTACCCATTTTACATGCCACCCTTTTGCAGTATTAATTTCTGGCTTATCTGTATCGATTGACCTTGTTTTTGCAAACATAGAGTGGCATGTATCACCCTAAGCAGCCTGCTTCTCCGGCTCTACTAATCTCTCATGATAAGGAATATCATTCACAGCAGCTTGTTGGCCGTATGTTTGCTATTTGGGTAGAGATGGTACAGAGCATATTTGCTGTGTTCCTTTTGGCATTTGATGTTGCCTAAGGGCATGTCCACACAACACCTGAGGGTATTGAACTGACCTTGGACGTTATAAAAGAGACTTGTTTCATGATGAGTGATTGCTCCAGCAGAGAGGGAAAGTGGCCTTCACTTCCCCAGCCGTTTGTTGGGAAATCTCTTCTGCAAGGCCTCCCTTGTGTAAGAGCCAAAAAGGAGTTCAGTCACAAAGGTTCAAGTTGTGTGCCTACAATTGTGAATTCAAGATCGGTTTCCATTTTCTTTTTAACAGGATGCACCTATGTAATATATCATAGTGTTAATGTTGATGGGAAGGCTTGGCCTGAGCAGTTGAAGTAAGTAGGAAGGTAGAAAGGCTACTGGTCCAGTCACAGTGCCCCTTGGGTCAGTATTCACCCCTGGGAAGGTAGGAAGGCTACTTGGTTGTGTTTCCCAAAACCATAGTTGCTAACTTTAAATTAAGTTAGCAATTTGGTTGGTTGCACTGCAATTTCTCATTGCCAACCAACTAAGTTGCTAACTGGTTAGCAGCTATGGATTGGTAAATGCACCTTGCCCCAGTTGCAGTGTCCTTTCCTTGGCTCAGTATTTACCCCGTGGGGGGCCTTATCGGCCTCCAGCTCCCTTGTACAGTCTGCTTGGACTTTATCAGCCGCAGGCACAGTGTATGGGCCAAAGTTTGCCTCATTAGTACATGCAGTTTGCTGAGAGGTGAACTCTGTTCCCGTTCGGCAATCCGCACAGCTTTAAGTTCTCATAATGTCTGAAATATTTCTTCTGGAGCCGACGTCAGATGTTGAGCATGTAATACGGTTTAGCCGTCCTGTGTTCAGGCATCTGAAAGGCTCGCGTGACGTTTTGGTAGTTTGGCCACATCACATCACAGGTGCCTGAGAGGGCCACAGCCAAGCCCCTGACCTCGGGGTTTTGCAGTGGACAAAAGGGTTTTGTTGTAGAGGCCGAAACTCCTTTGGGATTGGTGGGCCGTGTGTGAGAGAGAGACCGGTCACCCTCATGGCTTTTATGATCAGAATGAGTCGCACATTCATACACTAAACAAAAAGCCCGAACGCAGCAACTGGACTGAGCTGGCCCAGAACTGTGAGGACCAGACCTGATCCTGCTGCAAGCCACTGGGCTAGAGCAAAAGACCGTCTTGTGTGTGTGTGTGTGTGTGGGCTTGTGCGTGCGTGCGTGCGTGCGTGCGTCCGTGTGTGTATGTATATGTATGTATGTATGATTGTGTGATTGTGTGTGTGTATGTGTGATTGTGTGTATATATGTGTGTGTGCTTTTGTGTGTGTGTGTATGTATGTGTGCTTGTGTGTGTGTGCACGCCCGTGTGCGCCCCTAGGGTCTGCATGTGAGGGGAGTCATGTGATTGGCCCGCTCTGTCACTCCCCGCCCCTCCTCGGCTGTGTATAGTTGCTTTCTTGGAAATCTGGCTCATGTGTTTGCTACCCTTGGACCCCCCCGACTCAGACCAGGCTCACCCGAGCTGCAGCAGGAGCAGGAACGTGCTGGTGGCCTGTGATATTTATGGCACCTGTGTGAATGTCTGCGTGCGTGCGTGCGTGTGTGCGTGCGTGTGTGTGTGTGTGTGAGAGGGGGTGAGTTTGTGCCTGACACTTGAAACTGTCTACCAGACCTGCCATGCTTTTGGTTTCCGATCCAGACTCAGGGTTGGCTGGGGATAATAAAAGGAAGTTGAATATGGTATTTCCTGTTAGCTGTGCCATGACAGCGCTGTGGCCTGAGGCCCCTCTGGAGCCTCCCCTCTTGCCCTGCCCCGTCGAAAACACCACACACACATTCATGCCTTCACTGGAATAGGTAGTGAAACTTGAACCGGCAGAATTCCTTCGTTCATGTCTTTCCTTGACGTGAAAGACAGGCCTTCTGGTAGACAAAGAGCTGAGGAGGTGAACAAAGGTTGCATCGCACGCACACACATGCACATGCATGCACGCACACAAACAGTCACCTGCTCTGTGGAAAGTTTCAGAAAGTTAATAGAGTGGACTGAAAGTCCCCATGGTTAAAATAAAGCACCCAATATATCTGTGAAAGTGAAAGTAGAAGTTGGAGGCATAGATGTGGTTTTTTGGATGAATTCCTAACACAGGGAGCACGTGGACACAACCACACAAGTGTTTTTGTTTTGGTTTGTCTGAACTTTTTGATTGGAAAATTTATTTGTGCAATATCTCACTGGATCATCTCTTTGTGTGTGTGTGTGTGTGTGTAGGATGTCCGGTGAGGAGAGGGAGAAGAGTGCACTGAAGCAGTGTACACAGGCTCGTGCCCAGCTGGATGAGGCCATTGCTGGTGTGATGAAGGCTGAGGCCCAGCTTAAGGACAACTCCAGAGAGGTAAACATACTCACACACACATACTTCTCACTCTCTCTCACACACACTTTTGTTCACTGTTTCTCTAAACTAAATGTCCAAGACGAAAAAAAAAACATGCTTAGATGTTGGTCATTATGGCTGATGCTGTAGTCACACATAAACTGCCCAAACACACACCACACCACACACAGAGACACACACACACACACACACACACACACACACACACCACACCACACACAGAGACACAAACACAATTAAACACACACACCACACACACACACACACACATACACATACTGCAGAGACGGGAGTGAATATGTAGATGTGCACTTGTTCAGTCTTACATGCACACATGTCCACAAACACATAAACACCAACCAGACACATCAGCACTTTGATCTCTGCTGGGGTTTTACAGGAGTTGGTGTCAGAGGCAATAACTAGTCCATATAGTCTTATGGGGCATATCTGCCATGTGTTAGAGGTAGTTTAGGGTGTTCTTTATTTCCCAGTTTTACACACACACACACACACACACACACATATGACTGATAAGTTTACCAGTCAGTCCCATTTGTTTTCCTCTGTCGCCTCGCTGACACCGTGTCTGCTCAGACCTGTCTGCTTGTCTTCAGTGTGTGTGTGTGTGTGTGTGTGTGTGTGTGTGTGTGTGTGTGTGTGTGTGTGTGTGTGTGTGTGTGTGTGTGGTGTGGAGCTCTTTGCCTAATCTTCCCGTCTTTAAGAGGGCGAAGCAACAGCAGCTTGTGTGTAAGCCCAGAGCATGATGAGACACACTCCTGCTGTGCTGACAGGTGCCCATTACTGGCTCACACACACCACCGCTGCCATTGTGGAAGGTGGTGCCCACAGCAGTGTGTGTATGGGTGTGTTTGTGTGTGTAAAGTGGTGCCCACAGTGTGTTTGAATGGGTGTGTGGGGTGTTGTTGACCTTGACTCAGTTAATTATTACTGTTAACACAGTGTTGTGGTCATGGGGGTGCGTGTGGGAGGGGGTGTGTGGGGAAACGTGACCAGAAGGATGGGTGCCCCCACCCCCCCCAGGGGTGATATAAAGAGACAACAATGATGAGGAGACTCAGAGTGGAATCTGTGTCTCTGCCGGGCTCTACAGTACTCCTGCACTCAGGCTGCTCTTCTTGACTGGACTGTGAATGCTACTGTACTCTTGATTAGCCGAGGGCTAACACACCTGAGATCAGAGTCAGGATACGTTTGGTCACAGCACACAGAGCAGGTAAGATGGGGTGCGGACTCAGAGTGTAACCTGTGTTTCTTCTGGGCCCTATACTACTGTACGTTACTCAAGACGCCTCTGCTCTGGAGTCTCCCTGACTCTTATGAAGCCAAGGACTAACACACTGTCTGTGTCAGGACTCGATCCGTCATAACACACAGAACAGGTAGTGGCAGCTTTGGAGGAAGGTGAGCTAAAGTTTAAATAGATGACCACTGGCGACGGTGCTTCAGATGTAGGGATTTGTTTTCTAGGGTGTGTGTGTGTTTGTTGTCCTTTACAGCTAGGAGATTAATGACCTGCTCAGACTAAAAGCAATCAGGGTCAAGTGGTCTGCAGGCTGTGTCTTGGTCAGAGGGTTTGTGTGTGTGTGTGTGTGAAACTCATCTCTCACCCCCCCTCTCTCTCCCCAGGTGAAGTCTCAGCTGCACACCTGTATCAGCCGTCACCTGGAGTTCCTGCGCTCTCGCGAGGTGTGGTTGCGGGAGCAGATCGACCTGGTGGAGCAGCTTAAAGCCGAGGCTCTGCAGCACCAGCTACAACAGCTCTACTGGGTCAGTCCAACACACACACACACACACACACACACACATACTGCAGCACCAGCTACAACAGCTCTACTGGGTCAGTCCAACACACACACACACACACACACACACACACACATACTGCAGCACCAGCTACAACAGCTCTACTGGGTCAGTCGTACACACACACACATACTGCAGCACCAGCTGCAACTGCTCTACTGGGTCAGTCTAACACACACACACAAACTGCTGTTGTGCTGGATCAGACACACACACACACACACACACACACACACACACACTTGTACAGGCAGCACTACTACACTCTAGACTACTAGCACAACTTTTGTAGTTTTGGTATTGTGTGTGTTTGGGGAAGGGCAGGGTGGTCTGTTTGTTTGTTTGTGTGCGATTCTAAAGTGGAACTAGAAATGCCAGTGTCTGGACCTCAGCCCATTGTGTGGTTTTGTGGTGTGAGAGATGGAAAAGGAAGTTTCCAGAAACCAACACAAAGTATCATTAGTGGTTACAGTCACACCAGCTGGGATCACCAGCAAACTTATCAGATCTCGGTTTCTGTTTGATGTTTGTGTCTTTGTTTGGAGGTGTGTGTGTGTTTGTTTGTGTGTGTGTGTGTGTGTGTTAGAGGGAGCCCCACTGACGTGCGTTGTCCCTTGTCTCCTGCAGCTTAGGGGACAGTTTGACATCCTGATCCATCAGCTGGAGAACTCTCACAACAACCACGACCTGGCTAACCAGCTCACCAGCTGCCTGGACAAGTAAGTGTGTGTGTGTGAGAGAGGGGGAGAGAGAGAGAGGGAGAGAGAGATGTGGTTGGGGAGGGGGTCACATGTTTGGATGTATGATGTAGACTCTGGCAGAGGGTGTGTGCTTGTCTGACAAAGTTTGTGTGTGTGTGTATGTTTGTGTGTGTGTGTGTATTTGAGTCATCTGTGTAAATGATGATGCCTCAGCTGTGATTAGAGACAATGTGGAGCCCCTAATATAAGGGGCACTGGCCTTGTCTATGTAGACACACAGCTCCTAATGGATTGCAAACACGCTGTGTGTGTGTGTGTGTGTGTGTGTGTTTGTGTGTCTGTATATCTGTGTGTGTGTGTCTGAGTGACCAGGACAAATGTGTCCTGGAATTTGGAATAGACAACAGCATCAGTAGATCCAGAGGCTGTTTCCAGTTAGTAGTGCTCCTAATGCATTGCAAACATGCTGTGTGTGTGTGTGTGTGAGTGTGAGTGTGTGTGTGTGTGTGTGAGCAAGCGAGCCTTAATGAATAGCATCTAGGGGCTGTTTCCAGTTAGTAGCGCTGCCTCTCAGGGCTGGGCTGGGGGTGGGTAGGCTTCCCATTGGTCCAGTGGAGGGCTTGTGTGTGTTTATGTGTGTAGGTTCCGATTGGTCCATCTTTGGTTCAGTTGGGGCGGAGAAGGGGTATGCAGGTGCCGATTGGTTCAACAGAGGGAGTTGAGTGAGGGTGGGATCTGATTGGACCGTCTGATTGTCAGGACGGGTTGGGGTGTGCAGGTTCTGATTGGACCTGCTACGTTTCATCAGCTAATAGTGGACTCTTGGGGTCCATTTGGTGCCAGGATCCTGTGCTGAGGTTCTGTAGGGAAGGAAGGCAGCAGTCTGGAGACCCGGTAGCCTCTGTAGTATTGATGAAGGTATATGTACACGTGTTCCCAGTAGCCTTGTACTAACAACAAGTGTGTGTGTGTGTTTGTTTGTAGGATGTCATCTCTAAATCTGAGTCCAGAGGAAACCCCAGAGATGAGTTTTCAGGCGGACGCTAAAACCCTGCGCCAAGCCATCACCTCCTTTGGGACCATCAACACACAGGTGCGCACACACACACACACACACTTGTGGCCAAATACAGACATGAGGGTTGAGTGTATGTTGTGACTGCCACACCAACCTGCCTGTGGCTGTGCAGTTAGTGGGTGTCAATCATTGGCAAAGAAGCACTTCTGGTCTGGAGTTCTGAAATAAATCCATAGCTGATGGTATACAGAACGACAGTGTGTAATAAAATGGCACAGTGGGTGAATCCTAATATCCTCCCTGAATCCTAAGCCCAGAGCCCTTAGAGACTTGACTTGCATGAATCAGCCAAGAATAAAGTTAATTCACACTATTTCAGTCTGGCAGGGAGAAGATGGCAGGTAGATTGCGTGTGTGTGATGTCTCGTTTGAGGTCAGTAGTAATAGTTGTGTGTGTGTGTGTGTGTGTGAGTGTGTGTGAGCCCTGCTGTGAGGGGTCAGGGCCTTAGGGTGCTGATGGCAGATGTTCCTCTGCTAATTCCCTCTAAATGCAGGTTGAGCTCTTAAGCTGCGGCTGGGCACAGGCGTCCCATGTTCCACACAACCAAGGGTCAAACACTCTTACTCTGCCAACGCTGGAAGAACTAGTACGCTAATAATTCTAACCATCGTGTCTCTCTCTCTCTCTCTCTCTCTCTCTCTCTCTCTCTCTCTCTCTCTCCCCCTCTCCCTCGCTCTCTCTCTCCCTCTCTCCCCCTCTCCCTCGCTCTCTCTCTCCCTCTCTCCCTCCCTCCCCCTATCCATCCATCAGAAGGAGGCCTCTGTGGTGTCCTCTCCCCCCTCTCTGAGGTCTAGCTCAATGGAGAGGCCTTGGCTGCAGCAGAACTGCCCTGTGGCTGCTAAGAAACAAGTGAGTCAGACACACACACACACACACACACACACACACACACATTCTCTCAAGCCATAACACAGAAATATAGATGCACACAGTACTCCTGAAAGGCATCACATGCGCATGTAAATAGAGAAATGTTTGTAAATACATGTTTACACAACAAACATGCACACTCACAAGCTATAATACAGAAACATACACACACACACACACACCAAACATAGACAGGCACATACAAATAGGCTTTACACATATAAAGACATAAACATCACATACATTACACACACACACACACACACACACACACACAAAACCACATTAGAGCCCATGCGTTTGCACTCCCTGCTCCATGTTGTCACATGTTTCCATGTGTCATGTCAGACTGTGTGTGCGTGTGTGTGTGTCTGTGTGGGTGTAACCCGACCTTTTTTTCATCCTCCTCAGAAGGTGGAGGTTGAGTGCAGCACACCTCTGGCTGACTGGCTCCTGGGCAACAGGCCAGTGACAAACACTCCCATTGGATTCCACTTTAGTAAGAACACACAGGATTGGCTGGTCGTCCCCAAAGAACAGCCCCAGGTGAGATTTGATTGGACCCTCCTCTGCTGCTTGTAAAAAAAACACACACAAACAGACACGCACACAGACAGACACAGTTTTTTCTGAACACAAAGCACAGAGGCACTTAAGTTATGTGACTGACGTAGGGTTATTGTCCTGATCACAATGCTCTCTAATGGGAGGCCTTTAGTTCCGTTTGGCTTAAGAACTAAATCACACAAGGAAGGTGTTCGGGAAACCCAGTGGAGGAAGCAACAGCTCTTGCATTCCTGTCTGTCGGGGCAGTTTCTGTAGAGGAAGTTCTCTTCTCCTGTGGCCAGGTTTGGCTTCCTCTAATCTCAGTCCTGTCATCACCAGAGGGGAGTTTTCACAAGGTGCCCAGAGTCATAAGATTACGCTAATATTCAGGGCAGTTCCACAGAAAAATGACTTTTTGTCCCGTCCATTACCGCAAAAAAATGCCACTGTGTTTGTATGACGAGAGTGATTACATGAAATATTGTGTGCATTACAGTCAAAAATAGCAAATGCTCAAATTCAGTGTCGTCCTTCACCCCATACGACACCATGGCTTTTCATTGCCCTCATGGACGTGAAGGTTCATTTCCTGTGGAATCGCCCTGATTTTCTGTTCTTTGAGAAAGAGTGGGAGTAAAGTTCTGTTTCAGGCTACAGACATTTCTACACCAGTTTGACATCAAAGATGTAGAGTTAGAGAGTGGCCTGGAATGTGCATGGAGCGTAGTTTTCTGACCCAGTATTTTTGTCCCTCTTCTCTCTCCGTAGCAGCCCAGCTACCCCCTGACGACCTTTGACTTCCAGAGAGCCTGGGGCCAGCTGAAGGACCTGGAGACGTGGCTTCTGCGGGAGAAAGCACCAATGAGAGAGCGCTCCACCAGCATGTCCAGCTCCAGCTCTGCCTTCTCTATCGAGAAGATCGACGAGTCGGACTTCAACTTGACGGGCGATGAGGAAGAGGATGATTCAGAGACCAAAGGCTCCGCCCCCGCCTCTTCCGAGGAGCTCAGTGATTGGCTGATCATGCCCGTTCCCAAGGCGACGGGCGCGAGTGATGCTGACCGCTGGAAGGCGGTGTTCAAGCCCTTCCAGGAGCGCTTTGCGTCCAGCGAGTGGCTCCCTGGCTCCGCCTCCAACTGCGGTTCCTGCTGTGGCAGCAGCCCCGTGGCCACCACCCCTGCCTTCGAGATCGAGAATCTGGGCAACCTCAAGTGCCTCAAGACGCCCCCGACCTCCGCAAACGCCACGCCGCCGCTTCCACCGCCACGACCCCCGTGGCCACGCCCAAGACCCCCGCCGCGGCCGTGGAGCTGTGGCTGCAGCGAGCGTCCAGCGCCCAGGTGGAGCAGGCCTGCCGCGCCAATGAGCCGTGCGCAAACTTCGCCCGGTGCGTGTGCGACGACAACTGCGGCCACGAGGCTCTCGCCGCCTGGCTGTTAAAACAGGAGGGCCGTGACAAGAACGGCGTGAAGAACAACGGCGGCGGCACGGAGAAGAACGACAAGAACGTCCTCTACCCCCACCAGCAGCAGGAGCAGAAGGTCCACGCCATCCTGGAGGCCTGGCTGCACCCGGGCAGGAGCGCCGGCACGCCTTCGGGAGCGTCCAACGGCTCCGCAACCGTCGCCACGGCGTCCCTCTCATCCCTGTCAAGCTGGGTGCGCCCACGCTGCTCCTCCCCTGCCCCCTCGTCGGCCTCCAGCCAGGAGGAGAAGGCCAGCCGTGAGGAGCGGAGCAGCTCCCCCTTCAAAGCCCGCACAGAGAGCCCCTTCCACACGCCCCTCAAGCCTGACGCCTGGGTGCTGCCCAGCAAGACCAGCACCTCCACCCCCACCCCCACCCCTCAGGCACAGGACTCACCCAGCAGCACAGACCCAGAGGAGGACAAATGGCTCCTACGCAAGAAGGCTCAAGCACAGGTCAGTCTTCTGAAAGCTCTCCCATGTCCTAATGTCCTCCTCCATTAACACCAGACCACTTTTAACAATGACCATAGCCTGATGACCTGCCTTTTTCTACACTAGACCACTGTGGCTTAAAGTCCTGCCTTTTTCTACACTAGACCACTGTGGCTTAAAGTCCTGCCTTTTTCTACACTAGACCACTGTGGCTTAAAGTCCTGCCTTTTCAGCACAGTGGACCTTTGCCTGCAGTCGGACATTTTACTGCCTGTTTCCATTCCTTCATCCCAGACTGTCCCATAAGTTCAGTGCTCTTTACTGCAGCAGTGCAGGCAGTGCCCATCATCTACTGATGGTCTGAACCAGCAGAGGCGCCATGAGGGGCTACTAGAGCTGCCTTATCAGCTTTTACTCAGGTTATTACTCCAGTCAGTGAAGGATCTGATAGGAGGCTAATGAGTGTGTGTGTGTGTGTGTGTGTGGTGTGTGTGTGTGGGTGTGTGTGTGTGTGGGTGGGTGGCTCTGAGTTAATGAGTTTGCTTATTTGTGTGTTTACAGGAAAGATTAGCCCTGCCAACAGTATGTGACCTGTTCTCCTGTATGAAGCTCAGTGGAGACAAAGAGAAATGGCTTCATCAAGCTCCTATACAGGTGGGTACTCACACACACACACACACACACACACACACACACACAGCAGTGTGCAGATCTTTATGTGTAAATATCCTTTTCCAGTGATGTGGTGTTGGCATGAATGAGTCGTATTGCAGTGCTGTCCTGACCCCCTCCTCCTCTGGTTCTGTGTTTGCCTGCAGATGTGAAGACGTGGGAGTAGCGTCTAAGATAGTGTTTTCTATTTTCAATTCCTCGCTGGTGATCTGAGGAGCCACTAAATCGCTGATCGTTGAATTGCACAAACGCACCAATCTGCCATCGATTCTAGCCTTTCCTACCACTGGTGTGTGTGTGTGTGTGTGTGTGTGTGTGGTGTGTGTGTGTGTGTGTGTGTGTGTGTGTGTGTGTGTGTGTGTGTGTGTGTGTGTGTGTGTGGTGGCCTGCAGCCAGCCCATGACCTTCAACCTCTCAAGCCCCCCAGGATGCCACAGGATCCGACGCCGTGTGATTGTCCGTCTTCCTAGAACATGCCAACCCAGTTGCACCATGGGAATTCTGCTTCTTCTGTTCTCTCTGCCTCTTGTTGTGTCATCACTACCTTGACCTTCGTTATTATTATTATTATTACTATTATTATTATTACTATTTACTTTCTGTCTTTGAGTCTTTAAGTTTATGGTATGAGGTGGAGTTATTGAGTTATTATGGTATGAGGTGGAGTTTGGCTTATGGCCCCTAAATGATTGGCACCTCACTGGCAGCCATGATGAGTTGTATTGGACCCAATCCAGAGGACCTGAGCCCTCTTTTAGTGTTCCAGTAGAATTAGTGGGAGGGGAAGAACAGGGGCTTTGATAAGGGGGGGGGGGGGGGGGCTATAATAAATATATTTATTTTACTGAAACCCAAAGGAGGACCTTGAGACTGAGACACAGGCGTGTGCGTGCATGTGTGTGCGCACTCACTTAACCATCAGGACCCAGGAGTTTTTTTTTGTTGTTTTTGAGACTTTTTATGAAATCCAACCTCAAGATGGGCATTTTGACATTTCAAGAGTGTGAAGCGGTATGTTTTGCAGCAGTAATGCACTGGAGTGAGCTAAACTAGCCCAGTTAGCATGCTAATGAGCCAGGCTAGCCCAGTTAGCGTGCTAATGAACCAAGCTAGCCCAGTTAGCATGCTAATGAGCCAGGCTAGCCCAGTTAGCATGCTTATGAAGCTCAGACATTAGATGCTAAAGGAAACACACCTACGCCATGGTGCTGCTAGTCAGGTAGCCTCCGTGAGCAATGCAGGTAGTTAAGAATTGAACCAGATCACACACATACACACACACACACCTTTCTGTGCCTGTTAATTGTTGTGCTGTTTGGAGCGACTGAAAACAAGAGTGCACATGTAATGTGTGTTTCCAGAATGGAATGCAGTCAGAAACACACAGATTAGATCCAGCTTCATGTGTTGTTTTATGTGTGTGTTTGCACAGATGTATGCGAGTATGTTAGCCATGTCTGTATGTAGTCAGTGGTGCAAAACATGATCCCTACCCTCCTGTCCCTTGGGACGCTCTTCAGATGGACGCTTGGCTTAAAGACTGCTTGCAGTGGGGCAAAATATCCACCATGTTATCTAGTACTTATCAAATTGAGAAATGTGTGTTAACCACTGAGATCTCTTATCTGTGCTTTGGCTGTACCTCAAGTAGAGCTCCATGATGCCTGACCTGTGTTTATCTGAGCAACAGCAACTCTTCCATGCACTTAGAATCTAATGGACTTGGGGGGGGGAAAGGAGCCTCCATCCTGATGCACGCCTCACTTAGGCACTGTTGCAGCCTTTTCACCTTCAAACAGTCTTTGTGTAAGACCAACCTGGGACCGTAAGATGGCTGTCTCGGTGTGTCCTATGTTCTGGAGGGCATCACTAAACGCATCCCCAGGGGTGTAGCATATAAACCTAATCTGCTCTCTTTCTCTCACGCTTTTTTTTTTCTTTTTCAAATTTTAACTTGAATTCCTGTTTGGTTTTTGCTTCTCATTTCTCTGTGCTCTCACACCTGTATCATATCCAACTCCTAATAAAAAAAAACTAAACTGAAGCTATTTGGGTTTGACTCTGTGTGTGTACAGTTCCCCCCCTCTCTTCTGCTTCTGAGGTTCTGAAAATCACTCAGGCAAGCAGTATTATGAAGCTGAGACTGGGGACGGGTCCTGGGGTAGGAGTGTGTGAGTGTGTGTTTTGGGGGGGTGGGTAGGGGTGAGTCAGCATGTAGAAGATGGGTTAGGTGGGGGGGTTTGTGGGTCACAATTGACACTGTACTGTAGCACAAACCCAAACTCATTTCTAGTGATGACAAAGTTGGTGCTTTAACATTGGCCCTGAGCCACATCTGTAAAACAACATAAAGTCAGTGCCTTATTAACACTGACCCTGAGTGCATAACTTCCATCTGCACACACCACTGGTCTACACTTGTCCTGTTAGCTGGAGCCTGTTTATTTCATATTCCTGTATCCAATCACGTGACACTGTCTTCAAACTTGCACCACAGGGAGACGAGACCCAAGTCAACTTCTGTAAACAGCCAGCCGCTCTCATGAGCAGCACACGTCAAATGAGCAGGAGGGGGAAACTGTGAGGGGGGGGGGGTCATAACAGGTCCAAAGGCACCAAATATGCTTCCTCGTCATCTGGTCATGTTCATTAGTGGAAACCTCAAGGACTTCACAGTCTACAAGCCAGGCTCCAGGTGACATACATCACGTATGTAGGTCAAACTCAAGATGAACCGTGTGCACACACCTCTGGCTATGGGCTGCTTGAGGTCAAGGTCGTGAAAGGTGTGAAAACAAAATAATAAAAGCACACGGTCGTCTCCAGTCACGTGCTGGAGAAGCAATGGAAACACCATCAAGATGGAAACTGAAAGAACTGCATTGCAGCACTGCACTGCACTAATACCACCTACACACACACTCAGGGGTGACACTAGGATTTTTGGGCCCCCCAAACATTGATTAGAATATTGAAATGTACTCAGGGGCTCCCTGTCAGAGCCAGGCCCTTAGAATCATCATGACTCCTCCTCCGGCAGCTCCCTTGCCCATACTGCACTGCCTGTTGCCATTGCCATGTAGGTGGCCAGTCAGGCCAACTTTGCCAAAGATAGATGAATCCCCTGGCTGAGGTGAGATGGAAAGAGAACAGGAATAACAAAGGGGGCTGGTCAGGGATGATTATGGATACATCTTTAAACTGAGGATTAAACTAACTTATCTATTGTCACTGCTGTTGTTTTCTGTGAAGACCAGGGTGTGTTTCCATTCCAGCCATTGCTCTTCTCAAAGAGTGGGACAAACACCCTGGAATTATTATTCATTACAGGGATGAAGCTCATGTGGAACTCAACTCGGTTTAGTAACAGGCCAGGGCACAGCACCAACTGCACAACAACCACCCCCCCAAAAAAACAATACTCGAGGCCCAGTTGGAGAAAACTACCTACTTGTGTTTTTTTGACCAAATCTGTGCCCCAGCTACAGATCTGTGCTTTTAGCAGTTCTGAAACAGTGTATGACATCTACAGTTCTACTTTTACTAAGATTCTTCACCTGCTCAGCGTTTCTCATGAGAGTCAAGCTGGGATTGTAAGATCTCTAGTGATGGCTTTCCCTCATGGGTCAGGCGGGTTGACCTGCCAGTCCCGTGCCAGCAGCCCGCCTGGCACCAGCTCCTGTGCCCTTTCACCCCGTCACTGCCAGCTCTTGTCCTGTTGATGGGGGTCAAACTATGGACACGCCCACAGGTGAAGGTGCCCACAGGTGATAACTCCGCTATCATTGACGGTCTCACTTATTGCCTTCATGACTTCAGCATTTTTCCAAGGGGAACTGATTAAAGGCCTCAGCAAGATTTGTGCTTTATTCTTCATGATCACTCACTCACTCACACACACACACACACACACTCACACAGACGTCAGGGTGTTTATGGCTACAGCAATTCCCCCATGGTGAGCTAATTGAAACTTTATTCTTCATGAAGACCTGCCAATCAGCAGCCTGTTATCTGCAGTCTGAAGATTTATGGAGTCAATCTCCTGCAGTCACGTCCGGCCCGGGAGTTAAAGACAGGAAAGAAACACACACACACACACACACACACACACCACACACACACACACACACACACACACACACCACCACACACCACACACACACACCACACACACACACACACACACACACACACACACACACACACTTTGTTGGGTGACAAACTGCACAGTAATGACTTCTGTGGAGCACATGAGTTTTAATGGTCACGTTTGCCACGTTACGCTGGAGCGGAGCAGGAGACATCCATGACACTGACAGCTGCAAAGCCAGATGATTTCACCCCACCAAACAGCTGATTAAGACAACGCAATCAGGCTTGGGACAAACAACTTGGTCCAACAGTCCTTAAAGCAGACGTAAAGATCAAGATCATGGTCCAGCTTTGAGAAACAGTTAACTGATACATTTTCATTTCAGTAACCCAAGATCAATGACACCTTGAGGCTTCCTGCTCTCACTGAGTGTGCTTAGACAGTTAGAGATGACTAACTGCTCCTCAACAGAGGGCCTGCATTTAGAAAATGAACAGAAGCAAAGCAAAGCTTTAAATATCATTCTAGAAAGAAGTACAAAAAGACAGCAGAGTAAAGCCTAAAGACTTTGTTACTCAAATAAACACACACACACACACGCACGCACACACACACGCACTTGCATTTACCCTGCAGTTCTAGCCCTGAGAACTTTTAGTCCTGCAGAGAAATACACACCTGTTTGAATACACAGTGCAGCGTACGAGTGTGTGTGTGTGTGTGTGACCAGTATTGCCTGATCCTTTCTTAGGTGTTGGTAATACCGACGACTAGATACCCATTACTGAGACTTGCAGGGTCGTTCACACCAAGACAAGAGAAAGTATGTATCGCTTTGGTTCATTTGAATGACGTTGTCCGCATCACACACAATGACAGCAGCATGTCAGATGTGGGATCACTTTCCAAGGGATTTTGAGAAGTTGACAACCAATCAGAAAGCACTGAATTTTCCAGTGATTTTGAGAAGTAGACAACCAATCAGAAAGCACTGAATTTTCAACAGTACCTTCATGAGCAAAAGGTGGGACTCTGCTTATCGTTGGTCAATGTGGATGCAAATGTCGTCATGGTTACCGTTATCTATCCTGGTGTGAACGGCCCTTTCACTGAGACACACTAGTGCAGTTTGCTTATTGATGAGTGCAAAGATGAATCAAATCAATGTGCAGCTGTGAGCAGCGCTGCTCCTAGGAGCACCAGAGCCCCTTTGGTCCTCCAGTATCCCAGCCTCCTCGGGAGCTCAGTAGCGGCTGGCGGAGCTGCTGCCTTTCAGGTGCTCCCAGTTGTTATAGAGAGCATAGACCCCCGCCAGAGCCAGACCAGCCAGGGCACCACGGGCCGCACTCCGCAAACCACCTGCGAACAACACACACACACACACACACACACACACACACACACACACACACACACACACACACACAGACACAGACACAGACACAGACACACAGACACACAGACAGACAGACAGACAGACACACACACACACACACACACACAGACACAGACACACACAGACACACACACACACACACAGACACACAGACACACACACACACACACACAGAGAGAAAGGAGAACTGAATACTATACACAGTGATCTTTGGTGGAGTCCTGCAGCCTCAAGCTCAAAGTGTTTAGTTTTTGTTCTTCATTTGTCAGTCACTTTTTGACTAAAGGTCTCCTATTTACTCATGGAGCAGAGAGGAGGACCTCAAGGACCTCTCTACATCAAACAACAACTCTCTCACACACACACACACACACACACACACACACACACACACACACACACACACACACAGAGGCACAGACACAGAAACACATGCACCTCCAAAAGTAGGCAAGAAGACGGGAGTGTGCCAAGTAGGGGCTGAAGGGTGCCATGTTTTCACTGAACTACAACACACACACACACACACACACAACCCTGTCACCTTCTCCTTGCATAGGGGCCTTTAGAAGTAGAGGGTGCCATGCCCTGACGTGTGTGTGTGTGTGTGTGTGTGTGTGTGTGTGTGTGTGTGTGTGTGTGTGTGTGTGTGTGTGTGGGGAGTAGAGGGTGCCTGTAAGAGGAGAGGTGGGGTGAGGCCTGGGGGTTTGGAACAGATAAGGCTTCCTGAGTAGTGCTGCTCTGACCTCCACCCAAACACCACTGGCTCCTGATAACACACTTGTGAGGTCATACACACTCTCACTCACACTGCCACTAACACACACACACACTTGACTAACCTCATACATTTGCACAAGCACGCGCACACCCACACACATACACACACACACACAGCTCATACACACGCTCACTCACACAGCTGCTAACACACATGACGACACTGACATATATTATGAACACACACACACACACACAAACACACACTCAGCCCTGATAAAGGCAGAGGGAGAGCATTGACACAGAGGGAGCACGTCTCCTTCAGCTACAAGTTACAGTAGAGCTAAATTCCTTACTTACAGCCGTGCTGTAAATACACACACACACACACACACACACACACACTTACATACATCACACTTACATCAGCTCAAACAATAGATGACAACACACACACACGTTCTTCAGTATACACTTCATGTGGTTCCACCTTAATAAGGAGTCAATGTTCTGAATATTTCATCCAGCAGACTAAAGCAGCTTGAGGCTACCAAACACCGTGTGTGTGACCCAGGCTACCAAACACTGTGTGTGCGACCTAGGCTACCAAACACCGTGTGTGTGACCTAGGCTACCAAACCCTGTGTGTATATGACCTAGGCTACCAAACCCTGTGTGTATATGACCTAGGCTACCAAACCCTGTGTGTACCTGTGTATGCCTACCAAACCCTGTGTGAATATGACCTAGGCTACCAAACCCTGTGTGTATATGACCTAGGCTACCAAACCCTGTGTGTGTGTTCTAGAGGTGTTTTCAGGTGAATTAAACCATTTAGGGCCGGTGCATACACACACACGCAACTGCAACACAGAGCCTCATTGTAAGTTCACACACACCCCTCCCACATACCACACCCTAGCATCACAGGGCCTGCATCACAGGCCCGTCATCAAAACGAGACAGAACTTGTTTCTCTGTTAGAGTTCTACTGAGGCCTTCAGTCTCTCACACACATGCATATATACATACAAACATGAGTAACACACACACACACACACACACACACACACACACATACACTAGCAAGAAACATGCATTACCATATGCATATAAACACACAAATGTGCTCATGCTCACACACACACACAAAAACACATGCATATGTATACAAACACACAAATGTGCTCATGCTCACACACACTCTCACATGCACACACACACATACGTGGTCACACTCACACACTCTCACATGCGCACACACACACACACACACACACACACACACACACGGTCACACTCACACACTCTCACATGCACACACACACAAACACACAAATGTGCTCATGCTCACACACACTCTCACATGTAGACGCACAGACAAACGCACAAATGTGCTCACACTCACACACACACACTCACACACACACACACAAACACATTGATGTTACTTGGATCTTTGGTACACTGTTGACACAGCTGGGCAGCACTGTTCAAAACATCACTGATCTAAATAACAGGAATGACAATACAGACTTTGAACTGTTTATGTGTGTCTGTAGTGTACGTGTCTGAATGACTGAGTGTGTGTGTGTGTGTGTGTATGTATGTACGTGCAGGAAGGAGAGATAATAATATATTGACTGCTCCAGGTGCTGTGTGTGTGTGTGTGTGTGTGTGTGTGTAATCTGTGGAGGAGATATAATAATATTGACTTGTACAGTTGCTGAGTGTCAGGAATCAGTGTTATGAGTGGGCTAAAGGTTACTAGTAATAAAATGTTGTGGATGAGCTGAGGAGTGTGTGTGTGTGTGTGTGTGTGTGTGTGTGTGTGTGTGTGTGTGTGTGTGTGTGTGTTGTGTGTGTGTGTGTGTACGACTGGCCCCTAGGATATGTGAGTCTTTGCTGATCTGGCAAGACACGGGTCAACAGGTTCATTCCAGAAATAGGCACACACACAAAAACACGCATGCATGCACACACACACACACACACACACACACTTCAACTGTGAGACATCCTGCATGCATCCATCCCGTTATGCTCTTCAGTAACTTGGCCATCACCACAGGACTGCAATGTACATCACCACAGGACTGCACTGTACATCACCACAGGACTGCACTGGATGTCACCACAGGACTGCACTGGATGTCACCACAGGACTGCACTGGATATCACCACTGTAAAGGGTAAGCTGTAAGGTATAGTGCTTTTCTAGTCCTAGTCCTCCATTCCCACACCTCTGGCAGAGGCTGCCATGCCAGGTGTACTAGTGGCCAACCTGCCACTGGGAGCAATTTGGGGTTCAGTGTCTTGCTCAAGGACACTTCGATAGGGTCAGGCAGAGTGGGGCTCGAACCGGCAACCCTCCGGCTGCCTGCACCACCATCCCCCACTGCCCTATACGCACACATGTGCACACACACACAGACACCCCCCCTCCACACACACACACGGCATCTCTATTCTTAACTCGTAGTCTCCGTGCATTAGTTGCCCAACCCTGCTGCCATATCACACACACACACACGCCGCCGCTCTCTCTTCCCCCCTCCTCACTCTGTTACTCAACTTCAGCACACACACACCATCTCTATTCTCAGCTTGTTTCCAGCAGCCTGTCCTACACAGAATCTCTCACATGCACATGCACACACACACACACACACACACACACACACTCTACAGTCACTGAGCCTACAGAGGTTTACACACACACTCTGGCCCTTTACATAAGTGTTTGTGTGTGTGTGTGTGTGTGTGTGTCCGTCCATTCCTCTGTGTTGTCGTGAGGGGATCCCAGCTAGCCACCTGCCTCCTGTCCAAAAGCAACTTTGGACCTTCAAAAAGACGAGGCAGACCCAACCCAGACAGAATGTGCCGGGCCTCCTTACATAACCACAGGTAATAACAGGACCTCTTACTCTAGGTCGGCTCGGCTCCTAGACTCCTGCTAATCACATAAGGCTGAACAGAACTCAGTCGGCCTGTTCTCAGTCTTACAGACACCACACACATACACACACACACACACACACACACACACACTCAACTAGCCCAGACTGACTGACTGACTCTCTCTCTCTCTCTCTCTCTCTCACACACACACACACACACACACACACACACACACACACACACACACACACACACACACACACACACACACACACACACACACAGCATTCTGTTCAAATTGAACCTCCTCTCAAAACCCACCTTGTTAGACTGGTTATTGTACAATGAGTGCACACAGATTTACTAACTCAGTATTAAAAAGGCAATAATTAAGAGAATTAGACTATTAGACTATTATCATGATTAATATTATTCTGAATAACATAAAAGCATTAACTTGATAACAGGATTTTGAAATGATTACTCCAAATAATGCTGTCAGGGCCAGTTGGTCATGCTGGCTCTGTTGGATCTGCGGTTTTAAATGGGTGTGTTAAACTGCTGTCTGAGCTGGGGAGATGGATCTGCTGTGTTGGTGTAGTGTGTTAAACTGGTGTCTGGGCTGCTGTGTTGGTGTAGTGTGTTAAACTGGTGTCTGGGCTGCTGTGTTGCAATGGTGTGTTAAACTGGTGTCTGGGCTGCTGTCTTGGGGTGGTGTGTTAAACTGATGTCTGGGCTGGGGAGATGGATCTGTTGTGTTGGTGTAGTGTGTTAAACTGGTGTCTGGGCTGCTGTCTTGGGGTGGTGTGTTAAACGGATCCCTCAGCAGTGAGAAGAGGAAGGGGTCTCTGGGTTTCTCCTCACTTCCCCTTACTGTTTGGGGAAGGACAGCGTTTCTGCAGCCTCACGCTTCCTCCTGCAGTGCCGTCAGGAAATTGATTCTGCAAGCCCAGCTGTCCCACACGACCCAGATACTGAACTACACGTGACTGTACCAGCACAACGAAAGGGCCCGGCTATGCCCCTCTGACTTACTGGACCCAAAGAACAATAGAATCCACACTGGGCTGGACTGAACCGGACCAGCCTTCTCAACATATGGAATGCCTGACTAACTAAGCTAGGACTGGGAATGAGGGGTTAACTGCAGGATGCTACAGATTACGCAGCTGATCCACACACACCACACAGCAAACAGTAGTAGTCTACAGCTGATCCACACACACCACACACCACACAGTAGTAGCCTACAGCTGATCCCCAAGGACCAGATAGTGGGCATCAGAGAAGTTGTGCCAATGGTGTGGGCACAGAGTTTCTTTCTTTCTCTTCCTGTCCTGAATGATCTGACACATCTGGTGACTGACACACACACACACACACACACACACACACACGCACGCTGTAATCTTCATATCAACACACACTGTCATGGTTGCACTATCTGTGTGTTATGCAACACTGTGAGGCTGAGGCCAAAGTGGGATAAGGAGGAACATTTCATCAATCTCCCCATATAACATTAAGAGCTGCGACCCAATGTGGTGTGTGTGGACAGCAATGTGCACTACACGCCCCACACGCCTCTGTCCAACGGCCTCCAGACTGAGTGCACTACACGCCCCACACGCCTCTGTCCAACGGCCTCCAGACTGAGTGCACTACACGCCCCACACACCTCTGTCCAACGGCCTCCAGACTGAGTGCACTACACGCCTCACACACCTCTGTCCAACAGCCTCCAGACTGAGTGCACTACACGCCTCACACACCTCTGTCCAACAGCCTCCAGACTGAGTGCACTACACGCCTCACACACCTCTGTCCAACAGCCTCCAGACTGAGTGCACTACACGCCTCACACACCTCTGTCCAACAGCCTCCAGACTGAGTGCACTACACGCCCCACACGCCTCTGTCCAACAGCCTCCAGACTGACTGCACTACACGCCCCACACGCCCCTGTCCAACAGCCTCCAGACTGAGTGCACTACACGCCCCACACCCTCTGTCCAACAGCCTCCAGACTGAGTGCACTACACGCCCCACACTCCTCTGTCCAACAGCTCCAGAGTGAGTGCACTACACGCCCCACACGCCTCTGTCCAGACTGAGTGCACTACACGCCCCACATGCCCCTGTCCAACAGCCTCCAGACTGAGTGCACTACACGCCTCACACACCTCTGTCCAACTGCCTCCAGACTGAGTGCACTACACGCCCCACACCCCTCTGTCCAACAGCCTCCAGACTGAGTGCACTACACGCCCCACACGCCTCTGTCTAGACTGAGTGCACTACACGCCCCACACGCCCCTGTCCAACAGCCTCCAGACTGAGTGCACTACACGCCCCACACGCCCCTGTCCAACAGCCTCTAGACTGAGTGCACTACACGCCCCACACCCCTCTGTCCAACAGCCTCCAGACTGAGTGCACTACACGCCCCACATGCCCCTATCCAACAGCCTCCAGACTGAATGCACTACACGCCCCTGTCCAACAGCCTCCAGACTGAGTGCACTACATGCCCCACACGCCTCGGTCCATCAGCCTCCAGACTGAGTGGCTCATTCTAGTGTTACTCTGAGGTGTCAAAACTGTAACAGGTTCTCCGAAAAGAGGCACACAATGACACCACGGAATGGAACAGAGAGAACGTGGTGTGATCAAGTGTGTGTGTGTGTGTTTGTGGTGTGGTGTGATCAGACAGGCCATCCTAAGCTGCTGCCCTTAGCAACAAGGCACACTTCCACACTGAACACTTCCACACTCACAGGACCACTGCACTGCAGGTGTTATTCAGCCAGAGTGCAACTACTTCATGATGTGTGGTTCTTTAAGTAATATTACACGAGGGACAGTTATTACACCAACAGCTGTGGTTCAACACACTCAATCACAACAGGACCAAGCAGTGATATCAATGGCAGACAATCACTCCACCATAAGTACCATAAGTCCACCATAAAAACTACATAGTGTATACATGCTGGCTATTCACATTATATATTATATAACATACATACTGGCTATTTACTGCAGCTCTGTCAGTCAGAACAGAACTCAGCAAATCAGATGAGCACGTGAACCTAGAAGTCCCGCCTCTCTGGCCTTTCTCACCTGGTGATTTGTAGAGCAGACCTGTCATTGTCCCGGCAACCACAGTGTTGATGTCATCCTCTGCTCCCCTTGCTTTCTCAATGACCACTCCAAACACACTGTACAACAAGGCTACACACACACACACACACACACGCACACACGCACACACTGATGTTAAAGAAAACCATACAAAGTAATCACGAAAGCCCGACACAGTAACCTTATAAAGTTGATTATGCCACAAACACACACCCACAAACATGAGCTTAGTGAGTCAGACAGGTACTCTTACCCACAGAGCCCAGTTTGTTGGCCCATGTGGCACCCTGGCGGGACACCAGATTCAGGATCCTAGAAAACACACACACACACACACACACACACACACACACACACACACACACACACACACACACACACACACACACACACACACACACACACAGAGACACAGAGAGAGAGAGAAAGAAAAAAAACAAAGACCTCAGCTCAGAACAACTCCTTTCATTACACAAAGCATTCCACACTAGATTCTGCTTAAATGGGGCACAGTCTCTCTCTCTCACACACACACTCACACACACTCCTAAATAATCTCTCCACATGGTGGGTCACCCACACCAAGGATAGCCAAGTAGTGACACAGCATCAGCATCTAGTTTTAGAGAGATATGTGGAGACTTTTCCCTTCCATCTCTTTCCACCGTTTTTGCATGGGAGTTGAAACATACACGTGCACACACACACAAACAAACACACACACACACACACACACACACACACACACACACACACACACACACACACACACACACACACACACACACACACACACACACACAATGCGAGCACACAGTGACACAAACATAGTCTCTGGCCTGGTGCACTTGAACTACACCACATGGAGAGAATTTCTGTATGTGTGTGTGTGTGTATGTAGTGTGCGTCTGTGTGTGTGCAGTGTGTGTCTGTGTCTGTGTGTGTGCAGTGTGTGTGTGTGTGTGTAGTGTGTGTGCAGTGTGTACATCCCTGTCCATCTGCTGCTAGTGAGTTGCTCAGGTAAACAGCTAGGCAACAGCTTGAGTTCATGACCTGACCTTGCTGACCAAGGCCACAGAGCCACAGTGTAAGGGGCCCAGAGGGGCACTGTCCCCCCTGTTTACATGACCCATCCCTGACCAGCCAGTCAGCCTCATATTGGCACAGGTGTGTCTGGGCACAGGTCTGGCTGCAGTTGCACGAGTGAACACTGGCTTCGGTCCATATCTGTTGACTTGATTATTTCATTCGCATGGAAAGGAGCCATCAGGGCTCCCTGCCATTTTCAGACAAAATTTCTAAACTTTTCCATGACCCTGAAAGTTTTCAGGATTTTTTGGTCATACAAAAAATGTTGCATTTCATACCACAGGTTGCGGCTAATTATAAAATCTGTGATCTAAGATCTGGTCTCTCTCGCCATTGTACCATTCTATATGTGTAGTAACGACGTTTCAAATAACAGAAACACCAAGTTGTGTGTCAACATATAAACATAACAATAACATAAATCACACAGCCCATCTTCCTACCTTAAACTCCTTGGATATTATTGTGTGAAAGACTAAACTGTTCACAACTTAAATGATTTCAAAGGTCCTCTGTGCTGCCTTTACTTGTTTGTTTCTAGTCATTTGATCCTGATCTGCTATCTGATAGTGCCATCAACCTCTTCTAACAAGAGAACTGAACATTTGGTTGCACTAAACATTGACTGTACGATCATATTTCAGAGACAGAAATATATATTGGGTTTGTCCTCAGAGAATTGATGCAATACTTCAGAGACGCAGGCTTACAGTGACCCAAACATGAACAACCTCTGCCCCCTTGTGGTCAGTCTGAGTCACACAATAACACACCTTGCTCATACATCCAAACCTTGAAACTGGTTATGCTCTGACATGGAACAGTGGTGTGACAATCATATTTATGAACACACACACAAACAAACACACACACACACGCAAACAAGTTAACATTTGAAAACTCACTGCACGTTCCGTGGCTTGGACCATGCCATGTCCTTGGTCTCTGCTAACCCCATACGGAGTCCATTGAGTGATCCCAACAAAGCACCTGTGTGAGACACACACACACACACACACACACACACACACACACACACACACACACACACACACACACGTGTAGGTGTTACTACCATAGAGCATTAAACTGGTACTCTTCTGTCCTACCCTGTGACACCCAGTAAAAAACTGAGCTTAAAAAAAAATCTAAGTTTTGTGTTCCAAAAGGGTGTATGTCACAGGGGATGTAGAATCCTAAGACCTTTGAGGAATGTGACTTTAAGGAGCCTTTAGAAGGTTTCAGTGTTGAGCCTTTCTTCTCTTTGATAGATAGATAGATGGATAGATAGATATATAAGGATGCTGCACCCAGACAAGACTCCTAACCAACAATGAAAGGGTTTAGTAATGGCTGATTCTTAATGTCCCCACTAGCCCTACGCCCTTGAATCTTCAAGGACTTACTTCACTGCCATGAATCAGCCAATCACAACACTGACTCGTTACATTCTTGAGGGTTCAGCGTGTCTGGCTTAGTGGGGACAGTGATATTCAGCCACTGAACCCTGGAGGCATTACACACACAAAAACAAAGCTTGATTCGGATGATGTGTGATTCTCTCTTTGTCTGAAAGTGAGGTGAGAGGGACAGACTGATATATAGATAGTGAACTACCCCACCACCACCCCTTCACCCCCCATCACCTGACATGCAGCAGCTGCCGATAGTGAAGAAGGCTAGCTCAAAGCGCCCCCTCGTTTTGTTGGCACCAGTGGGCAGAATGAACTCATCCGTATCCTGCAGGACAGAGGCGAAAGATCAGAGTCCAGCCTTGAACACAGCACAGGGTCTGGAGGCTGGCCAAAGATCCTGCTTTATAACAACGCCATGACAAATCTTTCCATCAGTCAGGCTGAGGTGCAGAAATCAGTAGGATATACAGTGTTACAATTCAGATACACATACAGCCTAAGTAATTCTACACAACCTCTTCCTCAAAAACATAAAACTTGTTGCACTTCAAACAAACTAAAACAGTGTTATCAGAGTACCTGTTTATTCACAGACACCTACCTGTGTAAGGTATCGTGGATCTACATTCAAGTATGGCGACAGGGGACTCATACCTGTCACTGAAGGGATAACACATGTATTTACAACCTGATAAACGAACATGATCCACCAAAGTATAGACTACATTCCCCTTTTTACTACACAGGGATATGAAGTCTGAGTCTTACATGGTACACCAGCTAAATCCGTGTTGGAATACCCTGGAGTGGTCCCCCTGAGAAGTCCAGTTAGACCGCTTTTAGGTATTCCTTCTGATGCCGACGAGTTATCGTCCATCCTTGATATTTTTCCGTTAGCCAACCAACGTTAGCACTCCACTACCGTTCTAACGTTAGCACTGTTCCAATTACTTGCCAGCTCAATTACTATTATTGGTGCCGGCCAGCCACTTAAGATAAATCTTTTCTGATTACCTAAGGCTTGGCTATCAAGCTAACAAGGTCAGGGCAAAACCAATTGACCGCCGTCCCCTAACAATAACTAAAATGAAATTATACTGTGCAGATAAAATGATATGCTAAATCAATTACGTTGTTATTGCCACCAGATAATAACTTAGTGTGCCAAATAAGACTTGAATACTAAAGTGAGAATAGCAACTACTATTCAATTACGTGTGGCATAACGTTGCATATAATATAATCTTATTTAGCTATGTTGACACAGCCCGACGGCCTAACATGTTTCGGCTAGTAATGTGTTTTGAACATGTCTGACTGCCGTAAAGCAGTTGTAACAGTAAACGCCGTCAAATCTGCCTGGCGCGGGCACGGGCGTCCAGTCATCATTCATGCATTTAAAGAATACATATGCTCACTTTGGAAGTCTGTAATATCAACGCATATCATACTGTACGCCCATCAATACATATACAGTAAAACAAAGAGGGGTTTAGTGAATATTATTTTTAGGTTGTAGGGCATTTACAGCAGCTTTTGCGACAGCACGCGCATGCTTCTTTTACATTTGGCTGAATGCCCAATGACAAAGCAGCGCGAGCTGGCGCTGAAGATCCGTATGCCATACGGAAAAGCCGATGGCTGCTCAGGCCTCTTGGACGATTGTTTTCTTTTCGTTTTAAAATCAGCGGAGAAACACTAGGGCCGCAAAGAATTGATATTCGCGAAGACATCGGTTATGATCTGGCAGAGGTGCGGCAAAACCGAAACGACATAGATTTCTTCGAGGGCCAAGACAACAAATTTAAGGGCAGAACCACGGTAATTACATCGAATTTGTGGATTCTAGACCTCCAAGTGCCAAATGTCGTGAAATCGCTCAACATTTTACAGTAATCTTCCAAGCATCTTGTCAGATTCTCCGAAGGGAATTGTTAACTAGATGCCACAGCGTTCGGTCCCCGAATTCGTGATGAGTGTATTCATCCCAGCATGCTGACTTGATGGACAAACGATTACCTTTCACGATACATATATATTCTGTTTGTGTTTAATATATTGGTAATATATTCTAAATGTAGTCAAATGAACTCCATATTCGTAGTCCACTGCATTTCCTTGTTATCCGACGGGTGTAACAAAGAACCTTCATGCCAAATTTAACTACAAGAATGCCGTCATTTGTTGCAGACTGTTTCTCACAACCTAGTCATCGTCAGCAATAATCTAACTGTATGGTTGGAATGTGAATTGTCGTGTTTGTGAACACCGGTTCATGAAATAGGCCATCCATTATTGGTTCTTTATCACGCTGTTGGCGATTCTGTTGATTTAGATGAGTCGAAATAGTGGAAGTTTTACATTTAATGAATTTGGCGGTTGGCTTGCCCTGGCGTGTCGTTGAGAATTGACGGATGAGAGCATTGTGGTAGGCTACATTGTCAGTGTGTGATGATGAGCGCAAATTTATGGCGGGCCGATTGAATTGAGGCCCTATTATATCTCGCCACCCAGCTTATGACGAGTGTCTCTTCCGTTTCTTGCCGCGACAAGGTCAGAGTCTTTCATCGTAGACTAGATATGTCGCCGATCACATTGACTCATAAATGCAAATAAGATATTTTACTGGATGGCGAGTTGTTTTTCTCAAATGTAAGCAATTTTTGACGTGGGATTTTAGTGATCGGGCGGCCTCGGCTACAACAGCCCTTTTAATCCTTTCCCAGAATGCATTGTGCCTGTCTCGGGTCTTGCAATGTTGTATTTCCTGTTTATCGATGCATTGCTTTGTCTGATAAATTTTGGCACTAAATGCATCCGATTTGTCAAATATTGTGTTATTTCAGCTATAGGTGAGTGGATTAATAAGAATAACGTGTGAGATTCGTATTAGGAAGAAAGCCCGCATGCAGTCAGTTTGTGCGTCGCATCATCCCGCCTATGAGGAAACTGCCGACGTTTACATCATACAGGAGGCTGCCTCATGAATTATTTTGACCCAGGAAATTGTTGCTTTGAGGTGTATTAATAGTCGATTACTTATTTATTGGTTTGGAAACATATACTTTCGATCTACTGACGTTCCGGAGAATTCGTGCGAAGAATGCTTCATTTGAATGACGGTTTTAATGTAGGTCATGATGAATTTCGTCTGCACTCCTACGTCTGGCCGAACCGAATTGCGAGACGAAAATTGCGTTCATGAATGCTTGTCTCATGGAGAAGAAATTAGTTCATTAGCTTAGTTAATTATGAGTCATTCATTTAAGTAAACACAGCAACATTTCCAATTGTGCGGAGGTGGGACTGAATTCGATCCGAAATATGGAGTGAAACGTTAAATGATCAGTGACTTTACACTCTAAGTTAGTTTGAATTTATTTCCTAATTTGTTATTTTAGTGAGCACTTTTGTTTCATTGGTAACATTTTCTTCCAATGTTTGTCTCTTCTTCCCCAGAGTGTTGAGTATTTTGAACCAGTCAACTGTACCAAAGAAGACCCTCACAGACATATACATACACGCACATACACACACAGAGAAGCCCAGGGGCTAGCATTTAGCCGGCCTGATGGAGGACGCAGAGACGGAGCTGACGTCATCGGAGCCCGAAGCTCTGGGCGCGGACTTCATCACCGTGGAGCTGGACACCCAGCCCATTGAGTATGTGGTCAAGTGGGCAGAGGTCGGCTCAAAGTTCACCATCTCGTGTGTAAAGAAGGACTCGGAGGAGGGCTTTGTGCCCGGCGAGCTGAAGGCCGAGCCAGATGAGAGCTTCTTCGCCCACTACGAGTCGGTCTACCCAGAATGCATTGTGGAGGAGAGTGTGGAGGTGCCACTGCCAGATGAGGAGGACGAACAGGAGGACGGTAGCAGCGACTCGGACGACGACACAGAGCCCGGCATCAGCCAGCTGGGCCTCAACGACCCAGACGATGAGGTGATGGCGCCGCCTCGGTGGAGCGGAGGAGGAGGAGGAGGAGGAGGGGGAGGAAGGACCGGTACGCGGGCCCCAAAAGGCAGTGGCTCTCACGCCTGCCACGTGTGCGGCAAATGTTACAGCCACTCGTCCAGCTTGTCTCGCCACGTGCAGACGCATGGCAGGGGCGGAGCCAAAGCCATCGCTGCAGCGGCCGCGGCAGCTGCCGCCGCGCAAGCAGCAGCAGCCGCAGCCAATCAGCACAAGGACGAATACGGCAAGCCTGGCGAGGGCAAGAAGACACTGGTGTGCAACGTGTGCGGCGCACACTGCAACGGCAAGCGCCTGTTGGCCATCCACAAGAAGAGTCACAAGGCCAAGAGGCTGCACACATGCAACCTGTGCGGCAAGCACTTCAACCACAGCTCCAGCCTCTCACGCCACCGCCTCATCCACAAGGGCAAGGCCCGTCCCGGAGGAGCAGGCGGCGGGCCCAAAGGCTCCCGCGGGGCCCACCTGGCCCTCCCCGAGCTCAGCCTGGTGGCTCCCAGCATGGGCAAGCCCAAGAAGAGGCGCGGGGGCCGGGGAAGAGGCGGTGGCGGGGGCAGCAGTGGGGGCGTGGAGGTGACCATCGGTGGCGAGAGGCAGTATCAGTGCACGCAGTGCGACAAGGTCTTCAGGAACTCCACGCAGCTCTCCAAACACCAGGTGGCCCACGTGAGGCAGCTGCTCAACTCCTACACGCAGGACAGCAAGGACCCGCTGGCCAAGTCGTCCGACCTCAAGATCCGTCTGAAGCTGTGCTCGAGGGACAAGCCCAACTACTACACCCTCTGCAAGAAGAACAAGCGCTCCAAGGCGGCCGCCCGCGCTCGACTGGCGGCGGCCACCGCCGCAGCCGCCGCGCAGGCCCAGGTGCAGCCCCGGAGCCCGGACCCCGACCGCCCGTACGAGTGCCTCCATTGCGACAAGCGCTTCAGAAGCACGGCCAGCCTGGCGAGGCACGAGAACAGCCACGCGGGCGAGAAGCAGTACACGTGCGGCATCTGCCGCAAGAGCTTCGTGCGTCTGTCCAACCTGAAGCAGCACCAGCAGACGCACGCCACCGGCAAGCTCTACTCCTGCCTGCACTGTGGCAAGACTTTCGTCCACTCCTCCAGCTTCTCCCGGCATAAGAAGGTGCACTCGGCCGACCGGATCACCGCACAGGCCGGCAAACAGCGGCAGAGGAGCCGCCCCGTCATCGACGAAACCGCACCCCTGGAATCTGACTGTGAGTGAGAGGAGAACACCCCTCCCCCCTCCCCCAAAAGGTGCCCCAAAATGCCCCAGTACCCCTACCACTCTCCTCTTCTGCTCTCCACCTCCTTCTCTTCTGCAGCCAAGTGTGTGTGGGTCGGACTTTTGCAACACTGCTGACAGTTGAGAAGAGAAAGGAAAAAAACAAACAAAAAATCCTAGAATTGGTTCTTTTTCAGTTTTTCCCTTCACATTGACCCGACTTGTTGCTTGTTTATTTTATTTGATCTTTCAGTTGTTTCTGTTTTGGGACTTGAGTTGGCGTTTTGTGTTTTTCATTGTATTTTGGGTTGCGTCTGTGTGCGCCTCCTTAAACATGTGTCTGAACCCTACTCTTCTCCCCCATCCCACCATTTTAAACTTAAATCTTGCATAGCTTAGTGTGTGTGTGTGTGCGTGCGTGCGCGCGTGTGCGTGTGTGCGTGCGCGCGTGTGGTGTGTGTATGTATGTATGTGAGTGTGTGTCTGTCTGTGTGAGTGTGAGTTGGCCAGATAGCCATCATTGCAATTGAGAATAGATTTCCTTTTTGTAGACATTCCCTTTGTTACTCGGATCACTCTGGATGGTTAATTTATGTTAATTTAAGGATTGAATTTGAATTGCTCTGGTGTGCAGGGGGCTTGCTGCTCCTGATGAATATTATATTTACCCTAAAATTACCACCAGAATGTTAAAAAAGCAAAAAAAAAGAAAATAGACAAAAAAAAATGAGAGGGTGTAATGACTGCGTTTATTTATTTTTGATATGTATCTGAACGCTGCCCCTCACCCAATGAAGAACTCTTAGCATTCAGCCTTCAGGTTGCCAGTGGTTATGAGCAGCCTCTGAGGTGGGACGCGTTTGGGGTCAGGGCTCAGAGGTTCAAGGTCCGTATCGCGGTCCATTCTGGTCCAGTTTGCCAGTGACTGGGAACGCCCCTCCCTGAAACTCCCTCGTTTGTTTCTAGTGTGTGTAGCTTTCAGGCCATGCAGCGTCTTTGTGCTGGCCGCCCCCTTGACTGAGACCCGCTGCCCATCCCAAAGTCAAAGCGTTGAGTTCTGGAGGATGTTTTTGGAATCATTTTTGCTGTTTCATTTTTTCTGTCTTTGTCTGACTCTGCATCTCATCTATACAGTTTTTAAGCTAAAACACAAAGGTTTTTTTTTTGTTTTTTTTTCCCCCCCAGGACCGAAGGTCCCTGAGCCCCAAGTATCTGTTTCTGTCGGTTCTTTTTGAGTGTGAGGTTGCGGTTCCAGTTTCCGGTTCCGTCTTCAGTGCTTGGTTGGTTTGTCTAATCAATTGGCTCCTCCTCGGGCGAGAGGCTGTACAGTGGAATAAAATGGACTCTTGAGAACCTTTCCCTCCTCTCCTCCTCCTCATTTTCACAAGCGTCTGGTGTGAGTCTTCACCAGCCGACTCGATGCCAGTCGCTCTTGGACGCACGGTGGCTCCCCACATCTACTTACGAAAGAGAATAAAACTTTATTTTCTAGCAGTTATGTCCAAATATGAAATCCATTGTACCTGCACCAGGACTATACAGGACTCTGAATTTAATACTCTGCATATAGAGAAAATGTGATCATATATAAATATATATATATATTTGTGTGTGCATGATGACTTATACCATGAGAATATACATGAGAAGACTACATTAGTTTTTTCCCCCCCATTGGCTGTGTGTTGCAGAGAAGATGGGTGTGTTGAGGCGGGCCGTCAGGTGCCTGTTGCCCGCTGCGTGTACTCTGAGCGGCGACCTCGAGGAGAGCGCGAGGGATTTCAGATTTTCACAGGTGTTGCACTATTGTATTTATCGATGACAAAACGAACAAGCACTACATAGTTATGAATTGGAACGTGTGATCTGTGTGTGCGTGGCACAAGGACAGTGAAGATGGGGAGGAGATAAACGAACACACACACAAACGTTTAATCGGGCAGATCTTTAGCCTGCCCCCATTCAGCCCAGACCCTCCCCACTCCTTTTACCCTGCCACCCAGGAAAAAAAAAACACCTATGGGGTTCTCAAGTGCTCTCATCAGCTCTTCTTGTGTGTGAGTGTGTGTGTGTGTGACCAAAGCTTCCTGGAGCCACCGGCTGTATGTATGCGCAAGAAGGACAGTAACATCTTTCTGGGTTCTGCCATGTCCTGTTCCTGTATCTGCAGAAAGTGTTTTTCTACTAGTCTAGTCCATGTGTTGGTTCCGCTCGTTCTCCCGGGTTCTTCTGTTGTGGTTCTAAAGCCCTCTCTCCAGTGTTGCTCCTCCCATGGTTCTGTTCGGACACAGTGGCTCCCCTGCTGGCGGCGCTGTTATCCCCCCATACACCCCACCTCCCTCACCTGGATGAAACAGCGACACCCCCCCACCCCCACCCAAACCCCCAGAGAGGTGCACGATTTTGTATTGTGTTTTTCCATTAGAGTAAAATTGAGTTCTGTCATGCATTTTTGTAATAAACCATTGGTTGAAGAAGGATGTGATGTGTGTGTGAGTGTGTTTAAGTAAAATTGTCAGCTAGGTTTGGTTTTGTGGGTGATGAAAAGTTTTAACTCTGTGTGTGTGTGTGTGTGCGTGTGTGCGCGCGCATGCGCCCTGTGATGAGTCTCCTAATTCAGTCAGTAATCTGTATTTGCAGACAGGCAAATTGCCTCTGTCACGCCCAAGGCAGTCAGAGCTTCACTCTGCACACCCTTTGCTAAGTCTGGTTGCAGCCAGTGCCAACCTGAAGGTCTCCCATCTAAAGTAGGACCGTCTGAAAACAGGCCTCTATGGATGTGCAAGGGCAGTTCCCTGGAAAATGAGCAGTTTTCTTACACACATAACGGCAAGAAAACGCCTGTTATTGTATAATGTGAAACTTCATTACATGAAACTTGAGTGTTTGCTATTCTTGGCTGTAGAACTTGTGTGAAGAAATTGCACAAAACATTTCACGTAATCATTCACATCATGCAATGCTATGCCACACCATACTGTTTTATTGGCATATTGGACGAGCCAACGTGGCCATTCTCTGGAGTTACCCATACATGCCTATGCTTGTGCTCAGCATGTCAGGGAGTGGCTGAACGATTCTGAACTGATATGTCTGAGGCCTGGTCTCACCCAGTGCAAGGGACTATGGGATTGGTGTGGCGGTGAGTCCATGAACGCTCATACTCCCACAGGCTCCCGTTGGTCAGTTGTGTGCATGGTTCAGCTGTGTGTGTGTGTGTGTGTCATTCAGGGGCCACTTGCATACATAAACATTCATACATTTAGCAATCTACATCAATCCACATGTTTGCATGCATTTCCTACCTCTACATCTTCATCATTCTTTGTATTGTGTCAAAGCCAGTCTCCACCAGAGCACTGTAGGGCTAAGTGCCTTACTCAAGGGCATAACAGTGGCAGCTGATATTCAGGCCCACAGTTCTCAGGCCACTAGCATGCTAGCCAGGTTCCCCTGTTAACAGCTACGCTACTTCTACCCCAGTTACCCCACCTTCAAGAATATCTCCTGGCTTAAATTTTGAGAATGCACTTAACATCTTATACTTAATTTCTCTTTTATACTGCACTTTATATTACACTATTGCACTTTCAACTTAAAATAGTGCAGTTTTTATGTTAGCAATATGCACTCTCTGTTAGTTTCTTTCATTGTGTTGTAGCTTGAATGTTATCCTTTTTTGTCGCTTTGGATAAAAGCGTCTGCTAAATGCATAAAGGTAAATGTAGTTAAGGGGCACACAGGTTTTACCTTGACCTAAAGACCCAGCTGGCCTTAGGACCCTGCAGACCCCTGAGGAGCGATGCACTGTGTGAGGTGGCAACATCTCTCTGCCTCACCACTCACTCATCACATTGAAAAATCCTGAGCCTGCCTTTCATTTGTAAACTATACTTCATGCTAGCAGTTTATCCACTGACAGAAATGAACTTGTGTTTAAAATAGTTTATTGTAAGTCTGGTTGATAAGGTGATGATAACGTGATCAGTTGGTGAGGTAACGGGTCCTTCAGAGGTGCAGAGGCAGAAGGGCTTGAGAGGAAGGCTGGCGGTAAATTGCCTTGAGGTCGTATCTATATGGTCTTTTACCGATAAGGTCATATTATCCATGACCTTTGCTTACTTATAGCACAGAGCCAGCTGGGATCTCAGAGCCCTCTGCTGGTCAAGTACAGGTACTGCTATTTGCGTCTGGCTGTCCACATTACAAAAGCAAGATGGCAGATCTTTTCCTCAACTTCAACTTCAGCTTCTCTTCCATACGGCGGCAGGTTTTGTACACAGTCTTTTCTGTTATTATGTGTATGTGATGATATGAATTTTAATTGTAATACAAACATTTCATATTTCTAGCCTATAGAAACAACTCCACTCAGTTTTTGTGTGGTATTGGTAGTCATATGTAGGCCTTCTCAAGGCCATCACACACACAAGACACATTCCATTATCCTGATCTAAAATACTATAACTTGAATCTCTTCATACAAGAGGGTGGTGTGGTTGGTGCTGAACTTCACAGGAGATGTAAAAACCAAGAATCATCTCCAGTGGGAGGATGCGTTAGGGAGCTTCCAAATCTGATCCAGGACACCACAGCTGTGGCTCTCTGGGCGCTGACACATTGGACATCACAGCTGTGGCTCTCTGGACGCTGACACATTGGACCAGGTGTCTGTGTGGGGTAAGAAAGTTGGCCTTTGGCTTTGGCTGAGACAAAATGAGAAACCTAAACTAAAACCAGGTGAAGGTGGAGATAGATATGGGCATACTCTTGCACCACAGGAGAGTTTGCAGCCCACGCTAGACACATGCGGCCTCATGAACAGATGACTGTGGGAAGTTAAAATGTTGAGAGGAGTTCTGATTAAGGACATATTGACCATTTTCCAAGACAAAAGCCACACTATTACTTTTTGAAAAAAGAAAGTCATTTGCAGGCATCGGGTGGTTAGATGTTTTTAATGGAAAGGCCACAAAACCTCACGGTTCCTTTCAAACGAGCAGCTGCTTCCTTCCTGGTGCACACAGCTGAGCCCTTGCACTTCCCAGACCACGTCTTCACACACACACTAAACCTGCTTTTGACTTCACACTTGCTGTATCAACACAGCTTAAAGGTGCCTTAAAGGAGAAATCCAGTGCTATTCAATCCATAGCCTTGTTGAGGTCATGGGGTACTGTTGGTAGAAAAAAGGACAATAAAATTCAATACAACATAAAATATTGAACTGGCAGCTAACACTACTGAACTAAATGGGGCACAGAAACTCACTTTAAGTTTCATTTTCTCACGCCCCATTCAGTTAATATTAGCTTGTGTGCTATCCAGTCTGTGTTGGATCTCATTTTTTTATTCTTTTTCCTACAGACAGCACTCTGTGACCTGTAACAACAGGGCTATGGATTGATTCTATGGATAGCATCACGCCAGATGTGTCTGGATGTTGTTTGGGCTAGTATTGTTAATTTGTTTTTTTCTAAATCTGTGGGACTGATAAGGAGATATTTGAAAAAGGAAAGCAAGATCTGTGGAACACACTTCACTTCACTTCACTGTGTCGGTGTCGGTAGCACCCACAAACACACTTAAACATTGCATCATTTTATAACAGCAGAAAAAGCCTTCAGCTGTAGAAAATACTGCACAAATTCACTGATGTAGGGATATCACTGATTCATAGAACCATACACATGTAAACACACATATTTAAGCATACATATTTAAACACACATATTTAAGGCGTCATACTTATATGACTGCGTTATTGGGTGGCCACACAGTCACTTTGATGCTGTCATGAACCTTTCAAAGTTCTGCATCTGTGTCTGTACCACAGCACCAGCACACAACAGCAGACACTGGTTAGTGTGGCACTAATCTACCCACTGACTGAATGTCAATACAATGTTTCAAAAATTCATTTGCCCTTGTCTTGCATTCATTTTGTAAACGCTGCTGTTGGACACAGTATTTCAACACCTGAGGTATTATGAGATTTCTGCCAGCCAATTGATCTTCTGTTAACATACAAACTTCATGTCTGCAAAGCACTACCTGCTGACAGATTTCAAAACACACAACTCACACACAGACACACACACACACACACACACACACACACACACTAATGTGATGCACTGACACCCGTCTGTCTCTCTTGCTAATGAAGAAGATGGTTCTGTGTGCGTGTGTGTGTGTTTGTGTGTGTTTGCGTGTGTGTGTTTTCTGCTCATCTCTCAGCAATAAAGGAGCTGCTTCTCTTTTTTAGGGCTCTTCCTTTTCCGGTCTAGTGACTCTTAATGTAATCATCTGTCTCATTCAGAACGACCACAACTGTGTGTGTTTGTGCATGTGTGGTGTGTGTGTGTGTGTGTGTGTGCAGCAGCGCCGATAGAAATTTTGGGCCCCCCAAACATTGATTATAATATTAAAATGTTCTCTAGGGCCCCCTATCAGTGCCAGGCCCTTGGAATCATTCTAACTCCCCCCCCCCTGACGGGGCCCTTGTATGTGTGTGTGTGTATGTGTGTGTGTGCGTGTGTGTATGTGCATGTGTGTGTGTGTGTGTGTGCGTCAGGACACTAAAACACTACTCCCTATTCCCCATTCTTCACATGCTGTGGTGATAAAGCAGCTCTTGATGTGTTCCAGGACTGTGGACGGGACAAGTGTTATTTAGGCTAGCGACAGCTCAAGTCAAAATTATTAGCCGCCATTACAAAATTGCACAAAGCTAACCAAGCCAAAACAAAAACTGCTCATACTAGTCTTGCAGTTGCAATGCAGAGACTGTAGATGGCACTAACAGCCTATAGGGTGCCTCCTTCCCTCCGTGTCGAGTGGCCCCATGCACTGCTGTTGGAATGAGGTCATGCGTGGATGATCTCATAAAGTTAGCGGGTTACTCACAGGATTCAGACTCGTCTCACAGGGAGGATAATTGATTACTCACCCCCAATATCTATATTACTGCCAATACTCCAGTCTAACCCCCACCTACCCCTGAACAGCCTGGCGCGGAAATTAAATTCTATTTTGGGACAGCGTGCTATCAAACAGCAATTATGCTATCAGATGGGGGAGTCCATAGTGTGTGGAGAGCTGTGTGCTGAAAGCGTAAAGTTTGAAGCTCTTCTAGGCTAATAAGCTAAACTGCTTTCCTCATCTGAGGCAGCACCAGGGCAAGAGCTCAGCACTGGGGATCAGGCTATCTCTGACACACACACACACACACACACACACACACACACACACACACACAACATCCACACACACACACACACACACGCACACACACAAAGGCTATCTCTGATACACACACACACACACACATACACACACACACACAAAGGCTATCTCTGATACACACACACACACACACACACACCCGCACACACACAAAGGCTATCTCTGATCTGTGGAATGACGGCAATGCATAGCTGGACAGCTCAGCGACACACACACACGAATACGTACATGCACACATACACACACTCATGTACACACACACACACACACACACACACTCATGCACACACACACATTTGCACTCGTGCACACACACACACACACACACACACACTCATGCACACACACTTGCTGCTGGGGAAGAGTGGACTCAAATGGCACCAGGCTTTTGGCTGCCACCCCAGCGCACACACACACACACACACACCACAGCTTGCTTGCTTTAAGAGTGCCATAACTGGATTTGGGAAACTCCTATCATTCTGTGTGTTTGTGTCACTCTGTGGGTGTGTGTGAGTGTCTAT